>WOVY01000614.1:255000-614771 GCA_013436015.1 Rhipicephalus annulatus
GGCAAACTGCGCTGGCTTGGTAGGGCACTGAACATCAAACAAAGCACGCCTCGCTTGTTCGAATGATACCAGACACCGATCGCATGCTGAAGGCCTTTCTAAGAAAACAAGGGTAGAGTGAGACGAGCTGTAGTGCTTCCGAAGAGATTGCCAGCAGCGTAAACAATGCCGGTGACCTGCAGAACGTTATCGCACCGAGTCATACATACGGACCCAATGATGGCGCGAATGTTGCGTTTGCGACTGTGCGCCGTGCGGGAAACATCGACTGATACTGCGGCCTCCAGCTTTATTAGGTTAATGACTGGGGTCAAGGCCAAGGAAACCGTCGTGTGCAGATGCGAGAAACAAGATGGAAAAACATAAAGGCACGGAAAGAACATTAATCGTTGTTCTTGCGTCCTTAGCAGCAGTGGTCAACGTAGCGGACTGGTACTGGGCTATTCTCTGTTCCAGCCATTCCGTAATGTTATCCTCAGTTACTCTATTCGCTCTACAGCACATGGTTTTGACTGGAACGTGCGTATAAATAATTGAGCCTCGTGTGGACGAGCTAACAAAAAATTAATGAACCGTTGCCACAATGCGCAAGAAGCTATACGGACGCAATCGGTGACCCATTACAGGTGCCTTCTGCAGTAATACACAAAGACTGTGCAAGTTTGGAGTACTTGCAAAGATAACTATACTTGATAGCGCTTTCACTAATTTTTCTGGCCTGCAATATGATTACGCGGGTAGATATTCATGCGACCCAACTTTTCCATAGGTAGCTATAAAATATGGCTATGTTGAGGGAAGCCGGAATGATAAACTAGATGTATAGTGATAAAGAACCAGAGGAGTCAATAAATTCACGTTCAATCAATGTTTAGCTTTGGTGTAATCGTTTCACATGTAACATGTTGGTTTGTGAGACGAAGGTTCTGGGTTTTAAGTTAGCGGCATGAAGCAGTGATGCGCCTAGCGCCAGCACTTAGAACTGCCGATATCTGAGGCAGTCATGGTGCTTGAAGAAGAAACAGCAAAGTTTTTTTGAGGAACTGTAACGTTTAGGCTCGTCATGTGACAGCGTGACTGATATTGGGTTCTCGCGTAGTCACTCATCTTCAGAAAACAGGTGTCGCGACTTCTTTTTGGAATTTTTGAATGCTACAGGCCTCGCATGTGACTGGTGATAAGTGACAATTATGTTTGGGGCATGGTGCAGCGAGTACCAGCACAATACTGCATGTGGGATAGCACCGAGGCCATCGGCTTATGCAGGCTTACGTCGCGCTATGCACGAGTTTTTTAACAGCCTGCTCATGCTTAGATGAAACACAAACAAACGAAAACACATTATATACAATTTAAAAGAGGAAACTGGGTGGGGCAATCACCTGCAAATTCTGCAAGGTTAGATCCGCTGGCTACCCACAACATCCTAATCTTAATCCTAATCACAAGAGAAATAATCACGATAGCACACACAATGTATTAACTAGTGACTGCGCTTCAGGGCAGACGTTTGACAAAACAAAGAAATCCCTGTAAAACCACGGAACACTTTGTTCCAGCGTCGTGTGCGTCTACCTTCTTTGCCGTGCCCAGTGATGTTACTGGCATCTTTAAGTAACACCATCTCGAGAACAGTGCTTCGAGATCAGTAATTATGCACTTGAATTTGTAAAAGACTATGCCTACCGGGAACAGGTAATAACCGCGGAGCCGAACCACGAGACTGACGTAACAAGAAGAATAAGATTGGGGTAGAGTAAAATTTGCTAGCGCTCTCAAATCATGACAGGTAGATTGCCACTATCTTCCAAGAGGAAGGTATATCACAGCTGTATCTTGCCGGTACTTAGCTACGGAGCAGAAACCTAGAGATTTACAAAGAGGGTTTAGCTTAAATTGAGGACGACGCAACGAGCAATGGAACGGAAAATGGTAGGTGTAACCTTAAGAGACAACAAGAGGGCGGAGTGAATTAGGCAACAAACCGGGGTTAAGGATATCATAGTTGAAATCAAGAAGAGGAAATGGACATGAATTGGGCATATAGCACGTGGACAGAATAACTGCTGGTCATTAAGGGTAACTAACTTTATTCTTAGAGAAGGCAAGCCGGTTAGGGGGAGACAAAAGGTTAAGTGGGCAAATAGGATTAAGAAGTTTGTGGGTATAAATTGGCAGCAGCAAGCACAGGACCGAGTTGACTGGCGGAACATGGGAGAGGCCTTTGTCCTGCAGTGGACGTAGTCAGGCTGATGATGATGATGATCTATACCCTGCCATATGTCCTCCGCTTTCACACACACACACACACACACACACACACACACACACACACACACACACACACACACACACACACACACACACACACACACACACACACACACACACACACACACACACACACACACACACACACACACACACACACACACACACACACACACACACACACACACGGGCACGCGCACCAGTAAAGTGGTCAAGTGGCCGATATAATAATCTACTGAAGCAACCATCTTAGACACTTTTTTGCACACACTTAGTAGTGCACTTCTATTGCTGTTTTGTAATGTGTTATAGGCGCTACAGAAATAAGCAACTTGAAGGTTGATGTCATTTATGCGTTAAGCACGCACACCCTATGCCTCAGAAGTCGATTGTTTATGGTTTGTATACGGTACAGCTCACCTGTACTTTCCGGCATGCGTACAACGTGCCTTCGTACTTTGGTGAGCCTTCAGGCACGAGCACTAAGAACATGCTTAGGTGTACCACGGTGCGCGTCAACCTCTGAAACTATAGAGGAGTCCCGCACCTACTCTATACCGGTTTACACGTCCTGTGAGCTTCCTCGAATGCACCTTCGTCTGCTGACCCAACATGCACAGCACCCGTTGTCTTCACTCCCAGTGGACCGACCAGGCTGTACCTATTCACGATGCCTTGATACGCATGGACACGTGATCCCTTCAGGCTTTGAACCTGGCATAATCTTCGAAGTGCCTCCATGGACATTGACTAAACCACTGGTGTGCCTTCACATACGCAGAATTTCGTACAAGTCGCATGTTTCTCATATTGCTCTCAAGCAACTCACATTGGCACATTTGGATGACCAAAACAGCGACTGTGTGCACATCTACACCAATTTATCCGTAACTTTGTCGGCCTCAGCTGCAGCCTTCGTGATCACTCAACTTGGTATTTCCCGACAGTACAAATTAGATCACAGGTCATCGTCGACAGTTGCAAAACTTGTTGCTATACAGGAAGCCATATAAAATTTGTGAATGGCCAAGCACCGCGTAAATAGACGATTATATCTGATGCAAAATCAGCGCTTCAAGCCATCCATTTTTCCTCAAGAGGCCAATTTTACGCGTTAGCGTTAGGAGTCGTCTAAGCATTCGTCCTAACACATGAGTGGTCACTTAATTACACTCCAATAGATTCCGGGACACTGCGGCCTGGTTGGTAATGAAATAGCCGTTAGTGAAGCAAGAGCGGCAGTGTACAATGCTCCTATGTACGTCAAAGTACTGTGTTCACGAAGTGACGTCAACAAATTGTTGAGATCGCTCATGCGCTAATGCGCTGCCACTTACTGGTCGCTACCAGATCATCGGAACAAGGGTCTGCGGGAAACAGACCCCGATATGACTCTTCGTATTCCGGCTGAAATCAGCCGAATACATGCTAATATACTGCAGTGGATTCGTCGGGACGTCGCCTTCACTCGTCACTACACCCACCAAATCGGCCGTGGGGACAGCCCGAATTGTGAGCGCTGTCAAGTGCGAGAAACTTTAGCTCAAATATTTTGTGACTGCCCATTAAACGTGGCGCAAAGGAAAATACTACCTTCAACATTGGCAAGCATTGGACGAACGCCATTGAGTGAAAGCCACATGTTGTCAGCAATGAATGACCAAACAGTGTCAAAAACTGCTACGAAGGCTGTTTTAGACTTTGTAAAAAGCACTGGACTAGATACTAGACTGTATGGTGAGAGAGAGAGAGAACATTAGGAGAAAGGCAGGGAGGTTAACCAGGGCTAAGCCCCGGTAGGCTACCCTGCACTGGGGCAGGGGAGAGGGTAAGGAAAGTTATAAAGGAAAAAAAATAAAGGTCACTGACTGAGCCGACATGTGACAGTTTCACATCACAAACGATGTAACAGGCCGGTGTCTTTGAGAAAACGCAACAGCGCTTTCGTTGCCTTTTGGAATTGGGATGGGCAGTGATAAGTGACTACTGCGCATACGCATCACCTCTTCTTGTCATCATCAGCATCCTCCATCTCTCCTTCGTCCTTCCTTTATCCCTTGTGTAGAGTAGCAGGCTAGAGCAAGGTATCTCAGGCCAACCTCTGTGCCTTCTAATAACAAATTCTCTCTCTCTCTCTGATAAGTCTGTCTTGCATTCATATCGATTTCTTTAGTCAAATATAATGAGTGCCATTAGAAAACTAGGAAATCTCTAATATCGAACAACCAACTAGAACGTGATTTTCTTCCGAGTGTAAATAAAACCCCACAGTCAATACAGACAACCAACCTTGCTTATATTTAACCTCTATGCACGTACGTAAGGTTCGTTTCAGGGATATTTTCTGAACGATCATTACAAACTATACAAACTCCATCTGGTGCTAGTTGAAAAGCGTAACTTTTTTAAGTGCATGCGAGTTACGAGCACGCATTTTTTTCGCGAACCATTAGAGTCGTCTTTCAAGCTCGCCACTAACTTGAAGATGGCCGGTATGCCCAGTACATTTCCCCAGCCGCCTTCATTGGTTATCTTGGCTCTCAAGGCAATTTATGCGTCGCGGCAACCGCCGAGCAGCGCTCTTCCTTTTTTTCATCGACAAATTGATTCAGCGGGGCCGATAGCCCTGCCATTTCTGAATAGAATTGGGTCCGTTATTTTTAAGCTCTGCTCTCGTTCCCGCGCTGCCGCTGCCCGCGGGCATCGTTCTTGTGGTCGATATTTGCCCTCCCTTCCTTAACAATAGCCAGCGCGCGTTTATTCTACCAAGCCGGCGCAGCACCTCGCCTCTGTGAACTTGCACAAGTTGCCCGCGGGGTTGGCGCAGTAGAAAAAAGGAAGAGAAGGTCAGGAAGCGAGAATAAAGATAACCGAAAAGGACGTAAAACGTTGTAGCGATGGCGCGAGGTTAGAAGGAAGAAAATAATATGCCTGCCACAGTTCCGCCTCGCGCTTATAACTATAGCGGCAGCCAATGTTGGTTCAGACATAGATGGCTAAAAGGTAATTTTGGGTTGTCGTGGGTGTTTACACTAGTTCCTCTGTTTGCCGGCATGGAACGTAGACTCAAACCTGCAATATCAATGAAACATATAAAAAACTAAAGGACACAAGGAGGGCTTGGGCGGCTAGACGTTGAAAGATCGCAAAAATATTGTAAGAATGAATATGAACAAAGCATATGAAGTTCCTTCCCACTTCTTCCAGTAAGCATTTTTGACACATCTGTGTGTTGCTTAATATAGATACACTCGTAAAAATTAAACCAACTGACTTTGGTTAGTTGCCTGTGGCTTGATTGCATATGACTGCTAAAAAATGTTTTTTTTACGTTGCAAGCGCTGACTGCTTTAGGAATTATGTGAATTTGCGATCAAGCATTGACGTGTGCAGCATGTTGCCTTAGTTCTTTTTTAGTTTTTCACGAAACAGTGTATGACTGTTGAAACATGTAATGACTTTCTGTTGAATGAAGGGGTGTGAGCAGATATGCATCAACCACATACTCACTGAAAAGAAAATTAAACTGATTCCTAATTCTCAAGGTACGTAGCTTAATTTCTTGCTGTGTCCTGAATAGTTTGAAGTGTCAAGTATAGGCTCCATTATTCAGTAACAAATGTTATATATAGTTGGCGGGAAATATCGCCTTTAGTGCGTAATATGACATATACCCACCTTTTTCCAAGGAAGTACATTTAGAATTAGGCTTTAAATTTTAAGAAATAAATTGTATTCATCTTAACGATAAAAAACGCATGGTTTTCAAAGAGCGTGCTGTTCTTTCACACTTCGTTCGAAGTTATGAAATTTTGTTGAAATGCCAATGAAAGATAGCCTCATCACTCAAGAGAAATTTGAACACAATTCCATATATTCAGAAGTCTCATTTATTGATGTGTGGGGTTCAACGTCCCAAAACCACCATATAATTATGAGAGACGCCGTAGTGGAGGGCTCCGGAAATTTTGACAACCTTGGGTTTTTTAACGTGTGCTGAAATCTGAGCACACGGGCCTACAACATTTCCGCCTCCATCGGAAATGCAGCCGCCGCAGCCGGGATTTGATCCCGCGACCTGCGGGTCAGCAGCCGAGTACCTTAGCCGCTAGACCACCGTGGCGGGGCAATATTCAGAAGTCTCACTGCAATAATTTCTGAGAACACAATTTAAGTAACGAGTATAAGAAAATTTAGTCTACTAACGATCAAGAAGCAAACTGGTATCTTGCGCAATAAAAGGCACAATTTATAATCATACCAAGATGCAAGAAGATGCAGGTTTGCTTGCGCACAAGGGCAGATTCTTTTTGTTACAGGTGTACACAAACGTTGGAGTTTTATTTTATTTTCCGCTTTCTTCGACTCCATCAAACAAGTAGCCAAGAAGTACTTACGTTCAGAATTTCATTTAGAGGGTGCACAATTCCAAACAATAGGAGCAGAGTTCTAGGGGAACGTTAGAGAACAATGCAAGCATACCATCTACCTCCTACAGGTTCAAAAAGAACGGTAAACATAAATGAAAAACATCAAAAAAGCGATTGTAAGCTTGAGCATAAAAGTTCGGTTCGGAGCACGTATAGCAGGAATGGCAGCAGTGTACACATGGTGTCTAAACAAAAGACCGGGACGTCATACGAGGAGGTAGGAAAATTGAAAAAAAAAAGCGGCAAACGGGATCACTCCGAGTCTAGCAGGTGTGCCGATGAAAAAGTCTTATGTACAAAGGATGCTGACAAACAAACAACGAACCGGAACGCCTTTCCATAAATTGACTTGAGCCATCTGTGCCCGCTTTAGGGAAGAAAAAGAAAAAAAAAGAGCACAGGGGGAAGAGCTAGGTTCTGGAAGTAAGCGAGAGCAAGGGCGAGCTTCTGCAACCGGCTAGTCGAGCGACTTTAAATGTGAAGTGTTTAGGATGTTCCTCCCCCTCCCGCTTTTCCACGTTGCGTGAGATCGATATGTACACGGATCCCTCTGCTTATGCTCCCGAGACAGAGGCGCCAAAGGCGCTCCCGAGACAGAGCCGCTTCCACCTCGCTCAACGGGTAAAAGCTGGTGTGTACAGTTTTTTTTCTTCTTTCCTTCAAGGTATTCCAACTCTTTTTTTTTCTGGTTCCTACGTTTGTTTGATTCTGCGTTCTTACTTGATTCTCCTTTTCGTCAAGTTTCAGCGAAGAGAATCAATATTTGCGTTGCTGTCCCAAACCAAGGAGGCCGGTTTAGCTCTTTCCCGGGACACGAAAAGAGCAACACGCGTTTCGAAGAACTTCGGCATAAAAAGGTATACCGAATCTGTGACCGGGCGATAGCATCCTAGCGTATCTTCAACGCAAGCGTTGAAGTACGTGTTTGTGTGCTTTAATGTAAGGGAGGGAGGGAAGAAAATCCTTGGTGACAATATTATTTTAGAGGCAGGCTTTCGAAACAATTTTCAGGCTCAATATGCAAAGGGAAGTGGACGGACGCGATCAATGAGTGTTCGAATAAAGCTCTGCACTAAGAAAAGCGGGAAGTACCACCTGCACGTGAAATCAGTTGAGGCCGCTTACAAAAGGCGATTCGTAAGAGTAGAAAACATACAGATGTAAAGAGGACTTGGCCATTTTTGTTTAGTGTTTTTTTTTCTAACGGGGACCTTCTGAAGCCATCTACGTAGCCTTCAAAAGGCAATAAAAATGCCCTAAAATTATAATAAACTAAAAAAACAGAATGTGTCTTATACAGTAATATCATGTTTCATATTGCATAAGTATGTGCCCGTGTGAGGTCAAAGAAACTACGGCTCTGCTTCTCTTCTGTCCGCAATATTTATATTAAAGCTTTAGCACTAAATTATTTAATTCTTTGCCACATTTCATGGCCTAGAGGCACAACTGGTCATTTGACAATGTACATGATCACCATAATCAGCCGCAATTCGTGCACTGCAGGCCAAAGACATTTCTCATGATCTGTCAATCAACCCGCATATGTGCTTTTTGTTGCCACAATATACCAGCGAACTTCTTATTCTCATATGCTCACCTAACTTTCTGTCTCCCGTTCGAGCATTTGCCTTCTCTGTGAATCCAGTCAGTTCCCTTAAAGACCAGCGGTTGTCCTGCGTACGTTCTATACGCGCCCGACCTATGGTCATTTTTTTTCTTTTTTGTGTCGACTAATGCGTCCTTAACGCCAGTTTGTTCTTCGCATGTCTTGATCCAGTGGCCGTGCCATGACCTTCAGCAATCTAAAAGTAGTTGTAAAACTACTGGCAGAACAACACGGGCGTAGCCACAATTTTTTGGGGGCAAAAGGGAGAAGGAGGTTGGTCTTCTCTATATGTATGCTCGCGTGTATGTCTGTAGCGGTGTACATATGCAAATATAATATTTAAAACTTTAGTAGGGAGAGGGGGGATGAATTGTTGATTCGTTGACTGATATGTGAAGTTTAACATCCCAAAGCCGCCATATGATTATGAGAGACGTTGTAGTGGAGGACTCCGGCAATTTTGACCACCTGGGGTTTTTTAACGTGCACCCAAATATGACCACAGGGCCCTACACAGTTTTCACCTCCATCGAAAATGCAGCCGTCAAAGCCGGGATTCATTCCCACAAATTGCGGGTCAGCAGCCGAGTGCTTTAGCCACTATACTACCACGACGGGGCAGGAGGATAGATTGTTAAACCCCTTAAACCCTATTCTTTGCTACGCCAATAGTGCGGTTATGAAGAGTCCCGTGTGCTGGCTATGGCATGCTTAAAATTGGGGGTGACAAGCTACATTCAAACTGAAGCGCCAAGCTCATTAGACTTGACTCTTGAATGGCAATGTTAATCCAGCTTGTAACCTTAGCTTCATTTTTAGGACATCCTACACCAGAATTTTATTTTACTATATCCAGTATTCAAAACAACTTTGAAATATATTTATTCAAACATCGCTCAACTGGAAAAAGAGCAATAAAAAACAAAAAACTTATCTAAATAAAAGAAATGTCCTCGCGACACTTATGCGGCTTAATTCCACTGAGATACGGAAGCAAATGTTCGCCAGATAAGAACGGCCATGTCGGCAAGTTGATTAATGTATATTTATAGTGTTTGCAGCTTTTAAAGTGTTTGCATGGCTGAGAGAAAAGAGATGCAGTGAAGTAAGCAAATCAAAACGGGATGAACGTGAGCGCTGTTGCGAATTTTTTTTTTAACTAGGAGCTGCCGCCCAGGAACACGGACACACCTTTATAGATCGAGGTTTTCATCTCCGCACCTAACTCGACGCAAATGACACTCAAGCATTCACTGCGATGTCACGGTGTTGTTCTCGCACTGCCGCATCGTATGCAAAAAAAAAAAAAAAAACTCACGCTCCTCTTTTTTACTATCGATCTCTGAGACCACACCACACAGGGCGGGTGACTTTGGCGAAGACGAGAATAGTAGCCCACGTAAACGTTGCATCTTTATTGCCGAGGCCCTTTTCTTCCGTTCCGAACGGCCTACCTTGTCGTGGCGTGACGAGTTCGATTATTGTAGTCGGCACTCCGACGAAAGGTGCTCTGGGCCTAGCCCGGAGGGGAAAAAAAGTAAGGAAAAAATACGGAACATGGCTCTGGGGTGAGAGGCGGGGAAGCTGGGGGGGGGGGGGGGTCACGATCGGTTGAGGCAACAAGGAGGCGCCTGTGCACGAACAATGTGAGGAAGGGCCGTTGCTCTATCCGTAAAAAAGCGTTGGTGCCCACATCGGGGTGAACTTCTTATTACTTTTCTCTTTTTCCTCGCTTCGTTCTTCACTCTCTAGGCAGGGGATTGTCGTCGTGCGCTCGTGTGATGACGGGAACGCGTTTCTCCCCGGCCTCGAAGGCGTTTGATCTACGGGGCCCCGAGGCGGGGCTTATCGGTTTCGTTCAGAGAGGCTCGTCTGTGATAGAAAAAAAAGAAAAAAATCCGGCTGCGCAAAATGCGATAGCGAAAACAAGCTAGCCATGCGTGTTTATCGCGACACCTGAGCGCGGCGATACAAGCCCGCTTTCTTTTTCTTTTTAGTCTCAAACTTGTTACTGAACAACTTTGCTCCTCGTTATCCCGATCGGTATGATTGAGTAGGAGCGTGGAAGGATGTGGTTTCTTTTTCTCGCATAACACTCTTACCGGCTGCTCGCGCGCTTTTAAGTTTTACAAAACTTTGGTCTTAAAGTGCGAAGGAGACTATTAAAGGTAAGAAGGATCACATGATGGTTGCTACTGGGTGGCTGATCAAGGGGCCTAATTTGTAAGACGACTCGAAAGAAGTGTTTTTTTTTTCTTTAAGAATGGATGACATTTTCATTCCTTTGCCTTGCTGCGAATGGTGAGAGTTTTCAGTGAACGGCAAACCCTGCGCGCCTTTATGAGCGGTTGAAGCTAAACCCGTCAAAAAGGCAAACAAAGAAGGAAGATATATTTGGCGTCAATCTGTATAATATTGCACTTCTCTACATTCTCCTCATTCTTTTTTTTCAGGAACAATTTACTGCTATTACAGTAGAGAACATTACTCTAAATATTATCTCCCATTTCTGTAAAGAAAGCTTATTGAGCTGTAACCATTATATTGCCACACAGATGACGATTTAATTTCTTCTTTTTATAAGGAGGCCAATATGTCTTATAGTGATGTCCAGAACTCTTTCATGGGTCCCACTTTTTGTAAAAACGTTGCTCCATATCACGTTTTTGTTTCGAAGCTGTCTCTCGCTATTGAACTTCATTTCAGAGTACTAAGTATTTTTAATATACTACCAAACTTATAATACCAGAAGTCTCACCCTGGTGATGCTGTAGTACACTGATCTCGATTTGCCGAAAATTCAACGTTTCTTTAGTTCACGTTTCTATACGTGATTTTTTTTATTTCATCAATACTTTTTATGCAGAATACTACCTTGATTACAAACTGAAATTTGCAATAATAGGTGTACTATAATAAAGACAAATTAGTTTTCAAGCACTTACTGGTAAAATGAACTACACCTTCACACAAATCGATATTCATATTGCCAATGTGTTGAGTACAGAACATATATAAATCCATTTAGGTTAACATGTGATTTCGCTGCACCTATATCTACATGCTCATCCAACGCTCTAAAGACAGCATTGCCCTACACGAGTACTCTAAGTGAGAAGCACTTCAAAATAAGCGGATTGTATGTTCTATATGATACAATGAAAGAAAGCTTATTGAAAGAACCATATAGACGCGTATTGAGATGAGCAAACTTTGAGTGGTGTTGTCGAACGTGCTGGACTCGCACGTTGATTCTTATCGGCAAAATTATGTATCACTCTTACCGAAAAAAAGGGGTGTGTTAAATTCTGCACCAAAATCGATAGAACAAATCTCACCAGTTCATAGCGCAGATCCCGTGCTTGAAAGCCGATTAGACAGGACACACGCTCTGAGGTTGACGGAGTACAAAAATGGCGCGCAATTTCAAAACGTGGAACACGTCTTTTATCTTGCCATGCTTAACTTTTATTGTCCTATCCGTATTTGCGTATCTAGATCCACAGGGGAAATCGGAACACAGGCATGCACAAGAACACACGCACACACACTCACACACACACACAAACGAAAATCTTGTCATTTGGAATAGGTTGCGAAAGACTGGCGATCGACAAATGAGCTAGTTGCAACGGCCAGCACAACAAACATTACCGAGATGTGGAAAAGACACCTTCTTCTCATCGTGTATAGGACAGCTCGATGAACGATTTCCAACCTTGCGATAGAGAGAGCAAATCGGGACGAACACGAAATGAGACAACTACGTAACCAAGCAACATGATAACAAAAAAGAGCGGGACTTCGACCGGTGTCCGTAGAAGGAGTCCGTTTCGGAGACATTAGCATGCACGGGGCGCATCTAGGACCCCGTCCTCTAATGATCCGTAAAGTCGTTAGAGTCGCTATTTTGAGCCCGCACGTATGTATGTATAAGCCTTTTTTTTACCTCTTTCTAGCGCTTCTTTCTAAACCTCGCTGTGAACCATCACGTCGCTCGCCATGCATCGGTTGAAGAACATGGATTTGTTTCTCTTCATTTACTGCGTTCCTCCCTCTTTCTTTACCCTTTTCTTTACTGACATCATCTCCATTCACGTACATGTGATCAGCCTCTCTTGCGAATGCGTGCCCGCCTTTCATAGCAGCTTATATACGACTGCCCGATGGCGAGCCCTCCTATTTGCGATAGCGGCCCCTCTCTTTCATTCTCCCATACTCCAATTGGTAACGGAACCGTTCTCTGCGCTGCTTCTTCAATGTTGGTTCATTTTCTTGACAGTGCTTGCAGCCAGTCGCTCGTTTCTTGAAAAGCCACCCGCGAGACCCTCGTCACACCCTCATTTTTCTTGTTTTCTTTTTTCAGAACAGTGGTGTAATGAAAATGGGCCGTTTTGATACAGAAGTATTCACTGTCTAAGATTGAGGCCACCGCGTGGTATCATAATAATTCCCTGTTCCGGCTTGTTTCTTTATTTTTAGTGCTTTTAATAGCCGGCGCATTACTGAATTGTGGCGAGGCTGTTACAAAAACGGTTGCGCTTGCGCTGTTCGATGTGATTCGACTGCCCCGCACGTGCACTTAAGGCCTCAAAAACAGGAAGCGAAGATAGGACACATGCTTGAACATTAACATGAACAACTCGTGTTTGTTCCTTTCTTTTTGCAACAACAACAACAGCAACAACAACAACAAGAATATAATAATAATAATAATAATAATAATAATAATAATAATAATAATAATAATAATAATAATAATAATAATAATAATAATAATAATAATAATAATAATAATAATATTAATAATAATAATAATAATAATAATGGTTGGCGTTTAAGTTCCCAAAACCTCCACCACCCGTGATAAGGCATGTCTTTGATGATGGTCGAGTAGATGTAGGAGGATTCATGGTTTACCAGATTTAACCTCTGAAAGCAGCTGCTTCACCATCAATCCCTTCATGGATATCGCGTTATTTTCTTACTTTTCTCGCAACGCGTTGCCCATGGCAGTGACTGCTCAGAGGGGCAGTAGGCCTGATCTTAGTTTTTTTTTAGAGACGATAGCCTGTTTATTGTCACAGACATCAGTAACGTTGAACAAAACATTTCCCTCTTAGACATACAATAACGATGATGACAAAACAGACGTCATTTAGATGAACATGGGTATGAGACGACGTTCAAAGAACATGTACACTCAATGGTTCACACATACACAGCCGTACAGAAATGTGTCACAAAAAGACATGCACACATATAAATATTGCAAGGTAAACAAGAGACACAAATAAAACATGAATATGTACACTTTGCATAGTTACATGTTGGCATGCCATTTCTCCCGGCACATCAACATATCAGCCTACCAATACCAGGCCGGCCGAAAGTCAAGTTTTACTCGTTTGTCACAGACCGACACAAAAAAGCAAGACCAATGGTGAAAGAATTCCTCTTCACCAAGGAAGAAGAGCTCCTCCGACCAAACAGACATCAGCTCCGAGTGCAATCGCTTTAGGATCGGGAAGAGCGCGTGGCGGCGGCGGTCCACTGCAACCGCCTCGCAGTGGTTGCGCCAGAGGCAGAAAGAGTCGGCAACAACGAGAAGACAAGCGAAGTGGCCTTGCGAAGAACGCCGAGAATGAACGAAGCGATTTTCTCTGAGGCAGTGAAATACGGCATATACAGCTCTCCGAAAAAACGCGATCAATGACACAATGCCTCAGAAAATGCTGATTTCGCGAAGGGAGCAGTTCGGGAATGTTGCAGACTGAACCACTCTCCACCTTTCGAGGTGTTCGAGAATGAGAAGCACACGCCATCCCCGGCACCACATGAAGTCCCGGAAATGTCCAGGCAGAAAAGAAGCTTTTAAGGTGCTCCAAGACACCCGTCTAGAGCGAGCACGGCGGGCTGGGGGCACCAACGAAAGCAACAAAGCAGCAGTTGTGTCAACAATGTGGTTGTTCAACCCATCTACGCCAGAACAGGCCGACTGGACATGGCGAAAAAATGCAACAGTTGTTGCATAAAACGAAGGAAGTGTTATTTACACCCCCTGTTAGGTGCACATTAGGCGTGGAAGGCCGAATGTGAGTACCCAAAAAGTAGTATGCAAGCGTTCGTGCGGGAGATTCCTCCCCTTGCACTAGGCGCAAAAGGAAGCGCAGTGCCAGCAACCGACAGCGTATGGACACTGAAGGGAAAGCAAAGCCTCCCTGAGAACGCTGCTGTCCAAGTGCCTCACGAGAGACCAACTCATTGCCGCCTGACAGAAAAAAAAACACAATGCTGACGGCAGTGATAGCACGATACGTAAAGGCGGTTGCGCAAAGTGAGAAAGGCACCAAATGTGACCGCAAAATACAGTCTGCGCAAGGTACCTTTGCTCAAGAAGCGGAAGGTCTGAATCCCGTGCTTCCTGAATTTTAAGCCTTACTTCTTTGAGAGCGTTTAAACAAACGGATTCGCAAATGCCCTAGTGGTTGTATAAAATACCTAAAATATGAAGGAACGTGGCCGACTGATAGGAAAAACGACACTTAGCCTGGAGTTTGGAGAGCCAATGAAGAAATACAGGATTCGGAGATGTTCAACGCTGCCCCTAATGGAAAAATACACGCAGGCTGCGTGAAAGACTATCATCACCTGAAAGGTACAAGGTTATGTCGTCAGTGAAAGCTGTAACTTTCACAACACTGCTACCAGGAAGTGCAAGACCCCGGACGCGCGAATCCGCTTGAAGAGCACGCAAATATGGCTCAAGGCTGAGGACAAACAGCACAGGAGACAATGGACATCCCTGACGGCCCCACGTGTTATGTAAAATGCAGCACTTTCCGAGCCATCCAGAACTAGTGTGATTTTTAGACCAGTGTAGGTATCTTTAGTTATTTCAACAAACCAATAATGAAAGCCAAAGGCTGTGAGCACATTAAAGATATACGTGTGCTCTAGTCGGTCAAATGCTCTTTCTTGGTCTAAAGACACACGGATACCACGCGCAAGACGCGACAGAGTATAGTCTATGATATTTCAGGTGGTAAATAACAAGCCGTGTATTTCTCGTCCAGGTACTGATGAAGCCTGGTGATGATATACCAGGGCGCTGAATAGACCCCTCAAACGTTGAACAATTACCATCGCAAATATCTTATAGTCAACGTTGTGGGGCGTGATATAGGTCTTCAATCTTCAAGATTAACAGAGCAAGCATCTCCTTTCGGGATAAGCACAATGCGTCTATCTCGAAAACTGGATGGAGGCACCATCTTCGTAACATCGACGGATAACCGCGTTAAAGGTAGCACCAATCTCATTACAAAATGTCAAGTAAAACTCAACAAGAAAACCGTCTGGCCCAGGGACCGTTCCACGTTTCATAGATTTCAGTGCCGCTTTTACCTCTTACCGACGGAGGGTTGCGCAGGCAATCCTCAGCTTATTGTGGAATACGGGGCAAACTTCTAAGCATTGGTGGTATTTCATCACAGTTTGTCCGCATGGCCAAACACGACATTGCTTCAAAATGCGCCAAGATAACAGATCAACCACGCGTAGGAAGCGGCTGCGCAGGTGGTGTTTGTGCTGCCACAGAGACAGATGGCTGTGAATGCCCAAAAAACAACTGTCTCGTGTATCGCAGCACCTCAGGATTTTGCATGTTGGTTGTGTCTACAGCGCCACGCTGCTGCCGCCAGGGACGAAGCAGCAGTCAAGCGTTGAAAGCGTTCACGCAGTTCACGCTGCCACGCTCGCATCAGAGAAGAAGGCGTCTCGGCACGCAAAGCAATGCGTAGCTTCATCGCAGTATCAGCAAGCTCTTCAGAAACGTGTCGACGAAGCAAACGCCCTTCTACTGAGCAGTGCAAGATCCCAATATTCAGGACCAGACGCCGTGAGCGACACACGTATTGCGCGTGACAAATCTGATCTTGAGCGCGCGTCCTGCAGGACGCGAACATCAAGACGCCATGGCTTTTCCGAAAAAGAAAATGATACTTCGAGCTTCACGACAATAGGCCAATGATCAGATACGTACACAGGAGAAGGTGGGTAGGACGGAACGCATAAATCGCAGACAAACGCCTCTTACGCATGTGGGATATAATCCGGTCGAGTCTGCTTGAAGATCGTCCACGTCACCATGTCCAAACAAAGGTATTTCCGTGCACTATATTGTGCGCGTCCGGTAATGAAAAGTGGTGGACAAGGCGTCGCACCTCGCGTGAATTCCAAGGAGACAGGCCGCAGCCAGGACCTTGTACATCGGTTCACGTATTTATAAGGCAGTTGAAGTCACCAATTTGAATGACATTACGACCGCCGAGAAAAAACACATCCAGGTCTCTAAAAAGTCATTAGACTATCCAGCTTGTGATGGCCCATGCACACACAGTATCCTTAATCTGCGGGGAAAGTAGCCACAGTTTAAAGCCAAAATCCTACCCACAACATCGTAAAAAGCATGATGGTCCCCCAATGAAGCCCTATTTAAAATAATAATACCTACTCCCGTAATTCGCTCTCTCACTCAAACCTGCAAAAGAAAAAAAATCAACGGGAATGCACTCTGCGAAAATGGCGGGTCAAAGACTCAGCATCGCCTTGAAACCTTGCCGGAAACAGAAGAAAACATTGTCTTTTTCGACATAAAATGAGCCCGAACAAAGTGAAAAATAAAGGCATGCACACACACACAAAAAAAAAATAAATCAGCAGGAATTCTTTCCCCACCACAGCCACGGGGCAGCGTATTCTTGTAGGAAGGAAAAGCGCCATTGTTTGCCAAGAATTGCGCGGGAAGACATCCATCTTCTTCGCCGTGTGAGCGAATCGCATAAGAGACGCCGATCTGACTTGGCTTTCAACGCAAACCAGACCACGGCTTGGCTCCCGGGAACGCGAGCACGCCTCGTACACTCCAGCACGCCGCCGCTGGTCAGCGCCGGCATTTCCATCTCAATCAATGAGAACGCGGCCAAGCTGGCAGACTAAAAAAAGAAAAGAATGTTGAGAAATAAGCGGAGGAGAGGAATGGGGAGAAGGGGAGACGGAAGTGTAGGGGAGCGTGTGCGAAGTGAACCGACAGATGTGTGGGGCCTACGAAAAGTTAGATTAGCCACAATGGCATAGCGTTAAGGAAACAAAGGAAATACTGACAAAAGATACGTAACAGCTTGGAAGAGGTACTATGTGATGGAATGGAGAAACGCGTTCTTACAAAAGCGTGGAGTCCCGTGTATTGGAAGACATTTGTGAAGGCGTAGAAAAGGAGATACCCCAAATGAAGCAGTTTAACTCACTGCGTACTAAAAGTACACATCGTAGCGAAGCGTTTTTTCACCGAAGCAGTTTATAAATTATGTTTTATTTGATATAAAATATTTTTAGCATTATTTTTTTTTCTTCAGTCACAGGTGTTCTTTATAGAAAAATGCAAACGTAGTTGTAAAATCTGTTGAGTCGTGCCATTTCTTATCTCAGCGGCAGTTTTAATAGTGGAACTATAATGTTGCAAAGAAGTTAAGCATGGCAGCTATAGCTGGTTGTCTTTTCTCGCGATGTATTGCCCTTTACGATGCACTGATTTCTGTGTTGTGCCTTCAGGTTTTCCATGGCCATTGATGCATACAAGTTTCAAATAGGAGTCACTTTTAACTTTCTTGATTACACTGTATTAATCCGCAATTTCAACATCTCCAGCAATATCAAATATTAAAGAAAAAACATGCACTGAGTGGTTCAAGCACACATTAGAGAGCATATCGCTATAGGGTTTAACCCTCAAAGGCGAAGCTTAAAGATCGATTCCAAAATTTTTTCGATAACTTTCTTTAAGACGATAGCCTTTCTTGGGGACCTTCAACGCAAGAATTTAGGCCCCTCTGTATGTCTTTCAATATGTATGTCTACATTTGTCTGTTAGTCCGTGGTAACGGTTCCTCTAAAGGCACCAAACGAAACCTCAAATGGCCAACCCCATTTGCAGTGCCCACCAATATTGCTCAAGTGTCTGCGTTCATACTTGTGCGATCGTTAATTAAGAGCAAATATTGCGCATATCTGAGGCACCATAACTACACGTTGGTGTTTTTTTATGAGTTCCTTTATACTAGAGAAGGCACACACAAGTAATTTGAAGGACCGTAGCGTTTATCACGCTGCCCTGACAGTGCAATGCGATGCTCAAGAAGGAAAGTGTTTCCAACTCTTTGCTAAGACAAGAGTTACTGTATATGCTACCTTTAGATAGCTACCTAAAGGTGGCATATACAGTAACTCTAGCTAAGACGACACTGTGGTGGCACCTGCCCGTCGCTTTGCATTCTACTCCTTATCGCTTTTCTGAGACAGGCGCTCATCTTTCCCCGTGAGCGTTCACGCCTTCAATTGTTTTCGAAGATGACTGCCAGATGGCGCTCGTGTCTAACGTGCCTCGATGCGCTCGTTCGCCTTCGCTGCACGGATCGAGACACTCTAACGCAGCGCTTCCAGAATACAATTCACCAATTTTCTCGCACAGAACATCAAATAAACGTTCTGTACACTCTGTCCACACGGAAGACTATCGCCTTTCGACGACAATTTCAGTGAAACATGCAAATACGGGGCCAATGTTTCAAATTGCTAGTGTTTGAGGTGCTTACGCACTACAAAGGGGTGGGCAGTGTTATACAATTGTCAGTTGCAGGCCAGCACGTGTGCACCATGCGCAATAAATGTAAATCATCGCTGCCTATTGTCTCCCCTAAAAATAAATATGAAGGCCAAGCCAACTTTCAGGAAAGAGAGCGCTGTTCAAAAGATACTATAGTAGGTTTGATTGCGTTGTGTGCTTGTTCCGTAGCCGGGCTATCGACATTCTACTCATCGCGATTTCATAGCAGAGCTCTCATGTTAGCTCTGTATGAGACTTACGCCACACACTAGCTGTCAGCAAAGCAAGAAATTAAAAAAAGTAGTGAATAGTGATGTCACTAAAGAATTAGAGAATAATAACGATGAAACCGGACTTTCGAGAAAAAAACTGAAGTTATTGATGTGGTGGAAATATTCTGTGGAGATATCTTCTTTTTTTATTAACACGCGCAGGGCGAAAAGAAATCCTTTCAAATTACAAAAAATACAACTTCATTTTTCATACTTTTCTGCCCTCCGCCTTCGCTGCGCGCCTGATGACGCTTGCTTGGCACGCGAGGAGTTATCGTACTACATAAATATTTATCGTGCTTTACTTTCGGAGACGCTGGGTGTCTCATTTAAAATCGACCAGCGGGGATATATTCGCGCAGAACACCGAGACACCACCTTAAAATTGATAAAATAAAGTTTTGAAATGTCATGGCGTCATTGGGCGCAAATAAAATCAAACGTGCACACGGCCCATCCAGTCGGTGAAGCGACGCCGTAGCATATCACTCTCCGCGATGCCTCGTGTGCCACACTAGCGCATCCGCGGCCGAGCCTGGTTGCGTCCTGCGTGGCGCGAGCCTTCATCCTGCATTGATTGATTGATATGTGGGGTTTAACGTCCCAAAACCACTATATGATTATGAGAGACGCCGTAGTGGAGGGCTCCGGAAATTTAGACCACCTGGGGTTCTTTAACGTGCACCCAAATCTGAGCACACGGGCCTACAACATTTCCGCCTCCATCGGAAATGCAGCCGCCACAGCTTCATCCTGCATTCACCCTCCTCCTTCCAGGCTTGCCGTATAAGGAATAGGGCGGCCAAAAGCTGTGCACGAGAGTGGGAAAGCAAGAGAGAAGTAGCCTAGACTACAGTAAGGATGAGCCTCCGTATAGCTCCCGTACTCTGCGTCTCCTCCTCACCCACGGCCTCTCAACCCTGGGGCGAACCGAAGGCCTCGCTCACCGAGTGAGGCGCCGCGAGCTACACGAGGGTCCCCGAGATTGATGCCTTCTCGGGCCATCTCGGCGGCCAGATAAACGAGCGGCTCGGGCCTCTTTTTTCTTCATCCCAAGGGCTGCCATTGGCCGAGCACTGATTTGTTTTCTGTCCCCGGCACATTTTTTCCTGTCATTTCCTTTGCTTCACCTTTCAGCCCCTCATCGTTCACTCTTCTCTCGTTTGCTGCTTTCTCGCACCATCTCGCCTACTTTGTCCGCACCCACTTTAAAAGTTTAGCTTATTCCTTTCCATTTAGTCACTTTCTTCTTTCCTAGCACTTTTTATTTCTATCTTGACGAGCACCAGTGGCCTACGAAAAAGAAAACAAAACTCTCACTATTCTTTTTCGCTAGACAACTTTTTGCAAGTTCCTTCAAAAACACTTCGGCATTTTTTCCCCTTGTCGAGCCGGCTTCACGAAAATGGCGTTCCTCCCCGATGACGACGTTGCATGATGTTGCAAAACGAGATCTTATGTGTACGAGTATAGAGCGCCAACACGAAGTGCCTCGCGGATGAAAAAAGATGTCCTCCCAGAATTCAAAATACAAATAATAAAAAAACAGGATTTTCAGGCCGTGTTTGGTACGCTGATGAGGACTGGATGTACGAGAAGAAAATGACGGACAAGGAGGCTTACTTTGTGTAAGTGTAGATAATGTTACATAGACGGCTAGGATATGTCAATCATCGTTTTGCTATGAGATAACCTCTCAAGTGCGCATTTCTAATTCAACCTCCACTGTTTGCTCTATTTTTCTTTAAAAAACTAAAGCTAACCAACCATTTTTTTAAACAGCATTGCTGGTACAATAAAACTACATAAATAACATCAATACTTTCTTTGTTCTTAGAAGCAACAACAGCTATATAAAAAAGAGAAGCCAATAATTAAATAGGCCCTTCAATCTGTTGACATTTACTCGCAGAAGCAAGATTTCCGTTAAAGGAATAAGTTACTGGGAGACACAGGTATATTTTTATCTGATGGAAATTTTTGAGCAGCACGTTAAGTAAATTACCATTGTTTAACTCCACCGCCTAGAAGTGTTGTAATCGCAATAAACATAAAAAATCCTACCTAAGTTTTAGGCAGCATACCATGTACGATAACCACTAGTTTAGAGTCCAGTTTAAAAAACCAACAAACTAAAATGATAGTTACTACAAGAAGTCAATGATCAATAAGTCGAGTCTTGTCTTGATAATCAAAATTTTTCTACACTGCACATGCGTTAGATAGCTAACTTTCCTTTTATGTGCCTTCTTTTTCTCTCTCTGGAAATTAACTTGTCTGCATACTTGTTTAAAATTGGCTTAACAATGCTGTTCTTACTTTAATGCATGGTCCTCTAGCACTTAGTATTTGCTTTGTAGCGGTCATATCATCTAAGCGTAATTGAGTACCCTCGTATGAATGACGAAAGAAACTTACAAGCCTAGCTGTCCTGCAAATTTTCACTGCAGAGGGCACTTTGAAGCTATGACTTCCGTGTTAAGAGCGACCTTCGACCACACAACGCAACATTAGAAGTAAACACGCCTCGATAACTTCATCAGGCGTAGGGTTGACACTCCCCCTCTTAAAAGGCAGTTCGGTTATCTGGCTCCTCGGAAGATTTTCTTCTCTTCATCCTTCACACTTCTTTTATTTTTATTCTCTTTCTTCTTAAAGAACGCTGAAAGCCAGTGGCAGTGATAAAAGGTCCGTGAAGTATAGCCTCACCCCGTGCAGGTCGCTGGCGACCCACTTTAATTTCGCCCAAGGCAATGCAGCAACATGAAAAAAGGAAAAAAAAAGAATAGCACACGGAAAATCACTGGAAGTTTGGGGAGTAAGCAATGAAGGACGTAGTCAAAGACGTGAGAAAGAAAGGCATGTACAAGAAAAGGAAACGTGTGCAGCGGACAAGTACTAAATAGAGGGAGTTGTGCGGCGCGAACGGAGGCCATGTCATTCGATTCATCACAGGCCGCCTACCAAGATCGCTCGTGCTTCAACCGTGCGCTATTCGTCACCGACACACCAAGCGGACGCACCCGTTGGAACTGCTACGTGGACGAAAGAAAATAAGGAGGAGACATTGGTGAGCGATAAAAGGGTGAAGGCAGCAAACACTGACCACGTGAAAAATGTCGCGCTTTGCCGAGAGAACCGAGTCGCAGGCCGGCGGCACCCGTAGAGCCAAAATGAAACAGCATCGTAAAAATGGAGAATCAAGCAGGGCGTATAAGAAGGGGAACAATGTTATTGATACGAGGCAGCCGACGCTGGCTTCGATCAGGGAAAGTACAAGTAGACCTCTCAATAAAGCGTTAAATCGGTGGGCTATACGCTTGCGGGCGTAGTTCTTCGTGATAAAGGCGCGAATGGAAAAGTAACGAAGATTGTCGGCGATGTCATTGCGAGTTTTGGAGCTTAAGGCTGCGGACTTGCTGTATAAATGTGATCAAGACCAGTACAGTAGTTTTGGTTCCAGAAAATGGGCATAGGTAAAAGAATCCTTTTTTACGTTATTCTTTATGCTGCGCGGTAGAACGCAGCTGCACCTAATACAAAGATCACGAACCTCAGTGCTAGTCCTCTGTATTTATGTGATGTTTCCCTAGCATGTAGAGTACAATAGACATTTACTATGCCTTCGCAAGGAACTGGGCAAACTACATAATCAACCTTTGTCGAAGGAAAGAATTTCACAATATTGACAAGATACAACTTCACAGAAGAAGGCTCTGAAAGCACTACTGCACTTTTTGCGATCGACCGGCCTTTCGGAACGGCTGTAGCCAGAATGCCCTTCCTGTGTGCGTTTTCGTTTCTCATGAGTGCACGTGCGTTTGTTTCTTTTTCCTCTCTATCTACGCCCTCTTTCTTTCCCCTATTTACCCACTTCCAGTGCTGGGTAGCAAACGAGATGCCAATATCTGATTAACCTCCCGGCCAACCTTTCTCTCTCTCTCTCTCTCTATCGATCTCTCTCTCTCTCTCTCTAGTGCGTTGAATCTGCGCTGTCCAGAATTGAAAAACATGAACTTCGACACGTATAAACCAGGAAGAGATGAAATTATCTAGTTGCGAAGTTCTCATGCCATCTCTCTGGGGTGACCCGCATACAACTGAAATCACCTAATACGCAATTTACAATGGCTGCGTCATCGTCTAGGTGACACATATTCAAGGCGAGAACGTTAATTAGGCAGTGTTCAATCTCACTGGTGACACAACTTTAGGGGGTCTAAGACGACATCAAGTCTACGTGAATATGAAGTCATCGGCTGATTTCATTCTCAAAGCACCATCCACATAAGTGGGCACATTAAAAAACAAGGTAGTGTTTTTCTTTTTTTATTCAGGACAGAGCGAGCTTGAAGACTATTTGTTGAACATTTCAGCTGGCGACTCCACCAACCTCTATTCTTCGTAATTCTCTTACTGACAGCTTGCCTCGATTTTCTGACTGAAACAAACGAGCCGCACGCCCGGGGGCATGTGCTCTAAAGACAGAAAGAAAAAGAATAAGAGGCAAAAAAAAACTAAAATACAGGGCGACCTGTCTCCTCGTAGTCGTCAGAAGACCACTTAGGGAGTGCTGTCAAAAGAAAATTAACGCGCAATTAATGCCACTTCGTGTTAGAATTAACGAGAGGCCCAGAATGTTCGCGCCTTGTACGCGCATGTAGATTCGAAGAGCTCTCTGTCCAGAACTGCTCGCATATCTTTCTGTCTTCATCTCGAGAGGCGGGCTCGATAAAGATGGGAGGGTTGGGAGGAAGGGCTAGTGGCGACCGAGATGATCGCGGAGAATGTTCGGCCGCGAAATACAGCGCATCCAACGTGAGGCACCGATCGCCACCTGGGAGCTATCAAACTTCGCTCAGCGTCACCACTCTTGATTTTCTCTCCGCCCTTTACTGGCTCGTTGACTAGCAAGGCTCTTAGCAGATACTTTCTTGTCGTAAGCAACTTTGGCGCCAGATGGGGTACGATGTCATGAGGAAGAAGCCGAACGTTATCACTGAACTGTGGCTGGTTGGAAACTGTTAAAAGTAATAGTAAGCTTCGAAGTAATGCAGTAGAGAACTTTCTTCGTGAGAGATAAAACAACGATGCACTTCAAAACAGACCCTAAAAAATGTTTTTTTTTGTACGTGTGCTGCAGTAAATGCACTTCATATTTGGTACAGAGGAAAAAGAAGAGTTCTGATTATCTTTTGCGTGAACGTGAACGCACATGTCTTACCTCAGCCGTCGCTAAGCCTGTTAGGAAGGTCGTTTAGTTCGTTAATAGAAATACAGATGCATAAGAAGAACAGACTACATCATTTACTTGAGACTCATTGATTGATTGATTGACTGATTGATTGATTGATTGATTGATATGTAGGGTTCAACGTCCCAAGATCACCATATGGTTATGAGAGACGCCGTAGTGGAGGGCCCCTTGAGACTTAGTCGTCAGTGAAAAAATGAATAATATAACACATTTGGTAAAAACAACATACGTTTCAAATACAAGAGATACGGCTACTTAGGGGCTCACGTATCTAGTACGAATGAAGAGCCCTTCTGTCATGGCTAAGTTCATTCGGAGGCTTGTTTGTCATGTTTATACACAGAACTTGCATGAATGTACTGTGAAAGAAAAATACGTAAATACTTCAGGCGCCTGTCCTGTGCTTCTCAGTTCCTCGTCCTCGTCTTCTATGTGCTGTGGCAACCGAGCATATTACAAGTCTTGTCATTCCTGACTAGGCAAAATATGACATTTTTGTGAGACTATGACGGCTCTAAATATATCGGCTCCGCAGTGCATTTAAGAGGCCTCGTTGAAAGAAAAATAATCTAAATGCCGTGCTTTTTATACACACTGCGTTTTGCGTTAATTACACTAGCGCTGAGGACCTTAACCAATTGAGGCCCCAGGCTCAATTAAATTTAATTATGCGGCACAGTTCTACAAGTTACTCCATATCCACAGACCTGCATTCGATTTGGAATGATGCGACTAAATCTAAACTGTTAAGCCGCAAGACAGGCAACCCAACCCCTCCTGTCCTTCAATTTGTTTTTCTATCTCTTCTTTATGAGACCGGAGTAAGAAATTTTCGGCAGGTAATGACCTGTGGCATGTATTAACGGGAATGGTGACCTCATGATGTGGGGTTGAATGTACAAAAAGAAACAAATACACCCAGCACACTAAAACGAACATCAAGCCAGTATAAGTGGGGCTATATAACAGTACCTGTTCTGTGAGTGAGCGTACGCACACACTCCATTTTTGTACACACTCCACACACATACACACGTATATATATATATATATATATATATATATATATATATATATATATATATGAAGAAACAGATTCAGTGCGTGGAGCTACGGGAAAACCGCTATTGTTCTGTTCTCTTCTGTTTCTGACTCGTTTCATTTCCTGCTAGGTGTTCGTGCCCCGCACGCTAGATGAGGCAGTCGCTGACAGCACCCCGCGGTATATGATGTCAGTGGGTGGTGGAGGTTAAGGGGAGGAAATGGAGGGTAGCGCGTCTAATGCGAGGCAGATGCGAGAGTGTCAGCGGTAGTTGGTCTGTACTGCGACCCCTCTTTTCTTTCATACAAAGAAAAAAAAAAGAGAGGATGCTGCTACGGGCCTCGTTGTGCCATATAGGGAAAGGTGGGTGTTGAGACCAGTCGTGAGTGGTGATCGCATAGAATTGAGACCCCCGCCAAGCGAGCGCTGGTCACGTGCCGTGCCCGCCGGATGCTCTGTTCCCTTCCTTTTCATCACCGTGTCCCAAGCGGCGTGTTACTTACTACGTGGTCGGGATGCGGCGCTTTCGGTACCCATTCCTTCTTTATTTGTTCTTTTTCCTGCTGTCTTCTTCTGTTTCTGCGGTAGCGCTGGTGGCAAATGGCGGCCTTGATATTGGACGGGTGTTCGGATGGTTCGGACAGGCAGTGTTTTGAGGTTACCCGGAATGTGCTTGTCTTCTGCCGCTGGTGGCGATTATGAGAGTCCTATTGCATGCTCGAGCAGTTGAACGTGGTACCGCATCATGGGAATACTTGATTGATATGTGGGGTTTAACGTCCCAAAACCACCATATGATTATGAGAGACGCCGTAGTGGAGGGCTCCGGAAATTTCGACCACCTGGGGTTTTTTAACGTGCACCCGAATCTGAGCACACGGGCCTACAACATTTCCGCCTCCATCAGAAATGCAGCCGCCGCAGCCGGGGTTCGAACCCGCGACCTGCGGGTCTGTAGCCGAGTACCTTAGCCACTAGACCACCGCGGCGGGGCATCATGGGAATACTTCCTGTCTGTCTCTCGCTCTGTGCGTGGGTTGGTTCACGGACCTCATAGAGTTTCTACGCTATATATAAAAAAAGCAAAAAGGCAATTTTACTATCCAAGTGTATGTGAAATGTTGACCAAATTACGCGCTGGGCGAACGCTTCTCACTTGCGCCTCTCGCAAACTAAAGAAACATGTTACGCCTTCTGATATATAAAAACAATATAAAAGCGCCACTTGGCTGTGAATCTAACTAATCAGCATGCATCAGCCAGGCAGCGTACTTATCGAGCTTGCGATTCAGAAAATATTACAAACAGGAATCCTATCCTATGACTACTGAAAAATAAAAACTCGGCTCGAATGAACCAGCTTTAAAACATCGGTCTTGTATATTAAGCCTTTTGAACACCCTCATTGCCCATAACATCTGCGAAGTTTGTTAGCATGGGGGTTATGCTGCAATTAAAACTTTCGAAAACAATTCAACTTTCTATTTCATACGCAATTTTTTTCCTGGCTTTGCGCATTATCTTCAATTCATTGTGCAATGTTAAACGAAGGCAATTAGTCTTCAATGATTTGATTGATATGTGGGGTTTAACGTCCCAAAACCACCATATGATTATGGGAGACGCCGTAGTGGAGGGCTCCGGAAATTTCAAATTAGCCCTCAAGATTAATTGTCCCGAACCACTGAAAGTACGCGTATTGTAGGCTGCAACCGTTGGTTAATAAGCGCGCTCTTCGCGAAGCCGGTTCGCGGCTGCACCTGCAGAGAGAGAGAGAGAGAGAGAGAGAGAAACAACCTTACAGAGACCTATACAAAAGGACGCGCCACTCATAGAACTCCCACGGCCAACTCTGCGGCCTCGTAACGAGGGGTGCGAATTCTCGACTAACTTCAGCGCGCCGCTTTCAACTAGGTCACGTATTCGCAACACGGATCTGCGTACTAGAGTTCGGGCTCCCCAGCGGCGTTCAAAATCATCCGTGCGGGAAACTTAGTTCCACGCTCACCACCGAATCTTCGCGCACAGTGGCAGCCCACTCGCAACCACATTTATAGGGCGAGAAATATAGAGTAAAAAAAGGGGGGGGGGATGGGTGGGGGTGGGGTGGGGAATTGGTCTCAGTGCAGGGGGCACCAGCTGACGACCGTAATTGTCCCAAGCCTTTGTGCTGCTTAGTTCGCAGATTTCTGGCACGCCATATAGGACCGCAGCGTTCAGCTGCTGCTGTAACGGTGTCCTTCATTCTATTTTCCCAGTGCACCCTTTGCTCATTTTTTCCCCTTCCCGACAACCCGACGGCGCAATGCCGAAAACGACACGTCTCTGGTTATTTTGCGCTCTAGCGACTCCCCGCTTTTATCTTTCTTTCTCCCTCTTTTTCTCTGTGCTGCGTGTTTTCCAGGTCTCGGTTTAAAACGACCCCTAGCGACCTAGCGCGCAGTTGAAAAATCAAAGGACCGGTGCATTCTAAAGCGCGACCGGTGACTCGCATACTAATGGAGCGCGCTTGCTGCTGCATTGCAGGAGCTACAGGCGCCCGCTGGAAGGTGCTGGATGCGAAACGACTTCGGGACGTCTCTTCTGGCGTTTTACTTTTTTTGTGTCGTAGCTCACGCTATTTCCTCAGTCTGTGCTCCGTCGCTTTGTTATGAAATTCGGGCGCTTTTCCCTGTTGCATTGTTTGCGTTTCTTTTCGTATCGTTCTGAAAGACGCAGTTCTTTTGTTTGCAGGATTTGCTTGCAGGCCAATGCAGAAGTAGTAATTCCGTTTGTATTCCGGATGGTGCGCTCACGCATACGTAATCCAAGGGTATATAGAGCATAGAAGCAAACAGGGCCAACATAAAGCTAGTGTCAGTGAGCCTTTATTATCAGAAATAAATAAGAAAGGAAGCGCAGTGTCCCCGTAAGAATGGAAAAGACGAAACTTTCACCTTTCGCCATCGGAAATAAGAGAAAACTTGTTTCGCTAAACGAAGTGACGGAAAACCTGCATGCGACATTTGTGAAGAGGCCATGCTTTTTCCTTTTTCCACTCCGCGAAAAGAGAGCTTATGTTTGAAATATACGGGAAGAAATGTAGGATAGGATGCAGGAACGCAAATCCTTGAGATCTGCGATAGAAGTAAGCAAAGAAATAATTATCAGTAAAAGAAAAAAATGGTTGTGTGAACACTGCAACGCCACGTAAATATACGACCGACTCCAAAAGTGATCATGCGAACCATGCCCCGCTTCTCCGTTATTTTTGTCAAAGTTTTCAGGTTTTGCCATCTCGTTCCTTCGTATGTCACCATCCCGCGAATTCTTGCCCCGGCAACTTCTCTAAGGCAGCCTATCAGTCGCTTTTTTCCTTTTAACTTGATCGCCACATGGTGTGCAAAACTTACAAAGTTACCCGCACGCATGCAGACCCGGCGGAGCTGGCAGACGATGCGAGGGATTTCCTCCGCGCGGCACTCCGACGCACGCTCCGACTTTGCCGCCAACGGCACCGTTCGCATTTCGAACGCCGACACGTGCAGTGTGTGCTTATGCGGAATGACTTCTTTTCTGCGCATGGGCGCTGGGCGGTTCTACCGAGACTCCCGTACGAGACTCCCGTACCAAGGTAGATAAGAAAAAGGCAGAGGGGGAGGAGAAGGAAGGGAATTGTCAGTTTTCGTGCAATGGAGCGAACAGCGCGAAGAAGTCTCGATGTCACGAGAAGCTTGCTGAGTGAAATATGTAAAAAAAAGGGTAAAGTGGAGTAAGGCGTTGAGAAAGCCATCGCCAAGCCGTGGCTCGAGATGAGGTATGCGGCAAAGACGTCACCTAGACTAAGTTCTTCCTTTCTTCATACGTATACACCCAATTTGGAGAACAGTTCTCTAGAAAAGCAAAGATCTGGGGCTTGCGAGGCCGGAAGATGCGAAATGGAACATTGCGAGATGCCACTTCCGCATCGCGGGCCACGCATTCTCTTATCTGTCCTCGGTCTCAAGACGCGAAATTTGGACCCAGTTTTTCCTAACGAGATACGAGCGAAACAAAAGGAAGTTGATACAAAAATGAGAAAGGAAGGAAAGAATGAAGTATGCGCTCTCAATAGAGTCGAGGCGCGGCAGCGCTGTGCTCGAACATCGCGGTAGTTTAGAGTTATTCCCATTCCGGCCTAAATGGACGTCTCCATCCCATTTCGCAGGAATTCACGACGATGCTTCGAAGCCGGCCAACAAATGAACCCTGTTTTGCCAGAGCGGCACTATGAGGCAGCCGAGCCCCAGGGGGAAACAATTTGAGGGGGAAGGGGTGATAAATATGTCAGCTGCCCGTATACATCTCCCACCATCTTTATATTGTTCAATTAGCTTGGAAGTTAAGCTTGTAGCGAAAGACACGTCAGTTGAAGTGATGAGCTCAATCTCGAAACGAGGTCACCTTGAGAAGCCTTCGCGCTGAATAACACTTCAGGCAAACGGCGTAAACATTGAAGCAGCACTGAATATTGCGGGTATTGCTATGGATAACAGAAATTTGGTTTTTATCAGAAATGTAAGGCCGAGTACATACCTGGTATTAAATTTCTCAAACGTGATCACTGCGTTTGATCCTCAAGATATTATTTATGAATATATAAATAACCTTTTCCTCTTTCAAGCTATCTGTTCAACATATAAACTGATATTTCGGTTGCTTACTGACGCCAGACCTTAGAAGACTTCTTCTTCACAATGAAACCTAGAGTGGCATGCTAAGAATGCATAAGTACTGTTATGTTTCATTTTAACCATCGTTCTAATATGCTTCAATAAGTGTACAGTTATTTTTTTACAAAAAGAATGATTCAAGGATATGAAGATATTTGCAAAGATGAGGCAAAGAACTATGTGAAAAAATAATCTAACGGTTTCACTGGCAAAACAAAGCAAGCATGAATCCAACTGTTGTTTATCGCAAGAAAAACTCGCTGGCCAAGTTATCGGCATAGCATAAATATCATAAATGTATCTAGCAAATTTTTAAATTGCAATTGTCCCTTTAGCAAACTTACCGTAGGAGCAAGAAGGAACCAGGTGAACCTTCCTGCCTTCGAGGCACCTTCTCTTTTTTTCCACACCACCAATATTTCCTTGCACTGGTATTTATTTACCCTCACGAGGAGCATTCTTCGGTGTGATTTTGTGAACCATATTACCTACACTGTCTCTTCTTTTCACTCATTCTCCTACTAAGCTCGAGGCTTCTCACGATCACCTGGAGTGGCCGTTTATCTTAAACTGGAAAACGCAGTTGAATATCCGACCTAACTTACCCGACATTTCAAAGCGTACTTTAAGTGCTTAGGGCTCAGAGTTGTAGATCTATCTTAATAATAAAAACTTACATGCAGACAGTTATTGGTTTTGAATCTACCTCGTAATACTTAAGGCATTTATTTATTTTTTTTCGTATCATTTCTGTTCTTTAACAAAACAAACCAATTGCAGTTTCGTAAACTGAAATCAAGCACGAGCGCGGATACAAGTTTCGTTTCTAATCAAGTATGGCTAAAGGCATGAGTGGTTGTTTGTAATGCCGGAAAATAAACCGAAAATTATTTTATGAGGCGATAATTTGACGTGATTAAAAAAGAGAGTGACAAAAACAAGACAAAACACAAGCAATGATAGCATGGAAGAGTTCAACAAACTCGGGTACAACATTTTGCAGAACAAGCTTTCATTCCAGGACGAAAAAAGCGAAGAGGTAGACAACAAAAAAAAAATGTTCCGCATGCACCAATGCAAGGAATTCGGTGTAGAGAAGGAACGTCTATGACATGCAGGCACAGTTTTTCATTTCACCTTGGGAAACCTCTCGCCGGGTCGTTTTTCTCCCGGGGCCGCTCCTTTAGAACTCCAGCAATGTCTTATCGCTCTGGAATTTTGCGAGATTAATGTGTTCATCTTTGTCCCAGGCGCAGGCAGGATGTCACTGCAGGGCGCTCCAGTATTTTATTGATTTTTCTTCTTTGCAAAATTTCTTACGTCGTTCGGCCTACATTCAGACGCATTCATCCGCATTTCACCTAAGTGTAATGAATATAAAAGTTTTTCGCAGTCACTTTTTCATTTTTTTTCTGCGTGCAAAATTAGTGCTTTATTTATCCGTGGCGCAAACTTTTCAGAGTCTGAACGCTCACCTTTCTAGTATAAAGAAAATGATTAGTAGACGGAAAAATCAAGAACAGATAGGAAGGGTACATTGAGAGTTAAAGAAATATGCATAATTGCACCCATAATAGTTTAGGATTAGGTGGCTGTGTGACAAAGCAAGAGCATTTATTATTGCAAAAAGTGCCTTACACCATCATCTTGCAGTGAAATTCACACGTAAGTATACGACGTCTAAATGCAGCACGGCATTTTCTTTTTCATAGTTATCAGAACGCAGCACAGTCGCGAAAACCAGGAACTTGGCACTGCTGCTAGGAGACAATCAATATCATCTGTGGTTTACGACCGAAAACCACGATATGGTTATGAGAGATCCCGTGTAGTAGAGGGCTATAGAAATATCGTCCATCCGTATTTTGTTTAACGTTCTCTGACAACACAGAGTATACTCGGACCTCTGCTATTCTGCCTTTGTCGAAATGCGACTCTCACAACTGGGATCGAGCTCGCGATGTTTAGGACATAAAATACATAGTATGAGATGTTATGTGTTTTTTCCCTGATTCTCCACTGCAGTAGTTTTCATTTACTCATGCCCACAGCACAAGCAAGAGTCTGTTCTGTTCGAAGAAGTATTTGAACAATGATTCGTCCCATTTCATTTTTCTTGAAAAGAGTCTGCAATTATTCAAAGTTGAATTACCGCTAGCACGATGTTATTAGAGTCTATCTTCCAAAGGCATTCCTATAGATATTTATTACAAAATCAGTCTTTTTGTAGTCATACAATAAAGGAGACGTGACCTGTGGAGAGGGGGTTATCGCTCTTTCTGCTAGTGTTTAAAATCAAAAGCACCAAATCCCACAGCTAAACATTTCTTGGCCGGAAGCAACAGAGCAGAAGGAAGCTGATACGTAGGTACTATGAAGTGGCACGGCCGCATTATTCTGCTCAAAAAAGAAACGCAGAGTCCCGCAAAACAGCGAAGAACACACACGCACTTTTCTGAAAGTAAAACATGACGCAATATCGATTCGCGCATACAAAACACAAGAAAAAAAAGCGAAATACAGTATAATAGCTGTAACAAAAAAAAAACGCAAGACCAAGCTGCACGTTTCCGCGATTGACAGCAATTGGCGGAGCTGTGCGGCGGATGTATAGTTCGCAATAACAGCCACATTTACGACAAACATGAACAAGACGTGAAGGGAGTTCGCGGAGACAGGAGCCACACCCGCGTGTTGCGGGCTGCAGGAGTTGAGAGGCCGAAAGAAGAAAAATAAACACAAATGGAGACGAAATAAACGATGGACCCTATATATAGTTTGCTGTGAGCAGCCAAGGGGGAAGAAGACTGAGTCGCGGGAGTATTTCGCTTCACGACTCCCCAGAGAGCAGGCACAGCGCTGTTTTTTTCTTGCAGACCTGCTCGCACGCCCGGCCTGTTGCCCTGGCGAGCGATAACAACATTCAGTCTGTGGCTCGTGGCAAAAGTTTGTTCCTCCGAAGCCGTGCTTCTATGCCGACAACCACCTTGAGCACGTGGTCATTTGTTGTTGCTTTGCTTCCGAACAGTAAAGCGTAGGAGGGAAAAAGGAAAACGCTTCTAGAAGAGTGCCACAAACACACACGAGCTGTACGCTTGACTTCGCGTCGGCTTGCCATTTGCTTGGCCTTGCATTGTTAACCCTTCCGGCATTTGGAAGTGCGTTTTTTGCCCGAAAAGAAGCTTAGTTGTGTTTGCCGACCCATGTCAAAACGGGAATAAAGAAAAGAAGTGAACAAAAAACTCCAAGTTTGTTTGCTTTACCATCTATGGGATGGAACACGGCACTCGCTAACGCAGGTTTTTCTCTTGGTTGCTTTAAAGTCTTGTTTCGTCAAAACAAATTGTTTCTGCGAGCTTCCAGCGCTTGCGTACCCTGATGTGCTTTGCGCGAAAACTTTGCTTTCTTTGGCTAAGTCGGCAAATTCAATTAGATTTAAGCATTTTGAGAGTGCCCATGGGATCAAATAAAATATTAACCGTCGAGGTTGTTTAAAATGTCAGCCGTATTTTTTTTTTGTTGAGCGTATAAGGGGAATTCGGAACGTAGAAAAAACAACGAGCCTGCTATGTTTTTTTTTGCCTTTTCTTTGAACCTTCTTGGTACCCACATTTCAATTTCGGTAGCAATTAAGCTTTAGGCACATAAAAAAATTTTACACTTTTTGCGATCGACTGGCCTTACTGCACAGTTGTTGCTAGGATGCTTTTCCTGTGTGTGTTTTCGTTTTTACATGAGAGCACATGCGTTTTTTTATCTACCCCTCTTTCTTGCCCCTATTTCTCCGCCCCCAGCGCTGGGTAGCAAACCAGATGCCAATATCTGGTTAACCTCTCGGCCTTTCCTTTCTCCCTCTCTCTTTCTTTCTCTCTCTCTCTCTCTGCACTGAGTATTATAGAATACCATGAAAAGTATTTAGCAGCGTACTCATTTTATTTCTGTGTGAGGACTTCGTTTGTCAACCTATCGGAAGGAGGATTTTTTTTTTTTTCACTGGTGGTACGAAACGTGTACTAAAAAACAAGGCCTCCGCTAGACGAGTAGTCATCAATGGCATTGGCCAAAAAAGAATCGTGTCACAAGCTCGTGAGAGTGCAAGCCCCACCCAAATAGGCCCAAGAGAAATGTTCAAATAGAAGAAGTGTTCAAAACATTAGTGAACAAAATAGCAGAAAGTCATAAGAAACAACCTTGTAAAAAAAAGGTGACGCATACCGTGAAGTAATTCCACTTAAACAAGTTTAAACAATGCTGATTCAGGCACATAAGAAACGGCCAGTACATTGCGGTCATTAGGGATAGGAGTCTGGGACGATAAAGTCTACCAGCAACATCTATACAGACCCCGCTAACCAAATAACAGAACCCAGGCTCACATATACAGGGACCCAGAATAGATAGCAGCTTTTCGGGAAAAAATACCCCGGAACAATGATGCAAAGCACGTATCTAAATTCTAGGTAGTCCCCGAATAACCCATAGAAGCTATACGGGGCAGCAACAGAAACTGAAACGATATCCTAATTTTATATAGGGCTATACCATAGCAACGAGCATCGAGGTCAGGTTGGTACGCCAACATAACGGTACGGCAGTGTCTATGGTTACCACACCTAGAGGAGAGATGATGCTACCATGATATAAAAGGCTATATAGGACACTCCTTTTTTGAATAGTTATGTGACCGAAACGGATAGACAAGAAATTTAATTTAGAGGTTTGGTTTTCGTCCTCATTTTCTTCCTGAAGAAAACAAGTTTATGTGACATTCACTTTTTTACGGACGGGAGGGCGAAGTCGGATGTCGTTTTTCACTTATTTCATTTACTTTTCCTAATACCAACGACAAGAGACATAACAGAGAGACTTGTTAATATATTACCAAGATTACCTAAATTACCCGCTTATGACCATACATTCCAGATGCTTCTTGAATGATTGAGACTACCTCACAAAACAGAGAGCGTCATTTCAGGTCAGTTGCTACACTGTGCTGGTTAAATACTCATTGTCCCAATTGGCCACGAGCAGTGAGGCGATGACACGGTAGTGCAAGTGTAAACTATGACTTTCGAAATGACTGCGTAGACAACTCGGTAATGTAAATGTCAAATAGAAAGAATCTTAACGTGACTGTAACGACATCGCGAGTTGTTTGCGCGCAAGTATACAATGTACATGCCGGTATAGGAAGAATAGGACGAGTGCCATGTAGAGTGGCTGGAAGTTAGGCTACTTCGTTCGTCTTCATTGTGTTCATTGCTTGAAAATGCATGGGAAGACGTTCACAATAGAAAGTCAACCAAAAGGGACGATGGACCAAATTGTTGTCGGCTGCAACCGTTGGCTTTCTGGCTTTTCAGCAAAATATTGTGGTTTTCAACTGTCCTTCGGCGCAAGGCTAGCACTGGTGAGATTAACACTTGATAAGTTCCAACAGTTCCCGCCACGTCATTGTACTTCGAGTGGTCTTCGTTTTTTCTATGCGCAAGCTTGCTGAATAAGGCGTCTGGCTCTGCACCCAGCGTAATTGGTGTTTATGTTTATTTAAAAATTGTAACTGGAAGCGAACAATGTGAGCTTTGGGAACTGCGTAAGAATCGTGCGTGCTTTGCTATTGTTGTTTTTAGACATTCATTACAAGCCGCGTGAAGTTTGCAAAGTTTTTTCACGAATGGGCTGTTCGGGTACGTTACCGGAACAGAGTGGGGTTTCTTGCTCCTTTTTATTTTAAGTTCTACCACCACCATTTGCACTAAATCTCCCACGTGGATGAGACGAGGATAGACGGTTCAGCCGTCGACTTCGTCGGCTTCTTATACTTGCCGACAAGATTAACCCATTAGATAGAACTCGGCGAGGAATGTTTTAGCCGTAAGGAGCTGTTCGGCCACACGGAGCCGCCCTCTCACTATGGCACTTCCAAACAAATGGTGGAAATGTCTTCCTTGCGCACCTCTTGCACACGTTTTCATGTGTTCTGCACATTTTGGTGTCAGCGACAACATCCGTGACGATGAGTTAATGAAAGAAGGCCACAAATACAAAGGGAGAAGGCATAGATGTAAACCACAAAAACTTCCGACAGGCTACCCTACTGGGGGGTATTAGGAAAGGGTAATAGAAAAAAATGAGAAAGAGAGAAGGAGGGTAATGAGAACATAAAAGAGGAACATAGGGAGCCAGACATTGAATTTCCTGCAGCGTGTCAAACTGCACCAAGTGGTAACAACGATTCGCGTTGGTAAGACAAGTGCTTTTTAGATACAATGGCCTCGTGAGCTAATGAAAAGACCTAAACATATAAGATGCTTTCTCGTTTCAAGTTTTGCATGGAAGGTAACTGCCATTCAGCTCCACTAGTGTTCGTCACTGAACGCTACTTTAGTGCTCCCAATTTTAACCTCTACATCATACCTAATTTTGGTTTTCGTTTTCATCTCCAAGTTTTTTTTCCAAGGGCAGCGTATCCACGACTGCGGTTAATATCTCTGTTTGACTTTCCTTCGTTAGTCTTTCTTCATAAAGGTCTTTATTACTTTCTTGGTGTCCCTACATTTTTGTTCAGTTTAATTTCTGTTCCATATTTATATCTCTTATTGCCAATTCTTCGTAAAATATCTTTATCGGAATGAACATTGCTAATCGTTTTAAATTTTTAGTGGATTAATACACCTTCTTTTCCATATCGCACTGGCGAATGTGACACTAGTATAAAAATGCATTGCGCTAAATAGTTCTGTATGGCTATAGTCGCAAAGCAGGTTTCGAAAGCGCCCAATGATAAACAACGGTTCATATACAAAAAGAAAGAAAAAAAAACCAAAGACCCGATGCACTACAGCACTGTCCTTGACCGCAAATTTCCGCTAAGCCGGCTTCTGAACGTGTTAGCGGTCTCTAACGAGCCCTTACGAATGTAATGATTTGTGCATTTGGCCCTACTCTGCTCCTCGTGAATGAGCGGCTCCTGGGAGCTGTTCGCGGATGCAACGTGCCAGAGCCCCGGAAGCGGAAGAGGAACCCGCTCGGTGCTCGAACGTTGGCGTTCTCCAAAGCTTCCGCGGAGTAGGCGCTAGGGCTCTTCTTTCGCGTCGCGGGAAAAGTGTGCCGCTCGGCTTCTTCAGGTTCGAAAGACCCCGGGACGAACAAGATTAATGGCGCATCCAGCGAGCGGACGACGAAAAGGGTTTTGCGCGCAGCAGCCTTCGTGTGGTTAGGGACCCTAAGGAAGCTGAAGCTAGCTAAGGGGACGTAAAAAAGCAAGGCAAATGCACACAGCCTTTATTCTAGAGAGGCTGTGCAGGGTCATAGCAGCGAGAGGAACTTCATCACCGGAATGTATTCCGGCTTGCCTGCTGTGGTTCTCCAGTCTATTCTTCTTTCGAAACGAACAGGCTAGGAGAAAGGCCGGGAAAAAAGGATTGGGTTGTGGAGTGCGCGAGGAGGAAGAGAGTGTGAACGACGACGACGTGCTTCGCACTGCTGGACGCGCCGGTCTACTTACGTAATCATCCATCTTGCCATTAGTCCGGACACTGCGGCAGCCACCGGACACGACCAACAGTGCCCGTAGAGCCCAGCGGCATGCAGAGAAGCTCCAGAACACATGTCAGTATTGTTGCGTTCGTTCTTTACTTTCGGCTGAAGGAAGCAACACAAGTCGTAGGGGTCGTCGGTGGTCCTCCGCTTGGGCGCCATCCGTCTGCTAAAGAAGCAAAGGCGGGAACTGAGAAATGCGCAAAACAATGTCGGTAAAATATAAGCAATAGCAAATTACAAAAATGAAATAAATTATAAATTATTAGACAATGGCTGTTTTTCTTCTCAGTAACAGTTGTCGGCCTAATTCCTCGCTGCTTCCTCTGTGACCCTGCACATTTCTGCACGGTTGTATACCGAATAAAAGACAAGAACAACAATCAAAATTTGCACTGATTTTCACTGAACACCACCTAGCCAATTAGGTACGCTACCGAACTGTTGCCTCCAAAGAGAAAAAGAGTGCGTCGCGAACGAAGACTTCGTAGAAACAAAAATGGCAATAAAGATAAATAAAAAAGAGAGAGAACTTCGGGACCCGTAACAAGACAGCAAGACGAAGGGGTTAAGAGAGGCGACATGGCAAGAATCATCGGTCTCGCTAAGCAAACATGACATCAAGAGTCGTGTATTATGAGAACACGCATGTCCGAGAAAATCCCATATTGCTGAAAAAAAAAGCGCTGCTCAGCCTTTGGTTATGCGATGAATTCAAACGAACAAACAAAACAACAGGTATACGCGCAAGAAAACGACAGGGGGGATAAGCTCGAGGCATAAGCCATACGTTCCCAGAAGCTAACGAGAAAGAGTGAGCCGCTGGGCCACTGTAATCCCCCAGCGTCCAAAGCGCGATGCTCAACAGCGAGCGGGTGTGGGTGGAGGGAGGGGGGTGTGCCAAAATGTACGCCGCTGCCAGTTCGTGATTAACGACCCAGTATCACCATTGACTCGGATGACAGCAGCGAGCGGCTCCTGCTAGTGGGCCCATGAACAAATCCCGGACTAGCGAAAAATAGAGTCAACGAACGCCAGAAGACACAAAGAATCGAACGTTGCGAGAAAACGCAACAACGGCCACCGTATGCTGCAGGCTGGCTGCCGCTGTTGCCACGGCACGGTGCCCAGGCGTGCCCCGAATGCGGCACCCAAAGCGGGGAACGCAAGGGGTGGCGGCGAGAAGGCATTTGAGCAATACACGCCACCTGACGTCTTTGGCAACGCCGACGAGTTTTGGACAAATGGATGACCGCGCAGAAGAGACGGCTTGCGTTTTCTTTTCCGATGGCTCTCGAGGAAAAGAAAGTAGGTAAGGTGGCGACCCTGGCACAAGCGCGCACCGGCTGCCGATTCCTTTCTTGAATCGCGAAGCCCCAAACGAAAGGCAGAAAATGAAAACAAGAGAATAATACTTTGCAGTCACCACGCGAGTACTGGAGAAAAGGCGAGGCCCCGGTGTAAACAGAGTTTCCCATATCACACACCACGCCAGGAAGCTGTTGCTCAGCGTGATGATACAGTGGGTCTATCATCCTTCGTCCTAGTTTTTTTCTACCTATTTTTTGCTGAAGCGTGAAAGCGATAGAAGTTATAAAATTTAAGGTATATGTATGCTTATGGGCTTAATTGGAATATTTTAAAAGGGCCTGCTGCACACTGGCGATTGATGCACTGTTTTTTCTGTACGACGATCACTCCTGCTAGCCGGAATTTTCCACGCATGCCTCGGGAATGTAAAAGAACACACTCCTTAAAAAAAATCCGTGTTAAGCCGATGCCTTAGATACTTGATCAAACACAAAAAGTAACCATAGTCGTTGGCGTCCGCACGTGCGGCTCAGGGAAACATCGCCCTGTGATCACGTAACCTCATAACGTCATCATTAAGTGTTTCTTAGGGGCACGTACGGCGAGGTTAAGGGTAGGAGACACCAACTCAGACGTTGTTCAACTCGGTGATCGTGGAACCCCTCAAGGCTCGGTGATCTCTCCCATCCTCTTCAACTTGTGCATGATCGACCTGTCCAGGAAACTGAGCAATATCAGCAACATTCACCACACCATCTATGCTGATGACCTTACTATATGGTGTGCTGGTGGTAGTGAAGGACAGGTACAAGATGCACTCACAAAAGCGGTGTAGACAGTGGAGGAATAGTTGAGGCCCACTGGTCTCAGGTGCTCCCCACAGAAATCGGAGTTATTACTTTACAGAAAAGAGAAAGGGGGGGAGACCTAAGGGCTGGAAGCGACTATCCGAAAGTGACATACATATATTGACCAAAAACGGGGTAAATATACCCAAAGTCAACACGATGACGGTACTGGGCTTTTTTATAGATGCAAATGGCACGAATCACATGGCGCTCAATAAAATTTTCTTCAATATAGAGAATGCATACCGGATGATCAGACGACTTGCAGGGAGACAAAAAGGCATGAAAGAGGACAATCTTATCAGGTGGATCAACTCTTTCATGCTATGTCATATTTCATATGCAGCTTCTATGTATAACTGGACACAAGCCCAACTAAAGAAGCTCGACGCGGTGATCAAGAAAGTCATCAAGAGTGCACTGGGTCTCCTGCTTCGCACCAGCACTGAAAAATTGCACAATTTAGGGGTACACAACACGACTAGAGAAATCGCGGAGGCTCAAGAAAGGTCACAAATTGCAAGACTTTCTACCACTTGCACGGGGAGACCGATCGTCGATAGAATCATGCTCAACCCTGTCAGAGACCAGGAGACGTACACCAAGATACCACAGGACTTTGCAGAGAGCATCGTCGTTGCCCCGATGCCAAGAAATATGCACCCAACCTTCAACGTCGCCAGAAGGGTAGCCCGGGCTAAGGCTTCATTAAAGAAGTTGGATAAAGGAGGCAGCGGGGCTTGCTTTGTCGACTCAGCCTCATATAAAGACCGAAATAAGTTCGCCGTGGTAGTATTTGACCACCAGGGCAGGTGTACCAACTGCATGCGCCACAGTTTACACTTCCAAACCGGAAGTCGCTGAACAGGTTGCTATCGCGTTGGCCCTGATGGATGATCGATACACCGAGATATACAGTGACTCAAAACCAGCCATCAGAGCCTTCAGCAGGGACAGGATCACACCACAAGCAGTTCGAATTATGCATAGTAAATGGGCCATTGATACAGATTACAATTATTGGTTCCCAGCGCACCTTGGATCAATCAATGACATTCCAATGAATCCAAATGAATCGGCCAACAGCGTTGCCCGCGAACTTAGAAACCGGGACGCTTTTACACGTGGCTTTGCTTCTGCTGGATTCGAAAATCTACAACGGGATATGCCCATGACATATAATGAAATTACTAAACATTACTACCTGGGGAGGAGAGAGTTTGCACCCCCTCACAGTAGACCAAACAGAGCACAAGCGGTCACACTTAGACAATTACAGACACAGTCTTATTACTCACCGGCACAGGTAAAAGAATGGTACGATATAAAAGATATGGACGTTGTTTGCAAGGCATGAAAGAAAGAAGTATGCACGCTTGATCATATGCTCTGGGAATGTGGGTCGCTTGGCTGTGGCATTTCCCGGGAACAGTTTACAGGAATGATAAAGTCTCACGACCATATCCCCCAATTCCTGGCTGTCCAGTACGCCCATGACAGGGCTAGGAGGCTTGACCTCCCAGTCGCAACGTGGGATTAGCCAGGCAGGTGGCTACACCCTGTACAGGACGTATAAATAAAGTTGTTTCCATCCCTTCATTCATCCATTCATCATTAGGTGAATAGTTGCCAAATTTTGTGACGTCACTATGACGTCACTATGATGACACGTAACGTGCCGTCCCATGGCACTATGACATTTTCAAATAGAGGTCCATTTTCTAGGCACTGCCGAACCATGTATGTTGCAGAAAGCTTCCAATGCTCACTGTAAATCAGTTTTAACTTCTAAGGGTGCAGTGTCTGTGTATAACTAATACTCTAGGATAAGGGTGCTTTGACTGACCAAAACAACCATGACATGGGCGTTTTGTTTTGTTAAACAATCTTATTGAAAGGTGTTAGTTATGGACACGCATAGTACTCTTAAGGGTGCACAACTGGTTTCTAGCATTCCAATCCCGGATGCAGTGCAGAACCATATTGCGCAAAAAATACTTTCAAGCAAAGGGAAGTGGGAGGTGTAGAAATCAATAATTTCTACTGAAATGTAAAGTAACGTGCATTTTCGCCTTTTAATAGTCTCAGAAAATGCATACTGGACCATTTGACTTGCGTACGTGGAACATTTAGTGAACATTAACGTCGATTTTAAGTCTATCACCGTTAAATATGCCTTAAAGATCTCGCTGACCTTTAATCGGGTGGAACTATATTGATATGTAGAGTTCAAAAATAATGCCCATTGCTGACATTGAAGTGCTCGCACGGGGCATCTTTAGATGCAATGTATAGTTGGTATGCGGCTGCCCAAAATAAAGCAAACCCGCGGTAAGACGTATACAGTTTATTTGAGGCAAAAATGACTTCCGAGCGTATGTTTTGTCTGTAAACATGACGTTTACTCTGTTTTGTCTCTCAATCACTCTGACAGCGAGACTCGCAAAGAACAACAAACGGCCCGAAGAAAAACAGCGCTGCCCGGAGCAAGCCAAATTGGCCTGACAAGGAGGTCACTTCCGTCGTCTCGACAAACGAACGCACGCAAATGCGAGTAAGTCGCGTGCAAAGAGAGCTTACCAATTCGCACACGCGGAACAGAATGCACGCGAAAGAAGCAAAAAAACTGAAGGTAAATATATGAAGCAGGCAGCGTAATAACCCGTAATCTGAGCCCACACCGTAGAGAGGCTTTCGGGAATACAAGAGACGGCACCTCTGCGCTACGTGTATATGTAAGCCGCACACGCAGAATCATTCATTTCTCGCGAGGATCTATCTTCCTCCTCGTTGCTCGTTATCGCGAATAATCTTATTGCGGCGTGGGGAGTCTCACGAGCGGCGAGAAAGCAAATACGACAAGAGTGGGCCACCGTGCGGCTCGAGGTGCGGGAGGAGGGGAGGCGCTGAAGAATAAGCGAGCTCCTTACCCGAGGGCGCAGGATAAACAAAACCTTAAAGGGAAAGGGCCATGTGGCTGACGCATCCAAGGCCTCAGTATTATTGCGAAGTTTCACCGTCGGTTCTCGACAAACATTCGTGTGCGAGAGAAAAGCGAAGTAAAGTAGTATTAATAAAACGGGAAATCGCCAGCGTCCAATCCGCGCAGCGAAGGCCCGCGATATATGCGGCGCTCTCGGCGTAAGACGGAGCGCGCATAATAATATTAGACGCCGGTTTCACGGTGCTGCAAGCGCGGTGAGGTGCCGAGCTTCGTACACATGCCAGGGTTTGAGTGCACGGAAAGCCCATAGAGAATGTGGGGGAGAGACTTAGTATGAACGAGTGGCTCGGGATACGGAGGAGGCTCCCTCCGTTTCGTCCTATAGGAGCCCGGTGACCTAGTGAATATTTCTGGTACCACGAACTGAAAGTATAACGAGTACTGAAAGAGTACTGAAAGCGCAAGTCTTAGCTGTGAAAGTATAAACGTCGTGGTAAGCACTAGTTCCACAAAAAAGTCTCGGATGCATTGTGGGCTATAGATAGTTGCTCCTTATGACCCTCGGAATGCATCCTGCTACACTGTTTGGATATCTACAAGTAAGCAATGAAACAAAGCGCAGGCTCATGATTGACCTTATTCGCGCATCCTTCTAAGTATCGCGTGTGGTGCGTATAATCAAAATTTATCTAGACGTTCAAACAGGACAAAGTCCAGACAAGAGCCCAAATAAGTTTAGGGTAATGAACGCACATGCAAGAATTGTCTTTGTGCGAGCGGCCATTCTTCTTCAGTCGGTGGTACTTGCCGTAATAACGTGGAATACTAGTGATTTACTGACGTCGTTGGCTTTCTATTCAACAGGAGAGTGCTGTCTTCATAAGCAGTCCAAAGTAATTTATCATTCTGGCCCCGAGTACATACCGGATGTCACAAAACGCAGCTGTACACGCACACACAACAAGCACAACTCTGAATGAGCGGCCTCCAGCGTACAGTACTGCGCGGATGAACATAGCCTAGCGTGATGGAATACTACAAAGTTTTGTTATCTGCAATGGTTGTAGGAGGTCCACATTATATGGATAAGAATGAAACGGGAAGCGACGTACTCGCAAAAAGAAGACGCAGCAATAAGTGATTTTCTTTCCCAATTCTGGCGCTGTCAGAAGCAGCTTACAGTGAATTCGTGGAACCAGGAGAAGCAATTTCATTTTAGGCCGAATTAGCTTCCGCGCAAGCCACAAAGTATTGTGACATGAGAAAGCGAAATCTTTCAGTGTAGCACGTATACGCGTAAAATGTTGCTTTCGAGAACTTAAGAGGAAGAAACTTAAATTGAAATATGAAAATGAAGAAAGAATCAATAGGGGGAGGGCTCGAAAACTTGAAAGCAAGACTATTTCAGTTTCGCGCTTATCCATACATTCAGCAGGCGGGCATGAAAATAATAAAACAGAACATACGCGACAAAAGTGTGCAGAAAAAGAAACGGCCGGAGAATTGCATATAAATCATGTCAGTTGGAGCCAGGAAACGTTTTGCCGTGAGAGCACGATTTATTCAAAACTTTGAACGTCCTAATTAGAGCAACCCGGATATGCGAAGTCGGACGAGGCGTGTGTATATTGGGTTGCCTGCTGTTATTTCGCTGTCTTCCTGGACATAAACTTGTTTTATTCGAGAGATACATTATTTTCCTCATGCGCCACATGAAATGGACGAATGAATTATTGATAAGACTCGACAATGAAATATATTTTGAGTGAGACCACGGTATAGCATTCGGTGAAGGCGTTTGCGGCCTTATCTGCTCCTTCAAGGGGAACACAGTCAGCGTTCTTTTATAGCCTTGTTTGTTTTTCTTTAAAATATGAAGTTCGCCGTATGTATAGGGAACATCACCGTGTGATCCTCATATCAGCGAGAAAAAAATAAACTTTTCTGCAAGAATTCTCTCGCCCGTACATTCATCTTTGTTATGCAAAGATTCGATATAGAGGATTAGGATTAATCTGTCTTAAACTTTCTCCGTCTGCTCCCAGCTGACTTTTTTATCCCGCGACATTTTTTCCTTGTATTTTTTGCTCATATTCTGCCTCTCTTTTTATATTCGTGGAAATCAAGAGACGCAGTTAGAGTGAGTTGTGTAAGTTGCATATGAATATTATTGATTTCAATCTCTCACAGCCAGCTGAATTGCATTAAGAGATATGTCAGCGTATCTAGCGTACGAAAAATCATAGGGCAATATCTCTCGATCATTCTTTCTGTCTCCTAACTAGAATGCTGGAATTATATTACTATTATTATTATTATTATTATTATTATTCATGGCCCTAATATGACAACATAACAAACTATATGTGAATTGAAGTGCATATTTCAGTTGACATAAGGCTGCTTGGTATAAGGTTATAATAATCACTCGAATATTAAAAAGTGAAACTTATCAAGACACTCAGAATGAACGCAAAGAATAGCCTAACAAAACGTGCCAAGTTTTCACAAAATACTAGATGAAACTGCACACCAAACCATACAGGTATCGTATTTCAGATTGTCTTTGACAGCCGTTTCTTCTATTGTATTTGTTCAGGGCTTACTCTTCCAGCTTTCAAGCTCCCCAATCTTTTTCCCCAGTGCAGGGTAGCATGCTGATATTACTTGTAAATAGGTTACCAACCCAGTTTCTTCTGTCTCTCCTTCTCTGTTCGCTCTCACTGAAGTCACACGCACATTATATATATATATATATATATATATATATATATATATATATATATATATATATATATATATATATAGTTTTAAAAGTATACCAACCATGGAGGAAAGTCATTCAGGGAAACACTTTTTCGAAACGATTTTTCCTACGAGCTTGATTTAATAGTTTGAACTTTTACGTCCGTGTCCTGTGTTACTTATTTACTCTTTCCCTGTCCCTCCTCTCTCTCTCTCTCTCTGTATATATATATATAAATATAGTGGGAGAAAAAATAACGCACGCGGAGCCCGACAGAACAACAAATATAAAATAAAGACTTTAAAACTTTCATTGGCTCGGTACTGCATATTTTCCCTAACATTGCGTCTGCTGGTTTCGTCTGCTGAATCAAAGTCTGGTCGACCGGACGGAACGTTAGTTAAGCTATACATTCACGTTCGCAGTGGATTGGTTATGAAGTCCCACCAACTCTCCCCTGTGTCAGCTTTGCAAGCCTGCTTTTTCTCTTTTCTCATCTTTCCACTCTTTCCCTTTCCGCTCGTGTACGGCAGTAAGAAGATGTTTGGGTGACGGTTAAGATCGCTGCTTTTCCTTAACTTGCATTTTTCGCTGTCTCCATTCACTTGCCTACACAACGCTAGATCTCAATTCTTCAACCATGCTGCGCAGGACGTGAGCACAACGTGACCGGCTTCGTGGGTGGCTCGGCCGTGCTACCGTGTGAGGTGGACGAGGCGAGCTGCGGCCGAGTCTACTTCATCACCTGGACCAAGAACGTGTCCCAGGACTGGCAGCGAGTGTACCTGTTCTCCGAGACGGTGAACCGCGTGATGGGCCCGCTGAGCGAGCCGCACCGCGCCACCTTTCAGCCGGGCAACGCGTCCGCCCACTTGCGCATCCAGCCACTCACCGTCGAGGACGAAGGCACGTACAAGTGTGACGTCACCTACGTCCAAGGAAAGTGCCCCTCCTTGTCCTTCACCAGGCTACAAACGCTCGGTGAGTGTCTCAATTTCATGGTACCCCTAGCACGGCTCAAAGCCTACAGCAGACAAACATGTGTCGGCCACCATTCACAAAGCAAAACATGTTTTTAGACTGTAAACATACGCCAGAGATCATTTGTATAACATTTGGTGACTCCGAAAAGGACATGTTACTAGAGGAACTTTTAGTGCACAATACACTAGATAAGTGCTTGTGATTGAAAGCTAGGCGTTAGTATATACGAAATGTCTCAGCCCGTATATGCTATAGGCAGAGCTTGGGTATAAATGTATGCGTATGAACGTTCTATGGCAATGCAATCTCCGGAAAACAAGCTGTACACCACCATGTTAAATTTTGCTTGCTTTTGCTCACTATACGTCTTTTCACCGACTTGGTAAACTGTTATTTTCACTGCAGAAGTTTTAAGAAGGGAGTATAAGTGTTGACATAAGCTTCAACCACACTCCAGCAAACCAGTTAAAATTGAACAGAAGAAGGATATGTTATTAGCCTTGAAGACATTGTCATGCATCAATGCAGCACTCGGTAGTTCTGCTTGGAGAGTGTAAACAAAACTTCAGCCGGCCACAAGCGATAGTTAAAGGGCAGCACGATATAAAAAAAGCACGCTTGCATTTCACACAAGAAACAACTTGCTTGACGAGTTACATTCAATTATTAAGTACTGTCAAGAGACTCTTTGCTCTTTTTGTCGCAACAAATACAATGCTAGTGACTTATTTATGCACCTGGGAAGTTTCCTGGTTTCTAACAAAACTTTCTTCTCAACGAAAATTTGCAAGTAATCTTCTTATATTCTTAATGAACTATCTACCATTGGTGAAACTGTTTGACAATTAAAATGCACTCTCAAGCAAAAAAAAAACATCATGAAGTCTTCCTCTGGGTTTGTAATAAGCTTGTAAAAAACATGTATGACAAAACGCTCGCGTGAGCTTGGTTTTTAAGCGGACTTCATTTAATTGGAAAAGTATTGACTCTAGTGTCGCCATATTATAGACATAAATTTTAGGTTTCGCAAGTTAAACACTTCCGCCTTGCAATAACCCACACCAATTTAAGAGCAGTGATATACGGAAGCGTGTATATAAGGTATTTTATTTTCTTCCCGCATTTTTTTTCCTTACGCTGAACTAACTCGACTCATTCTTCTGCAAGGGTATCATTGGTGGGCCCGTTCTTCTTTCAGTGCAGTCGTAAATTTTTCGCCCCAATAAAGAAGCGGACCGGTTGCGCTTAAAATATACTGCCTTTCCTATCTCTAGTGATAGGCATAGTCGAAGTTTCGATGATATAAAACCGTGGTCGCCAAGTATGGAGGGAGCGAGAAGAATAAATAAACTTTAGAACACTGCATAACTAAGCCGAGGCATGCGGTTTTATGACCCAACTAAATTTGCGCTTTACGACTTTCATCTGGGATCCGGAACACCTACATTTGATAATATAAGGTGTGCACAGAGCAACACATACACACTCTGTGTGTCATTTCTCAATTCACTTCTCGTGTGTTGAACAGCTACAGAGCTCACATGCATAAATGTGTATTTTTATGTTGTAAGTGCTAGTTGTTGATTAATAAGATTGATGTGAGCTCATAAGATGCTTTGATGCTACTAGCAAACTGACGTTATGCGTGTGCATAATAGTCTTTATTGTGTGTTCGCGTTGGCTTCCTTCCTCGAAATGCATATTCACAGAATAAATAACAATCTTCACTACATGCATTGCTGAAACATTGTTCATTGTGTTTGGGACTCAGTAGAAAAGCCAGACAATAGAAGCTATAATTTCTGCCTCTGCGAAGCGGGACACCTACCCACAAAGGAAAACTTTTTGTGGAATCTATCGGCGTAAATTTTCGAAAATTTGAAAACATATTGAACGGTCTAAAGCATCCTGATATTTCGTTGCATTTGATAAACGAGCCAACAGGCGCATTTGCGGTAAATATTCGATTGATGAGCCTAATTTAGCGCAACAAAAAACAGCATTTGTATAAATCGCGCGCTTTTGAGCTCGTTTAGCAATGCCTCGTTACCATGCCATCTAAAACTGGGTCAGAAAATAAGAAGGAATAGTGGGACTTTGCTTTTGACTTGAAAGAAAGTTAAAGAAGACTCATATCATGTCACAGTAAACAAATAAAAAGAAAGACCTGCCTCCTATATTCAAAGGCATATTTATGATCGGTTCAGCTAATTCTGCAGTACTCTGCTGGAATATCAAAACTTTTGATCCATTCTATGAGGATAACAAGAAATTAAGAGAATGCTCCCGAAAGACATGATATCCTTACACATTGTAGGGAACTTTCATTCTTTATCACATCACATCACATCACTTTATTGAACATTTCACTTACATGGCTATTTTTTTGCCAGATTTCGTTTGGTGTGGACAGATTTCTGTATTGAAACATTTAGACTCAGTGCGCAAGAGCTGTGCTATGTACCTTTGTTATCTGAATGGCGATGTCGACTGTGTGCAAGAGAACAGGAGTAGCCAGCGCCACGCGTTGGCACCAACTTGTCGTTATATACATTTTATTTAAAAAAAAACAAAAACAAGCAGGACCACTCGTCTGCCATAGCTAACAGCAGAGCCAACACTAACATAAAGAGGAAAATTAAACCGAACATCAAGACCAACTTCAGTTGTTTCCCTTCTCTGCCTTGTAACCATTCCTAGTCCGAAATCTTCGAGCTGACTTTATTCTGTTCGATACTTTTCTCGAACAACGTACTGTCTGCAGAGCTTCGCTATTTTTATGGAATAACTTGATGTTGCCCCAAGCTTAATCTTCACCGCATTGGATGCTTCTGCTATCGGCAAATTTAATTTCAAAATCTTGACTTGGATTACTGTAGACCCGCCTTCAGTACGTATGCGTTTAAGAAGTGAGCTGACCTGTCTGCTTGGATAGCGATATTCTTCTTTGTTTTAGATTCGGCTTAAAAAATCCGACAGACGACGTCAAAACACACTACAAAAAAAAAACGACAGTGGTATCTCAGCAGGTCAAACAAAAGTGGCCTTGCAATAAAGAAATGTCTTTTTGTTCAAGAAGGAAAAGCCGGAAACCCAATTTACTATCAAGCGGAGTCTGCTTTGCGTACGTAAACATAACACGCTGTATTTGTGATCATAGTTAGTAAGAATGAAATTGCACGTTTTAGGAAACAAAGGAGTGTCTTCATTACAAATATAGACTCTACAACGATAGCACAGGTGTGCCTTTGAAATACACTGGAGCTTTCATTTGCCAGAGTGACGAGCGTGTGTTTCGCCATAAAGAAGATCGAAGTCACTAAGCAAGCGGTACATATCGTCGGAGCTTTTTTTTCGGTTGATTACGCCATCTTTTAGATTGTGTTAAAATTTGTTGGCTTATGATAATGTTCATTTGCAGAGGGGCTTTTTCAGAGAACATTACGTGAAGCAATCGTTAATGATTGAAATTGAATGCCCTAGAGAACAACAGATGTCGCACTGTTTCAGTACTTTTTAGGGTGCCTCGATGGGCCCGTGCCTCGGAGCACATTGAGGCACCCTAATACTTTTATTTCGAATACGAGGCTATAAATTCCGTGCACTTAATTTTGTTTTCGCAATCAGATATTATTCTTGAAAGAAACAGTAAAATTTTGGTGTCTGAACGAGATAAGAATGAATAGTAAAAGTGAAGTAGCCTATGTAACTGCTTCACAAAGAACATGAAATCACATCGTTAGACCATCACAATAGAAGCTCCCGTAAGTTTCCCAAGAACCCTGTTTAGGAGCATAATGCAAAAAAAAAGGAGTGATCTTGCCCGTTCGAAAATGCATGACTCAGAACACCAGCCCAGAGTTCTCAAAAGTGAGGTGATAGATCTAAATTAAGATAAAAATACTTCTTTCACCGTTTCAGTTATCTCGCAACAAGAAATGTGTTAGGTGGTAACGACATAATTCAGTAGTTATGGCCTATTTTGTATAATATTCTCCTCAAACTAACTCATGCAACTTCTCTGAAAACATACAGAGTACCCATTAAACGTTCCAAAGCCTGAAAATTGAGCCTTTTTGCATCACTGGCTCCAATTTGAAGCTCGCATCGCAAACAAACTCTTAAAGAAACAGAATATTCGTTTTTTTTTCCTGCGAATTGGGTTAGAAGTTGTTCCGACTCAGTTTATCATTACCCAATCTCGATGCCGGGTTTTGAAGCAGCAAGAAAACCTTTTAACATGCCCAAAAGAAAAGAATAAGCATGTAAAACTAGATCATATGATTGCAGCAGCGTCAGACACGAGGTAAGCTTTCTACCTGCTACTTTTGTTGTTCACTGGTGTGCAACGCGGCCCAAAGACTCTTTGTAATCAGACGCCTTAAAAAATCAAGACGCGCTGTTAAAGAAAGTTTAAGAAAACCTTATTTTTTCAGCAGCTCTCGGTAGTGCGAAAGGCCTCCCGAGTTAAAGATTGCAGAAACGCTTGAGCAAAACTTGAAACGTTCACGCAAGGCTGCGTTTAATCAAGGAGACGGTATCGGGGGCTAGGATTGCACTCGGAAATGCTTAGTTGGCCTTTCTTCACTTGAGCTATTTTCACTTCGGCGTTGCTGCACCGTGTAAGGTGATCTGAAACACTCAAACTTGAAGAAACTTAATCTGAGAGAAAATTGCGCTCAAGTAGGAATGGCTTACAAGATCAGTAAAAAAGGAGAGGGAGAGAGAAGTTGTGAAAGGAGTCACTCTTCAAGCTCTCTCTTCGCCAAAGTTTTCTTGAACAGAAAAAGAATCAAGCTGGGGATTGGCGAAACAAGTCTTTCGACTGCAAAGTCCCGTGAGCATGCAAGTGCAAGGAAGTGTACTGTTCTCGAACAATGTTGACCCTGTTGTAGGTCGTATAAACACAACGACGATTGTAGGGTCACTCCCAACTACATAAATGGGTCAGTACATGAGCGTCTCCTCCCCTACACACTGTTAATGATCTTGTCTTCAGTTTATTGTGACACAAGACTCTACTTGGAAGATAACACTAAAGAAAGACTTGCTGTTCTATGGTTACGTAGCAATCTGATGGGTATTAAAAAAACCCACAATACCCATCATTGCGTCGCTGCTACATTATTGCGGCCGAAATTTTTCTAAATAAAATTCGCGACGTTTGATTCATTATGAAAACTAGGTATGTTTTCAAATAACTCGTCTTATCTAGATCAGAGCAGCAAAAACTGACACGTGGCGCTTTTTGAAAATTTCGTAAGATAGTGCATTGAGATGATTTATTGCGAAGCTTCATTACGTTTCTCGCGCTTTGCCTGTTCCTGTTGCTTGCTGACGCCATATGCATACACTTTTGGAACATACAAAGACAAAGAAAAGTGTTGCACTTTTCCTCTGAGTTGATGTTTTATATGTGAAAGTAAGTTATTAACTATCGCAAATTAGTCCTGAGAGATATGGCACGCGGAAGGAAGTTTATAAAGGGATACATTAACGTTCACCTGCTTGTAGCACGAATTATTATTATTATTTGATTTGCATACACAGATTCACAAGGACACAGAGGAAAGAGGGAGAGAGCAAGCTGGCAACTGCCGCCTGGACGGGCACAATGCCTGCTCACTCTTTAGGGGCGAAGGAAGAAACAGAGGAAACAAAGATTAGATGGTAGAGAGGGGAAAGAAGATGAAGAGAGAAAAAAATGACGTAGAATTCGACAAGTATGAGTAAAAAATAAAATAGTGAAAAAGAAAAAAATTAATATAATAATAGGAAAGAATAATAATAATAAAAAAGAACGCCTATAAATGAATGACCAGGCTCGTTTGGTTCATAAATGTAAGGAGAGCTCGGTGGGAATGGTCGCGTTAGGAAGCAATACCACTCGGAAAGAGGTAGTCATCTAGAGTCACGCTCTTGAGTCCAAGGAATTTATATTCCTTAATCAGCAAAGACCGCTGCGTAGGAAATGAGGGACAGTGCACTACGAGATGCTCAAGCGTTTCGCAGGAGCCAGAAGCTGTGCACAACGGGCTGCCTACACGCTCTTGATGGTGTAATCGTTCACACACAAGCACAGAGCCCACTCTTAGTTTGTACAACAGCGCTGGTACAAGGGAATACAAGCAGATCTCTAAGAAAGAAATGCTTCTTGTTGAAAAAAAAAGAATTCGCCTTTATGTGGGTGCGAACCATGGCCATCACCATTTTGGTAGGTGTATTGATTGCGCTAACCAAGAGAATTCTAGTGCTTACAGTTTCGTGCTTACAGTCTCGACGTTAGGAGCTGGTGAATGAAGTAACCGGAAGTTTTTTGGGGTGCAACGCTTGTGACCTTGAAACGTTCTATATTTGTTAAGAGAAGTGATTGTAGCATGCCTTTTAAGAAGAAAAGAAAGATCCACGGCGCACGACACGAGGAGTTTTTTTTTGATTGATTGAACAAACGGCTGCGTTGAGACGCGTTGCATACTCTGTTCAGGCATATTGTCCTTGAGACTTGGCTCATCCTTGAACAAACTCTCTTGATTTCACTACATATTGTCTATTTATTGCCTTCTGTCCCCTTAAAGAGGACAAGAAAGGTGAAGTGGTATTTAAAGCGTGAGATGCTTCAACTGTGAAGTGTTGTGCGAAAAATATAAGAGAGAACAGTTTACAGGAGATTCAGGCAGTGGAAAAAGTTGTAAAGCATTGCTGTTTGCTAATATATGATACTGGTTTCAAAAACTTCTGAAATACGAAAAGAATTCTAATCATCCTTGTCACTTCTAAATAAAATCAGTTTTATGTCGCTAAGTTTTACCTTAATGAAGGCAGAAATATAGACGTTAAAACAACATTTCACTTGCCTGTGTATTGTGAGGAACTCGAAGCTAAACACGAGCTTATTTACCTCCTTCTCCTCATATTTTGGTGCGTTTTCTCTCTTCTCCTAGTACAGGGTGCAAAACGGAGCTCAGTCTTGCTAACTTCCCTGCCTTTTCTTTATCACTCTCATCAACCAGATGCCCAACATCAGCTCTTTTACCAACTTTCTGCCTTTTTGGCTGCCTTTTCTGCGTCCTAGTGCAAAGCAGGAAGGTGGGCTCAACCTGGTCAACATTCCTGCCTTCTTCATCTTAACACTCATTCATTTCTTGCTTTGCGAATAGAATCATACTGTCTTATAACTTGTTTCTCCGCATGGTATCTTCCTCACTTCGCAGTGACGCCTAAGGAGCCAGTGATCAAGATGGATGGCCGCCGGCTGACCAATGGCTCTTTGTTAGGTCCCTACCTGGAGGGTACCACTGTGGTGCTCGACTGTTTCTCGTCAGGAGGTCGACCAGCGCCGCAGGTGCTGTGGCGCAACGCATCCGCCCAGCTGCCCGTAAAGACGTCCATAACGCCCCATTTGCGCGGAATTCACGATGTCACGTCAACGGCACGTTTCGTGCTTTCACGCTGGGACCTGGGTGCCCGGTTAGAGTGCGTCGTGATCACCAAGGCCACGCCCGCTCCAGTCGTCAAATGGGTCCAGCTAGACGTGCACGGTAGGCAGCGCGTATTTTACAAGCTCACGCGAAAGAATTAGATGTGTACGCGCGATGCATGTTTGAGCAGCATTTAATGGTCCTACTGTAACAAACTTGTATTGTTTCTCTTTGGAATGTAGTATAGAAGTGTAGTATTGTATTGTTTCCCTTTGTATTGTAGTTGTAATGCTCATGAAGAGAATTGCGGTATCGTGGCGTTCGTCTCGTGTGCTTAATGAAACTGCTAGAAGTTATGAAAACCAGAGAAGCATTACATACTATTTCAGTTGTAAACGACAGTCGAGCATATTAATTGAATATTTCCTTTTATGAACATAGCAGACCGGTGTTACAACCTATGTATCTTTATTTACTATATTCACTTTTCATGATGCCAATGTTCTAAATTAAATGCAGGCCTAATTGCAGCCACACTAGTCGAACCTTTACTACCAGCTATTTCGATAATTCGTCGTTCTTTTATTCTGCCGTTTATACTTACGGAACGCCCAACGAAGTGGTCGAACATTCAATAAAAAAAATGTGCATGCTGAAAGACTAGTAATTTCTGGCTTACACTTTCTATTAGTTTAATCTTTCGGTCAACGCGCACACTGAACACTCAAACGGTGCGGCGTCTGCACCAGGAAAAGAAGCGTTTGTTCTGAACAATGCCCTTCCTACTTGGCTGAATGCAGTACGGCCCCTTGCCCTACGGCTACGTGGTCCCAATCACCCCGTCGTGGCTGGCGAGATGGTGTCACTCACGTGCATCGTGGAGGGTGCCAGGCCGGCAGCAAACATAACGTGGTACAACCGGTCTGAACTGGTGCGTCCACAGCCACCGGCTGCAGAGGACCTCATGAGTGACGGAACGTACCGCACCGCAAGCACACTGGTGTTTGTGGCCAGCCTTTACGACCACCAAGCAGAGTTCTTCTGCAAAGGAACCAATCAAGTGCTCAAAAACAGAACGGAAGCACCACTTCTTCAGGCCGTTCGACTAGAAGTTCTATGTGAGTTGATGACCACGCTCCTCTGTTTATGTTGTTGGGGGTAATGCTGGTCATGGTGATGCAGCAGGTAGTGTTGGCCTGGCGTAATGAGTCGGCAATCGTCGAGGCTGAGGCTATCATACATCTACATGTGAGGCATCTAAGAGAGCTCTTGTAAGGCCCGTATCTAGGATAGAACTACTTAGTCATTCGTCGACTCTTTTCCTGATTACTGCTGGCTTTCGAAGAAAAAGACTTCTTCGGAACTCGGGGATGATAAACAGCTCTGTTTTAAACTACGCACTATTGCTTTTTTACGCGTTTAACTCGATGTTTTCAATATCGCAACAAAGGCACAAAGTGATTCGGCTGCTATTCAGGCTTCACTATTTTAGGAAATACTATTGTGTCTATTGTAAGATCACTCGAACGTTACGGCTATACGTGAAATATTGTTAGACATACTTTCTGCAGCAGTAAGTATCGAAACAAGATATCCTAAGCACAAGGTGCTTCTGAAATATCCCATGAATCTCTTTGTATATCTGATCCAACGAAGCCAGCACCTAACGCCTCACTTTACTCGCAACACGTTTTTTTTATTGTATAAGGTTTGGTCACTCTGTCATGAGAAAGACGAAGGATAAAGACCAAAGGTTTAGGTGAGTGCAAGAATGCATATAGCTATGTTTAATTGAGGAAATGAAAACAAGGCACGAAACGATGAAAGATTGGTGAATGAAGATTTGAAGGAGCTGCTACAAGTGTACACTATATGTCCGGTAGGCTTCAAAAGGTGCAATATAACTCTCGCATTCCTGTGCAGTATCGAGTCACATAGATTGATTGATTTGTGGGGTTTAACGTCCCAAATCCACCATATGATTAGGAGAGACGCCAATATCGAGTCACATATGTAATCTCATCTTCACAATTATTCAGTCTCACAATTGGGGTACAGAGTAAAGTGGGTCTTTGTGAAACTTCTCACACTGACCTGAAATATGCATGACAAATTTCTTTCATCGCACTTTCTGCAGGCTGTGGCATGATCCGGTGACCTATGTGGAAGGCCATTTTTGTAATAATCAGACTTTACCGTTATGAATTCTCGTCATTTTCTTCAATGAACGTCTGCTGCTATACGATGGTCAAGATACATGTTAGTAATTTTCTTTTCACTTAAAAATGATAATAATAAGGGATCAGACTACAACTGCCGCGTTGGGAGCAGAAGTACCATGTGAGTGTGAAACGCTTGGAAATATCTAATGCTGATAAAAATGTAATATACCTAATTACAACAATAACACCAAATTTTCATCCTCCTTAATCACATCCAAACTGGTCTACTGACGCGTAATGGAAGCACTCATTTGCAAATAAAGCAATGTATAAAGGTAGAGCCTTCACTAAGAAAAATTGAGATAATCCTCAGCTTCTAATCCTCCTAATACTAGAGCAACATAAGGGTGTTTCCTTTTTTCGAAAGTCTTACTCAGTCTCCTGGCTAAGAACCTCCCTCAAGCACAATATTCGTATATCATTTCTAGAGTGCGATATGTAATCATAAAACTACAGACTTTTACTTTATTAAAGTGCTTACTGGAAGAGTGACTGCATAGCAAAAGACAGAAGAAGAGAGAGTGCTAATTAGACGGCTTGTGCGCATGACAGCAGAACTCGAGCACGAAGAGAAAGAGTGACTGAACAAAGCGTTAAACCTCTTGCGACAGCTTTGCTTCTGCACACGTAATACCGGTCAAGTAAGGGCCCCTTGGAAACATAAGAGTGGCTAAGCGCACGAAAGCGTAATTGGAAACTATGCTACCGGATGTTGTTGAGCTGTGGAGAAAATCGAGGAACAAGTTGTGCGAACATGCTAAAGTGTCCACGATTCTATATACCATGGCGATCTACTCAGTTTGACACATAGTAACTGGCTATAACTGGAATACCCCTTGAGAGCTGCAGCGGATATTAAACTCACGTTGGTAGTACCAACATTAGTTATTACTTCGCTTCATTCGCTTTGTTTCTCTTTGCTGCTTGGTAGTGCGTCGGCTGCCTTTTTAGCGAGAGAATAAATAGAAGCGCCTGGTGGGATGTAGCACGCGTATCTCTTCTGCTTGCTGAGGTACTTGCAATGTGCTTTCAGTTGAGCGCTGAAACACAACAGAATAAAAAAACTTTCGCTGACTTGCTTTTTTTTCCTTTTGGTAAAATACTCTGAAGCATTGCCGAAGACTTAAGGTAGTGCGACCAGCATGCTCGCTAAAAAAAAACCCTGGTTATCGAAATTTCCGAGTCCTCCACTACAACGTCTGTCATTATCATACGGAGGTGTTGGGACGCTAAACCTCACATATCAATCAATCAGCATGCTCGCTCCGGCTTTTGCTGGCATGGGGTTCTCATTTCAGTAGTTCTCGCAACTTCTGAGAGATTATTATAATAGTAATGACTTCTTGTATCTGGGAGAGCGACCTCGGTAGTTATGCACAATGTCTATGCGCTATTATGGAAACAATCGCGTTTAAGGGTGAAGCTCCCAAAGTCATCGGCCTGTCCATGCGTATATTTTGTGACCATATCATAACCACCTAGTTGAATGAGTCACTCAGCAGGTGGCGCTATTGTGAATGACAGATAGACAGTCAGACAGAGAGACATGTGGACGGACGGACGTACAGATGGTCGAATGAACGGACGGTCGGACCTCATTGCCATTGACTGCATCGTGCAGCACATGTTTTCCAAATACGAACTCAGATGTATCCATATGCAACCTACCACGGTACGAGGGACGTGCACTGACAGTGTTTGCAAACTCACTACTGCAGCCAGTACAAGAACCCCTCTCGCTGTATTTCACGCACTATAATGCCATAATAATGAATGGACCTCGCAATCCAGCCACCCTCACAACAAAGAAATGAAAAGAGCAAACGAAGAAACGAAACAATAAAGAAACAAGAACAAAATAAAACTCGATTTGTATAACACACGAGCAGTCTTACGTCTTTCTAAGGATGCAATAAGCTAACTTTGCACGGGAGAGTTGCGGTTTACCGATGATCTCCTCCTCTCGAGCTTCGCACAATTGTCATTTATTCCCTGGATATGGCGTGATTTTTTTTTGTCGACGCAGACCCACCTGCTGTGCGCGTGTTGCCGGCAGAGGGCGTGAACGTGACCGAGTGGCACGCGTGCAACCTTACTTGCCACTACGACGCGAACCCTCCCAACGCGACCGAGGTGGCGTGGTACAAAAACGGAGAGCTGCTCCCGCCCAGGACCAGGGGACACCGGCTGCTGCCCAAGACAGTGCTGCTAATACGGAATGCGACGCGCAAGGACGCCGGTGTATACAGTTGCCACGTGAAGAACGCGTTCGGACGAGGAAACGCCTCAAACTCCGTATACTTGGACGTTTTCTGTAAGTATACTTAGCGAGTTTGATGAGTAATAAACAACGAAAGTGCAGCCCAGAAATTGTACTACAGAATTTTCATGCGGGAAAAGAAAGGTGCGCACTATCGTGAACGCTGCCAATCCCACTTGTTTCAAGGCAGTAACTAAATGTGAAAAGAACGCTGAGCTTCTTTTCTTCTGATAAGACGTACAATAGAAACGTACTCATGCATGTTTCTCGATGCCTCGCAGAATGTCAGGTTGAATAAATAAAGAAAACTTTTCGCTACAATTTTGACGTGCTGCCTGGCCACTTTAAAGACTTTCTTTTTTTTCCTGTTGCCAGTGACGCCGAAAAGACATTTATTTAGAACTCTCACGAACTGCAACAAGGCAGAAATATGTTTTTGAAGAAGGGGCCAATAAAATGAGGTCGGCAATCAACACACCTTTTAATATGTTTCGAGGCAAGTCGAGAACTTTCTGAACATATATTTGGCTAATTTATGGGCGAGGGCAGTCACGAGAAAACCAGAACGACCCTACAATTATAATGAAGAATGCAGGCTTGCTTGCATGAGGAATGAAATGATACGAATATAATCACTATGCTTAACAACTTTGAATGTTAGCAGGAAGATATTTTGATGAAAGCAGTTCTAAAAGATGGCTAAGGCGTGTTCAAGTGTATTTTCATAACAGCAATGGCTCTATCAAGGACGTCTCCATTGAGAGCTGTTGAAGAAGGGATCATCTCTTTGTGACAATGCACACCAACACAATGCCATTAATTCACATTTGGCTCGTAAAGTCGTCTGTAGCTCGATGACCTACGAAGCACTGGAAAAATATTTTTGTTTATTTTTTGTGACTTCATCCAGCTGCGAGACATTTTCCGTCACTCTAAATTGGCCCTGCAGATACCCCGTTGGTGAGTGTCTGGGTGAATCCGTCGGTGGTAGCGCTTGGCGAGGGCCCCGTGCTGCTTCGCTGTGAGGCCGAGTCCGGTAACCCGCAGCAGCTGCGTCGGGTACGCTGGTACCGCAACGGCAAGCTAGTCAACGAGACCAAAGAGCCTGATCTGCTGCTCGAGGAACTGCGGCGATCTGCCACAGGCAACTACAGCTGCGAGGCAAAGAATGATGCCGGATGGAGCCCCATGTCTCCTCACAAGTATCTCGTCGTCATGTGTGAGTGCTATAACATGAGCACGTGCGTACGTACGTACGTACGTACGTATGTATGTATGTATGTATGTATGTATGTATGTATGTATGTATGTATGTATGTATGTATGTATGTATGTATGTATGTATGTATGTATGTATGTATGTATGTATGTATGTATGTATGTATGTATGTATGTATGTATGTATGTATGTATGTATGTATGTATGTATGTGTCTGCCAGTGCACCATACGGCCAATACGGATATCGATGCCAGTGGCTGCTGATCGCGGGTGATCGATGCGCCAATTACATGCCCTCTCAGATAGTTCGAACGCACGCTGACTATCACCGCGTTAGAGGTCGTCATATGTGAACGCAAGCAGGCTTGCATGCAGTGCGTTGGTCTGACGTACGACATCCAAGGGCCATTCCACAAGATAACTATTGCGTCGATCATGCCGCATGTAGTGACGTACCCAATGGTTATCTTGCACAGCGGCGCCACCAATTGGAGGTTTCGTGAATTTTCTTTATTGAATTTGTATTTTTTCATGCAGTCACTTTGGCGTCTAGCTGAAGTGCGCTTACTAGCATCAACAATTACATTTAGACAGTGAAAAATTTGGGGTGAGAAAAACACTGCTTATGTTAAAGCCACCGTACGTCCAAGACCACATAGAAACAGCTCAGTCAATATCTAGAGATATATATGCATCACTCCGAAAGGAGAGAACCCTTGCAAACAATAGAAAGCAATTTCATAAGGCGGCTATTATTATCGGGTCCAGAAATAAACGCGCTCGCAGAGTTGACATCGCCCTGAATAGCGTTCTCATGGCAGTATTCATGGCAATATTCGATTTCCTATTTACAGAAGTAGCAATATGAATATTGTATTTATAGTCGCGGCATTCTTTATATCAGTGGCTGTATTGTTCCTATAAGGACACGCAGCAAAGCAGTTCGTACAATCCGGCAGCACGTATTGCAACAGCGGTTGCAAGCGACTCGGTAAATTGTTACGAAATGTACAGAGGCAATGAGGCAAACCGAACAGTGAAGCAATGCTAGTTCATTTTCCGTTTCCTGGTCAAGCACAGCGAGCCGCTCGTTCAAACGGAGTCCTCGACTGAGGGCCCGACCAAACTGCCTGCATTCGTTTATTTCTTTCTCATTATTTTTTTCCTCTTCCTTTTTCTTCTCCCATTTCTTTCTGTTTGGATACCTATAGGACGCCTGAAAAAAATTCAATAAGTCTGAATATGTTGAAACAAAATCGCCCGAGGAATTCAGCAACGCTGATATCTTGCCAAGAAAGACGTGTAATATGAATACAACTGACAAACACCAGCAATATTCATATATAGAGAAAAATACATTAGATAGACGCGAAGACTATGTATATAAGAAAAGCATCAAACTATTGATTACAGCTCGCGTTAGGCAACTGAACTGACTGCTTGCTGGACGTGCTTCACCACCCGGAGGCGTCAAGCAGAGAAACTGCAATGCTGACCATTGCCCGTCAGGCGAATAGTGATGTCGACATCACTTGTCATTTTAGCGCTCGCTAAACAGTTTTTGTATCTGTAGTTTTCATTCCACGAAATCAGCCCCGCTCGGCGGCAGACGACACTGTCCACCATTCTTTGTCTTCTCTTTTTGGAGGAGAAGAGCCCAGTTGATCTGTTTTTTTTTTCTCGTGTTATGACTGGATTTTTTTTGGCGGGGGGGGGAGCTAACCAGGCAGAAACTTCACCGCGTTGGGTGTTAGCGAATGGTGGTGTCCTGCATGGCGCACTGAGTTAACAGTGGGAGAGAGTGAGATGGTGTCATATAAGTGCCTTCTTTGATTCTCCGGTCAGGCTACACAAGTTCCACGGCCACCGGTGGCCGGGCCTTTATTTCGTGTCCAATTCCCAGGCGGTCCAAAGCCGCTGCTTGTTCCCGCACATTGAACCCGCGAAAGTCGCGCCACGGGTTCTGTTTGCGATAAGCTACACGTTATTGCGCTCACCCGGGCGGTGGCCGCAGTGTCAGCTTCTGTCCAGAGTTTGCGCCTCGAGGAGCAACCCGTTTTTGTTTTGTTCTATTCGTCGGCGATCTTTGTGCGCGGCTGTAAAATACGCTGGGCAAGTAGCGGTTTGTGACATTTATGCAGGTCGCCCAGCCGAGCCTTGTTTTATTGGCCGTAACGTGTTCACGCAAAAAAGACAACTCCCTAGTCGACCCAATCCGATACGTGCTTGCCTGTGTACGATGTAACTTAGGACGGAATAAAAAGAGATCGCCAGAAACACGGTTTCGAAAGAATTTGGGAGAGAGCATTATGTCGACGTGGCTGCAGTAGCGCTATATACACGAGGTGGTGTAACACTTTTTCGAAAGGCAAGCCAGCGCTGAAATTAGAGTAAGGTTAATGAGTATAACTGACAAGAAAACCAGGGGCGCTGTTGTATGCGCGGGCCGCTTCACTGGACACTTACCGGGATAAGCTTTACGGTATACGGACAGTGACACAGCTATGGTTATGCTACATCTTGAAAACTGGGGAGCACTTCACTAATTGGCTGCGATTTCTCTTTCATCGACAAGCCGCTTTTTCAAGCCCTGCTCGGAGCTCTGTGTTCAAAGAGAATATAGCCTATTGGTTATTGTTAAATAATCGCTGGTGCGGCGCCTGTCGTAAGCCCTCTGTGTGTATTAGTAAAAGTAACGCAGACGTACTTAAACGCCAAGTTCTCGCTCTTAAAGAATGCTTGCAACACCAAGCAATGAATTGATGCCTTGCTAAGCTCCCTCTATCTCTACGCTTTGGATCTTCCTTTACGCTTAAGCCTGATAGGTCTTTCGCATTAGCAGCTTGTTTTGTTCCGTATAGTTCGCTTCGGGTCGTTGCGTAAAAGCAGCCTGCTCTTGAGGCGGAAAACTGAGAATAACATAGGCATGCATTTCGTCCTTGTAGCTTTGGCGCGTCAAGTTTTGTAGCCTTTGAAACAGCTACATGCTTATCTCTTTAGTCTGGTCTCCTGAGACATTAAGAATAACACAAGGGCGAAACAATTATCTTTAGGTGCCATTGAGGTTTAACATTTTAAGCAGCTCTAAAGAAGCTGGTTACACAGGAAAAAAAATGTCTGTGTAGGATACCGTCGTCTGCTATAATAAAAACCATAAATGTATTATTATATAGGAAGTGTTATCAGACCATTTGCAATTGAAGTTAACATTCCCGAGAGAGTATGTGCTCAATTAACAAGGCAATACAAAATGAAATTGTAACTCATGTGTACGACACCTGCCATGGCTATAACAATACAAGCCTCAAAAAAACTTACTCGGACACTGTTCGTAATTGTTTAGGTGTGGTCCGTACTAGTATGCGCACCTTGCTCTGTTCAGGGCCTCTTATACGAACCGTTACTGATGTTTCAGAAGTGAAATATTTATAAGGATATTAAGAATGAAACCCGTAGCTTCTTAGAAACTATTTAATTCCTCTATATTTTTCAGTACATGCACGTGCACACAAGCTAGGCGTCGTAACAACTGCCGTGTAGCCACCCCCCATATTCCCACCAACTACGCACGGCAAAATCTGGGAAATTTACATTTACACTACCAAGGCACGGAAGCGTACGCGTAACTTTTCAACAACTACTCGTCAGGCGTTTGCACCAATGCCAGCGTGTTCTTACACCACTTGTCTATGCTTCTGGAATTCATTACATTTGTGTGCTTGAAGAGCTGAAGCATCGTTCTTCAAAGGAACCTAGACGTCAAAGAATATACGGACGTTGCTGACACAGACATTCACAGACCCTTTCGTGCACATCCACTGTTTCGGATTGCGTGCAGCGTATATAAACTATAATTCGAAAAGTGAAAGTGCGGATGCATTCAATCTTATAGTATTCTTTTTTTAACAACGGTACTGAACTTCAGCAGAAAAATGCGGAGCTTATGTCATAAAGGGCAACTATTATTGAAAGGCTTGTGTAAAGCTCCTGTCGAGACACGTCTAGACATTAACACTGAACAGCACCAACCCTTTGCTCAATTTGCTCAAGCCAATCGCGTGCCCTGTGAGGGAAACGAAAACCTCCGCACACAGATGCATGCCCGTAAGCGGTTGCTACGTCAGCTTCAGCACTTAGAATTTGTGCGTTTAAGTCAGCTGAGGAAAAGAAGCAAAGTATGCGAGGCCCGGGCAAAACCAGGAGAACCTCGAGCGAGAAAATTTAACTCACACGCTTTACGCTCCGGCGAGCTACTACTTCTAGCGTAGAACCAGTGACCCAAGAGGAAAGCAAAGATAAACGCACACACAGCAGGAAGCAAGGCTTGCAATGGCTGTGTGACAATGTGTATGAAAATGTAAGCGGCCAACGGAGTAATAGGCAACAGGGCGGAAGAGTGCAGGAAGATCCGGGAAAGAAAGGAATTTCGGAGCGTTGAACATCGGGGCGGTTTTTAGAGCCCGGCTGCCGGGAAGGGGGCAGCTATGTAAAAAGGGGTGAAGGCAGCGAGCTTGTAAAGGGAGAGGGTGGTTGGGAGAGAGAGGTTGGACATCGATCGGAGCTCGACGGAGCGCGAACACGCGTGTCCGCCAGCGGAGACATCGATGTGTGCTTTATCGACTGCGGCAGCCGTCACAGCCGCCGAAGCCGAGGCTAGACCGCTTCACTGGCGAGCTCGCACGCTTGGTTGACACCTGCGCTCTTTCGGTCTCCAGCTCTTCCCCTCCCTTTTATTTTCCCTCCTGCACCCTCAGCGGAGGCCCCGACAGGGAGGAAGAGGAAAGGAAGTTGCATCCCCGCTGGACCGACAATTGAACACTCGTTTGCGTGCGTCGACCGGCGAATTTCGGACATTCCACAACAAAGTTTGTTCATTCGCCGTTCCCTTTGGTTGTCGTTGGCTGTCACATGCTGTCGCCACGCCACTCGGACACAGAACTGACGCGCGTGGTCTAAGTGACCCCCAGGTGGCGCTCGGTGTTCAGCGATTCATGGACCTTATCTCCCCACCGAGTCACTGCCTCTGGTCTTTTCGCCAATAGATGTTACTCCCGCGTTCTTGATTCAATTTTACCGTTAGGGAAATAGTGACATTGTTTTCTTTGTCGTACTACTGGCAGCGTTTATGTGTTTCTCGCATGTCTAAGTGACGGAAAAGGAGTTTCATTGAGGTACAGTTTGATTTCGACATGCAAGTTCCATCTTGTTTTCTAAAGTCTGAACGTAACCATGCATTTGCGTTAGAGAAGACATACTCGATATAGTCATTTACGTTTAATGAGCACTCTGTTGCTTTTAAAGGATGCCTGTTCTTAACGGGAGAAGGAAAATCTAATTATCGTAGCACAACTGAAGCATTCCGGTCAGGTTTTCGTTCTCACCCTTCTCAGGCGTCGAGTTACACGTGCCACAACACGTGCCTGTAACACGTCGTTGCTACGCGTCTTCGCCATTCCGTGGAAGCTTGTCAACGCCTAAACACACCTCGAGGTGGCGCAACACACCTTGAGTCCAAGCCACGGTCCCTCTCATAGCATCCAATCATGCCTAAAGTAGCTCGCGACGCCTGCCTGTCCTGCCTGACTGTAAAACCGCCTTACCCGCTTACTCACTAGAAAAATCGTGGTCGGGCGCGAGAGGGGACACGACGTGCAATATGTTTCCTATAGTCTGGCCGTGGTAATAAATGAATCTTCGACATGCCGTGAGATAATGACCTTAGCCCAAGATCTGCGTCTAATCAGCGACGTCTTTCTGGCTGTAACACGGCTTTGTGCGATTACACTCTTACCGTTCTTTTTGTGTTCCCACAGCTACCACAGAGGTTCGTTTAATCATTGACCTTGGATGTTAGCAGTCGTGATATATATTTACAATGAAGCGTCAATGTGTGTAAACAGCGCCATAGCTGCTAAGTCCCAATAAGCATTGTGAAAGCTTTTTTTTTATATCAACGTATACAGGAAACATTCAACTACTTCTATAAGAAAACGTTTAACGTTCTAGTTACAACAATTTCTATGACTAATGTATCGACCATGTTTTTTTAATACTAGAAACAGCATGTAAAGTACCAAAAAATAATGTAACTGATTGAAATATTAGTGACCACAAGGGCAATGCTAGGAACATTTGCGTGTGGAAAGTATATTCATCTGGCAAGTGCTTACGTTTAATTTTTTATGAACAGAAAACGCTTGCGGGACGCAAAATGATCAGAAAAGGTGAATTCCCACTTGTCTGGGAATGTAATTTAAAAATAAATATTCCCTACTGCACTTGGCATGCCGACCTATACAGTCCCCTACTGAATTACAAGCGTTAAGCACTGATATAGCAGAAATGTTTACTTGTTGTGGATCCAACGTCCCGCTAACGCTTGCTGTTGATAGTACATTTAGATGCTTGCTATAAGTCTATATGTTTCTAAATTTAAACTTTATTCAATACTTGCATTTGTTTTAACACCTTGGCATATCTGGGCGTGTTTTTGCACTCCTTTGTGCGAACTCATTGGTTCGTGCGTCAAACGGTACGTGTGTATTTCGTTCGAGGAATAATTTGTCACTAACCACGAGCTGAAGTTTTCGACATCCATCAAGTAAAGAAAGCATGCCACGCCATCTTATGCGCATCGCGTATTCCTAATACGAGACATGCCTCGAAAGACATTCGTCCTACTCAGTGACTTCGAGTAGAAGTTAGAAGTGTGGACTGATAAATTGTTTTGAGAGCACCTGAACGAAGGGCCGCACAGCAGCGTGCCACATGGTCTCGGGTAAGAGCATGTTTCTTTTGCCGGAAAGATACAAAGCACTCAACTTGCGCTCGTGTACACTTGTCGTGCATAAATACTTTCTCTCTGTGAGTGTGACTGATGTATGTGTTCGTGAAGGTACCTTTCTACGACACGATCATTCTTCTGCATTTCATTTCGCCCTCCTTGCACGCATCGACACGTCAGATCCCCCGGGCCCTGCGATCTTGATTCCCGAGAGCGGTGCCCTGCCCCCGCTGAAAGGGCAGCGCGTGACGATGCGCTGCCACGTCAACGACACGGGATTGCCGCCCAGCGTGGCGTTTCGTTGGGAACACGGGGGCGTGCCGCTGAACGTGACCGGAGGGACGCTGGTCACCGAACCCGTGACCACTGCCACGCAGGGAAACTACTCGTGCGCCGCGGTCAACCAGGTCGGCGTAGGCGCGCTGGCTTTCTGGATACTCGACGCCCAAGGTGCGTGCTGGGAGCTTTCGTAGCTTCTTTTTTTTGTCATCTTCTCATTTTTCGCAAATGACTTCAGCGGCGAGCCATTTGTCATGGCCACAAGCTGAGCTTTGACATAGGTTTGAGGCGTGGTTTTTTGATGAGCCTCGAGGACTTCTTGCTGCTGGAGCAGGCAATTTCTTTTTTCCTGTTGCATGTCGCGTAGTACGTGACGCTGAATATGCACACACGTGATGTTGTGAATTATGCTTCACCCCAGGAACTTCGATGTGCTCTGGCCATGACATTTTCTTTCTTTTCTGCACCCTCTTTTCCTCTTAAATGCCACGAACCTAAAATTAGAACAACTGCAGCCCGCTAATCGTAGTAACCTGGCCCAACTTCTTTTTCTCTAACGTTTAGGGTCTGTCAAAACAGACAAAGTTATCACCCGAAACAAGACAAACGATGTGCTCCTAAACAAAGTGGTAATATTGACGCATTCAGCAATACATTTATTCATATTTTATATTTCATCTGAAAGAATATATATTCTCAAAACCCTACGGAAGAGCAATTGTGCTACGTGAGATTGAGCTCATGAAACCATTCTAAGCTGGATAAAGTTTCATCGCTGAAGTAACTCCCGCTGTCACGGTCGTTTAACGTGACCGAGGACGCTAATACATTACCTGAGAAATAAGATGAGTCAGTGGTACTATTTCACTGTTTTAGCATATATCAAGGTATATATACAAGTGTTAATCACATCTAAACCTTTATTTACGCTGCCTAAGGCTGATAGCAATATTAACATATGAACGCAGCAGTTACTGTGGAAAGTGTGATAACGCACCATATTAAAAGGCGAACAAGCATAAATTTAAACCTAGTTGTCTGCCTGATCTTCACCTCTGGATTTGTGGGCTTCACCACCGTGCATTACTTCCCTTTATACACGATCCAATTTACATGTGTATATTTAAAAGAAATTATTATGCCTCAGGGCAGACTTCGACAATAATATTATGCACACTTCAGTGTATTGATTACAACATAGGTGTTCTAAATTGATTGTTAGTATCGATGGGGAAAAAAAAGGACGTTCAGCCGTTGAATTCTCGAAGCGCCATGCAAGCAAGTGAATGCGAGTGCAGACTGACAGCTTAGTCTAAGTTAGAGCATTAATATGGTAATAATCATTATAACTATCTAGAGCATCACCTCCTCTTGCTACGCTTTTTTCCCCCTACGTGCACCATCTCGTCAAGTGACCTGCTGAACTGCGGACAGACATGCAGACGGCTCAAGTTCGACTCAAAACAGCTCACCCTAATTAATCCATGGGGATTAATTAGGCTGAGATAGGAATGGGAAAAAAAGATGAAAATAAGGTTGGAGGAAAGGAAAAAAATAGATGAAATGGTGCTCAAAGAAGTAGGCTCAAATTACATTACTAGCAATAATAACTAAAGTACCAGCGCAATATAAATGAGATCTTTTACGACAACAGTTATGATATCTTCATTCCAAGTAGAACCATTCTTGACTCCAGAGTCGCGCGCATCGTCGTACAGGTTACCATGGCGAGCATACACAGAAAGCGGAAACCGCGGACGTGGCAAGCAAAACGTGCCGCAGGCCAGAGCATGTCGCCTCAATCAGTATCTCCCTGGTAACACGCGTAATTATAAATTAATTACTCAGTATGAGAGTCCCAGTGCGTGTCTCCTGTCGCTTCGTAAAGAATCCCGGGGTGACGAGCCCATGAGGCCGAAGGTGAAGCAACGCGCGACGGCGCCTCTCGGCTGCCGTTATTACATGCTGCGCAGCTACGACGTAGAACAGCGTCGTGCTCCACGCATGTCCGCTTTATATATACTCCCTGTACAAGCTCGACTTATTTAGAGGCCACAGAGAGGAAGGAAAACAAAAATAAAAACTCTTGTTTAGGCGTTGTCGACATGACGCGCCGTCCTTGGAGCTTCACTTTGGGAGATTGAACAGCGTGGCCGAGCTTCTTTTTTTTCTTTTTTTTTTCACAAAGACAGGGGCGTGTTTGGTCGAGCTGCTCCAAAGTGGACGCGAACAGTGAGTGGCGGACAGTAGCAAAATTATCATGAGGCCAGAAAACAAAAAAAAAAAGGATGTCACATGAGAACGCACTGGCGGACGCACATGCGCGCACGTCACTTGCAGTGCGGTAACTCTCAACGAACCGTGTTCTCAGGTAATCCTACTTTATTTTTGATATATTTTGTTGTTGTTGTTGTTTCCAAGTAGTTGTTCGCGGTCAACGCCTTTCTCTGTGTCTCGGTGCGAGATCACCGCTTCTCTTTGTGCATAAAAGTACGAAACGTCCAACAATATCTTTTTTTTTTGTTGGCGACATCTTCGAGTTGTGATTCGTGCTGGAGTGAATACAAGCTACCTATCTGGGAGAAAGTGCTTTCTCTGTAAAAAAAAAATACACTGAAGTGGTACGTACCTACTCGGTGGGCGTTATGACTATTTTCATGAATAACTTGATAACACGACGCTAAGATATGGCTGGAGGCGAACGAACGCCTCCTGCCGAGGTCAACTGCTTAACGGATTCTTAAATGCCTGTGTATGCACATTACTCGTAATACATGAGCGCTCTCGTTCGCATCAATGCACTAAAATACGGGAGGTTTCACGAGGCATGTAGTCGGTTGCAAAAAGCCTCTAACTGTGACGAGCTACTCGCGTCGTGTTGCATATTTGAAGCCTAAACTGTGCCGCACCCCTGCTTTGATCATTTATTCACTGTGCTGTGCACTAGCATTCGCTTTAACGCATACATCAAAAGAAAAGTAATAGTAATACAAATTGTGCTCCTTAGTGAATACTCATAGTATCGCTCCCGAATTCCAAAAAATTTGCGTAGAACGATTTTCATAGTTCACTTTATGCTTATAGAGCTTGTTATAATTTTACGCCATTCCATTGTTTTTTTATTCCTAATGGCACTAGTATGCGCTTAAATATCATGTTATCAAGTTATCGCTGCGCGCAGTGCTCTTCTATACACAGTATTCATGACATGCATGTCTGATACCCTAGCACGCTACCCGCAAATAGAGTTGTGCACTTGTCGAATACGCTCCAGTGCTATAGAGATTATTTATGAATGTGCAAGTCATACGTCACAACGAGTTGCATTTTTCACTAACAGTTCTAGCACTAGATGCCGCTTCGCCATCAAAATATTGTTAAAATAGTATTGAGGAAAGAAAAAAAACAAAAGTTCGATCGTATTACAAATATTATAAGCAACTGTGTGACCGATACCTTACTATAGGTACTAGAAATTTATTAAAAAAACAGCGATATATAGTACTAGTTCGTGATGAATCTCATGCGAAGCTTACCTTGGGCAAAAAAACGCTGCCAACCCAAAATCGTACAAAAATGATTTAAAAAGGAAAGGGCACTCAAGGTGCATGCTCACTTTATTTTTCCGATTAATAAGACAATCCCCCAAGCCATACATATATAGGCCATCATCTTCATCATCAGCAGCAGCAGACGTCATGCAAATATTTTGTGGAGCGCCGCGGGCCGCTAGGAGAGGGTAAAAAAAGCTAACCTAAATTTAATGGGATGCTTTAGTCCTTATTGCTCTTGGCTTTCGCGTTTATGTCTTAGGCGTAGCGAAAAAAAAAACAAACACCAGAACTATAATATTATTAATATTATTAATATTATTATTATTATTATTATTATTCTTATTTCCGCCACGCTCTTTTGCTGTGTATTTTCATTCTCACTCAGCCAGGTCACCAACTGTGCCACAAAAGAAAAAAAATGATGAGAAGAAGAGACAGAGAGAGATTCTGCTCAGGGTACTTACAAGAGCGTATGTACACTATACGTGATGCGTCCAGAAGATAACGCTTATTAACTATTATCGTGCCAAGTAATCCCCAATGCTAACACGTTCAAAGTTCCGTTTGGCGCGCAAAGAGCGATTTGTTTGGGAGCTTAAACGCCGAACCAGGACGGGCGAACCGGTAATCGCTTATCGTATCCTGCAGGAGGCCCATTCAGCGGGCTCTGGACAAGCGTGGTCTCGATCAGCAATTAGCGGAGCTTAGGGACGGAATCGAATCATTCATTACCAAGCACGTCACCATGCGCTCTTGGGGCCGCTCCCGCCGATTATGGACTACGCACCGTCTGCTCATTAGTTTCATGCAGTGATGCGAAAGCGGTGCGAACGTGAACAGGTCGCGTATATTTAGTACGTCATGGAGATGCCACTTGTTTCTCACTGGTTTAAAGAGGGAACTCTTCAACTATTGAAGTTAAAAGGCAGGTGGATATGTCTATAAATGAAAGCGCGAAATCAACTCTACGCAAAAGTTACTATAGTGCTTGTGATGTGCGATGAGATATAATACGTAAACTTGCTTTGCTCTAAGCTTGCATATTTTACGCTATATACTTCGCTTTTACGAAATCGCGTGCCTTAACAAGCGAGTAAGGCGTACATGATACACGAGAAAAGAAACTCAAGTAACGGTTTTTCCGTGTATAGTCCACGAATAGCACATTTTTTTGCGAGACTGGAGCATAATTGCGTCATCGAGTAAGTTCATCGCTTCTGGTATTTGCTGCTGCACGGCCTTCGGCTTTTACCACATTGCACCCAATTAGAAACACTAAGCGCATCACATCTATCAAGAAAACGACGGATACGTTAAGCAGGTCGGGTCATGCATGAGCCGTTTTCGATGGGGTTTATGAGCAGTCCTTCAAGTACTCTTAGTTGACAGAGATTAAGCATGAGCTGTTATCTATTTAGTTATTCTAAAGCCTGGAGCGGAGCCATTAAAGTACTATGGAAAGAATGTATATAGTGAGTTTATTGACAAATAAAAACTATGTGCGTACACAAATAAAACATTTACTAGAAGGGATTAAAGTTATACCGGCGTTCTCATTGAAAAATATCCCTCAGACAGGAAAAAATCTTCGCGAAACTGTGGTGTTCACCGGTACACGAGAAATAATAGTTACGAGAAAATAACTCGTGTCTTTGGTTACAGAAGAATAAAAAGGAATTTCTTCATGCATCAAATCAAGATGAGCATCATTTGTCTGTCAAGTCACGGAATTGAATCCTGGTTGTGGCGGCCGCATTTGCGAGGGAGGCAAAAATGCCTGAGGCCTGTGTACATAAATGAAGGTACACGTTAAAGAACCCTAGGTGGTCGAAATTTTCGCAGCCCTCCTTTATGGCTTCTTTCATGATCATATCATGGTTTAGAATTTTAAACGTCAATAGTGCTTTTTATTATTAGTTTCCTAAGTTTTAAAGTCGCTATATATGTATACCATATTTACAAGCTCTAAAATTATGTTCGATTGTTGAAGAAGAATGCAGGAAACCGAACTTTCAACGCATCAGCGCTGGTGGCCTACGGATAACAATAATGCACGACTAAAGGGCTATGAACTTGTACTCTAATAGTCACCACCTATATTGCGTATATTTTCCTTGCATTATTGCCGCTCGTCCTTTGTTGGGAATCTAGAATAGAATGTGCGTTATTGGTATGATACAGTATTTTTGTTTTGTAAGAGTGACGTATCCCAAGCTAAAAAAAAAACGTTCTGCTGGACTATATAAAGGTATTTTCAAATCACTTCAATGAATTCAAACTAAAAGTATAATCATGTTTCGGGACCTTATATACGCCTTTTTTTTTTAAAGTGTAAGCACGCTTTCGTGCTAAAAAAGGGAGAAAAAAAAACAAGGGGGTTGGGGGGAAGGGTTGAAGCTAATGCAAGGCTTGAAATAGCAAAAATTTGCTAAGCTGAAGACCAATTCGTTTGCTTCTAGGCTGTTTTGGGGCTTTAGCAAGGTGATGTTATTTTGATTCTACGTTGATTCTCAGTGCATAGAGGTCTTGAGTTTCACGACAGAAAGTCACAGACACGACATGTGGTTTCGAACTTCAGAGACAGATCCTCGCTCAGACAACAAGCGGTCCTGCCTCTCATGGATACGGACACGTCGTCATCGGCGCATGCTTTCCGTGCTTTCGGTGTCTTCTTAGCTCCACCGCTACCTCTTCTATTCCCTAGTATCCTTTCGTTGGGCAAGTAGCTAGACTTGGGCTCGCCGCCAGTGCTTAGCAGCCATAGTTGGGCCAACTGTTGCCTCGTTCATATCTATAATATAGTGGGCCAGTGCGGAGTATAGTGGGACTTACTCGATTTCCGTGGCATATAACCGTTCATGAATCCTTATACGACATACAACTTACGGCTAGCTTGAACAGCTTTTTTTAGAAGGTCGCTCATAGAATCCCGAAATGATCACATAATTCTTCAGTTTTCTTCTTTTATCGACGATGATGGTATTAAAAAAAAGTGTATACTTTTTGCGGAGCTTACAGTGTGTTAGTCAAAGGGCACCCGCGTTATCTTCGAATGACTCGCTCTAACTAGCGTGGGAGCCATTTGTCAGTTGCCAGCTTTTCTCAGCCGTTAACTGGGAAAACGCTGGTGTCAACCACATCACGGTTGACGTTTCCTTCCGCGTACAGTCAGAGCGATGACGTGCGACTTACTGGCGTTCGCGGCTTGAACACAGCGATGCGTGAACAGAACGCGACGAGATCAAAGCAGATTAGGCGACTTGTAAATACCTTGGCAACCAAAACCTACGCGGACTCGTGTCGCAGTGCCCACGACCACACGCACTGAAACGAACCGCTTATCGACACTTCCGGAACGCGTCGGAGCGTTATTCAAAGAAGCGGGGAGATAGAAACGTGGTTTCGGCAATGCGAGGCGCCACTACACTGTGTCTGACAGTGGAGGATTGTCCGGCGCGCAAGCCACGCAAGTTTGTATACAGTTTTCGGTGACAAGCGGGTACGTAGTCCGGCCCGTCAAATTCCGTTACCACTTTCGACCAAATCGGCTTTCTCGTTCCGATAACGCGTCCTAGCCTCCGACCGGATCCCTTCCGCCGGTCCTTCTGCAACCAGTACAATTTTTCAGATTAGACTCCGCTTGCCTTCGGTCACCGACAGCAGTAAAGCATTGCCAATCGCGCATGGCCTCGGCTCCGCGGTGACCGCGTTTTACGTGGCTTCGGCACGCGCCGACTGCTATAGCTTGGTGATAGCCGTGATTTATTGGTCAACTTCGCACAGTTGTTCTGTGAGCAATGGAGCGTCGTCATTCGCGTCCGCTGCCACATTCTACGCGCATGCGTTCGCCGTATAATTCGTGATGGCTCCTATAGTCACAAAACAGCAACTACGCCCACGTTCTCTCTCTTTTTTGTTCGGGACTGACCTTCTGATGTAATTCGCATGGACCACGCAGTGATGAGCTCGTAAACGCTTAACGTATCTACCAAAAGATGCACCATGAAAAGCGTCATCAAGTGTCAGTATCTTTTTGTTCTCTGTTCTCTTGGGTTCATTCAGTGTCGTGTAATTGAAAACATGGAAAGCATTTTAAAGACCCCGCCGCGGTGGTCTAGTGGATAAGGTACTCGGCTGCTGACCCGCAGGTCGCGGGTTCGCATCCCGGCTGTGGCGGCTGCATTTTCGATGGAGGCGGAAATGTTATAGGCCCGTGTGCTCAGATTTGGGTGCACGTTAAAGAACCCCAGGTGGTCGAAATTTCCGGAACCCTCCACTACGGCGTCTCTTATAATCAAATGGTGGTTTTGGGACGTTAAACCCCACATATCAATCAGAACTTTAAAGACAGTTTTACGGAACTGAACAAAAGTAAATCAAATTTTTTATCGCTATTGTTATCATCACCTGAAAATTGAATGAGGTTATGCGGTTATTGTTCAAACGTTCAATCTTTGAGAGGAACATAGACAAATACAGACCAAAGGAATGAACGCAGCGTGATTCACCAGCTTGTTTTCAGATTTGTTTCAACATATGCAAGGTGTTTGAAGAAATGGGTCCAAGATCCTGGAAGTTGAAGAAAAAAAATTGCTCGCTGCCTTTATAAACGCCTCCTTTTTTGTCACTGCAGACTTCTCTAGATTGCTATAAACATTAATTGCGGTATTAAATAACAAAATTTGAACGAACTTTTAATTAAGTGGAGAAAGCCAGCGTAGCCACGCTAGTCAAATTGGAGAACTGATGTTCCTCCTGCATAAAGATCATAGCTGCTTCAAGATTTGAAGAAAAAAGGAATGTGGGCTAGTATGAATAAATAATAAAGGGTAATGAAATTCAGAAAATTCAACGGTGAAACTGAAACCGAAGCGCATTTGAGTGCAACTCTCACTTCACCATAATGACGTCACTGTTTACGAAAACGATTGCAGTGGTGTTATCGTTTTACGTTTGTTAATGTACACGCGCCACACGTGCTATGCCAAGCGCTGCCCATACACACGCGAAGCGAAGTCGATCGGTGGTTTATATGAGGATGCTCGCTCATTCTGAGCGTCTCGTAATAACAGTGGTGCCGCTCGTCCGTGCATCGGTTTAGGTTCCACCGACGCCATCGCTCAAATTTCATCACCCTGATACATTTTTAGGAGCCACTGCTTTTTCGCAATTTCAGAGAAACCATGGACGCATGGAGGATTTCAGTTTTTCCACTTGTAGCGACCACCTGTCTTCACTAACTAGATAATTATTTACATGTTTTTGTATTTTGCTTTAGGATATGTTTCTAGCCGTTTGAAGACATCTGCCGTCATAGGAAAAGTAATTGATGAGGCCGAAAAGGAATGTTCCATTACCCTAATTTATTGATTTTGGGGCACATTCTATTTTTCGAAACACTGTGTATAACAGTCAATAATGAATGTAGCAAAAACGAAGGTAGAGTACAACTATAATAAGCATCTTCTGCTTCTTTCTATGCTTTTTTTTCTTCCCTTTGATGCTGCATCGTTCCGATATACCAACTATATTCTGGAAATTCTCTTTGCCGAGGGGTTATTTTTTGTCGTCATCGTCATTTTAACTTCATTCTTTCGATGCATCAAAGTGCTTCATAAATTTTAGCTATTGTCCCTACCATTCCATGTTCATTTCTGCGGCTCATTATGTCGTAATAATGTGGTTAGAAGCGACGTTTCAGCAGTGACTGCGCATTGTTTAATTGGAAGCGCTGCATGTGCAGTCACTTGTGGGTGATAGGTGAGGGAACATGCCTTGCCACATTTCAACGGTGATGTTTTAGTGTCGCCTCTACTAAGCATCATTCCTTGTGTTCACTTTTTTATAACCTTTCAGCCACAGCAACAAAGCCCAATAGAATGTATATCTGTGTTGCGGCACCACGTATTCACACACAAAAAAAGAATAACCCAAAAAATCTACAGCTGCTCATTCCACACTTTATACAGTAACGTACTCTATACTACATTACGTGCACAACATGGACTGTAATTTGAGCACGCGTCTTCTTTCCCTAACTTAAATGAATGTGTTTTTTTTTATCAAGTGGCACTTAACCTTTGTCTCTGCATAATTAGACTTGACGCTGGCTACGCAGAGGGTCAAAGTTTAGGAACTGAAACTGCACATGGGAGCACCGTGTTGTACTTAGACAAATATTATAGGTCTTACGAACGAGTTACTTTAACGTGAAAATGATGCTTCTCAACCTCCTCCCACATTTTTCGTTTCACTCACAGTCATTACAGAATTGAAAGTGGTTTTCACATAAGCTTAGAAGTATGCGGGGGAAAAATGTCCCGCGACAAACGCTCTATTCTATTCGTAAAAGCCTAGCATTCGAGCCATGCTCGAGGGACGATTGCACGCCAAGTTCACCGACCACGTCATTAATGAGACATGCGAGCCGGCCGTCATTTTTTTTTTCTCGTGCAATAAAAGCGCTGGCGTCAGACATTGTGTTACGCCAGCGGTTCTTCCATTCCTTGATTATGCAGTGAGAGATGACAACACTGGGAGAGACCAGGAAAAAGACGGGTTAACGCGACACGGCAGTGGGCGGAAGGGAGAGGTGGAGAGGGGTTGCATTTCCCTTTATTGCACTGCCTTTTTATTTATCGCTATTGCCTCGTGGCGCCGCTGACCTCGTTACAAATGTATCAGAGAGAGATGAGGTTTACAGTTACGTTTTAGAGCACGCGCGTTTGGGTTCGTTCGCGAACGATTTCGTCTCTCCACAAGCACTACGCGACTGAGATCACAGTGCTATAGCTTATTTTCGTGGTAAAGCTCTAATGATTCCTTGCACGAGTTGCATATACCGCCGCCACTGCCTTGTTTACCGAGAATAGTCGCTGTTGTCGTCCGCGCCAACATTGCTATCATTTGTTTCAACAGCCAACCGGCGCTTATGCGTTTGTAAAATAGCGAGCTCAAAGCACAATGCCGTCGTCACTCAAGTGCGGTACATCAAAACAAGCTCTATGGAATGGTTTTGCTGTACAAGAAGGTAAAGTTTAAAAGTAAATTGAAGAATCTGTTCAAATAAAGCATCGATGAAGTAGACTTTTGTGCTCAGTGTGGGCAACCAAGGAAGAGAAAGACACACAGAGAAAAAATAAGAAAGGTAGTGAAAAGGGGGAACTAGAATATGTATGAAGTTTCACACTTCACATAGGAGGTTGAGGGGATATCATAGAAAGGTAACAATGGTAAAAATAGAAAGGTTTTGAAACAAAGCACCTTCAGGCTATACCTTGGGAAACTTGTCATAAACCAAAGTTGAAGCCCAGGAGCTATAGTTGTCAATACCAGTTAATGCAGAAGTTGGGATGCCACAATATTAGCTATCTTTCCTTCCAATGAAGGTGCCCAAATGTTTTTAAAGATGATGTTCAGACTCAAGGAGCATAACTACTATGATAGTTCGTGCAGCTAACTAAGATTTGAAACATAAATAAAAACACAGGAAGTAGGTCGTATGTATATATTCCGAATCTAAACTATAGGGTGCCTAAAGCGGGTTCTATAGTCCATCGTATTTTCATACACTGCATCATAGAGCATCCCAGTAGGGTGAACTGCACCACACTGTCACGTTTAGATACAGCATGTCTCTGCATAGCCGTGTTCCCTGTCCTTTTTCACACGCAGCTCCCCCGTCGTTCCTACGCTCTTTGCCGGCTACGGGAGGCAGCCTTCGCAACGCGACCGCCGTATCGCTCGAATGCGTGGTCGAGTGCGATCCGGTGTGCGACGTGCGGTGGCTGCGCAACAACGAGACCCTCGACGAGTCGCCCTTCTTCCACGCCAGCCAGGCCGTGAGACCCGAAGGCGGCGGACACTTCCACTCGGTCGCCTCGATTCTCTCGTGGAACATGAGCCAGCTGCCGCCTTCCTCGTTCGACTACAACACCTTCACCTGCCAGAGTAGCGAGAACGACGTCGGGCCCGGAGTCTCTAGCACGATGCTTTTTCGCGTAGAATGTGAGTACTGCGTAAGGCTTATATAAAGATATAGCGTTACACTAGTGTGAGTTTCAAAGAATATATATATATATATATATATATATATATATATATATATTTACCGTAGTGGGCGGGGAGGGGGGTGGTGCTTGCTTGGCATTTGTGGTATAGATTCATTTAGATTCATTACTGACACTCATGGCAGTAGCTCAAATGGGTGTGACGCTTCTTTCCTTAGCGCAAGGTTGCGGGTTCAATTTCAGCTGTGGCTGCTACATTCCGATATGGGGAAAGAGTGCCATGCCAATCTTCGCGCTCCGTGTGTTGTTGCCACGCTAAGAAGTCTTGAAGGAGGTGAAGCTAGTATAATAGGTTGAAAGGTTTAACAAGTTGACATCTCGTATAGTCCTTCATTTAGGTACCACTCCTGATATTGAAATAGCGCGTCTTGTTTCATTTATTCATAAACGTGTCAATTCTTTTATGTGCGCTACTCGTACTGCGACCAGATATGGCATGCGGGCGGGAGGTTAGTAATCTCATCTTCACGCGTTATTATTATTAATATTAATAATATTATTATAACTTTTTGTCACATTATTCAGAATCACTCATGGACACCGATGGCTTATAAAGAGAGTAGGTTGTTTAGTTTCTTGTTACTGTTTCGTGCACAGTGCGCCTAAGGTGGACAAAAATGAAATATTGCTAGAACATATGATTAACAAGTCACGTCAAAAATGACTATAAAACCCTGAAACTACACTTAATATGAATCTCAGTGCTTGTATTGAAAGCTCAGTTGCATACGTGCCACGGAAGTATCATTTAAAAGTACAAGAAAGGCTAGAGCTCCGTGTTCTGAGCGAGCAAACAAAGCCCTGATTATCGAAATTTCCACTGTCATCCGCTGCGGCATTCCGCATAATCGTATTGTCGTTTTGGCACGTAAAAACCTAGATATTGTTCTGTAAGATCAGTTGGTGCGTGGGCACATATGTAATGACACAACGCGTGCTAATCCTGCAGAATTACCCCATCAGCAGTTCCAGTATCTTTCACCGCACGGCGAAGGTCCTCGACTACGATAGGTTGTGCAAGTTTCACCGCAATTAACGTCTGTTGCACAGTGAAGGTCAAAATCAAAACACAGGAACATTTTGTATGCAACGCATATACGGTCTTTGGCCGAAATTAATCTCGAGTCTACCTCTACGGCCTGTTTTGTAACAGGAACACGTTTTTTTTTTTTAATTCGAAGCATTTCTTTGCGTACTGCAAGCACTTTTGGCGTCTATCTACGTATCAATCAATGAATCAATGAATAAATTATTCAACCATTCTATCTATCTATCTAGTCACCTACATATGTGTGCTCTCTTGATATTAACTTAAGCTAAACCAAAATGAGTTTTCCGCCAGATAGTGGCACATACCCATGGGCGGGTGAATGCGACTGATATTTGGGTATGTGCCACAGGTTGTTGACATTTAATATTGACCAAGGAACGGCTAGAACACACATGAGTATCTTGAACGTGCGAGCGTGAATGAAATGGTGACATCCGCTGCATTGAGTCATCAAATGTAAAAAAATATAAGGGTCCCAGCAAGAATGAAATCACAGCATTCTGCGTGGCAACCATGTATCTACCACAGAGCCATGTCAGGTCTCGCTTCTGCTCTTGGAACATACTGTAAAGTTCATGGAGTGACTATTGATTATGCAATGATGGCTATAAAATTTTATAAACATTACATTTGTACTCTTACGATACAGCCGTCACGTCTGGATATGATCAAACGTAGTTAAGCGCAATGCACTGAAGGTTAATGACAGATTATACCAGTCAAGGAACGGGGTGAACAGACATTTGTAATAATAGTTCGACAACGTTAGGAGATACCAGTTCATCTTCACAGTGCACACGAAGTGTATGGCGACAGGTGTATGAAGGTATCACTGCTAAGGTCCATAATGTCTACTATGAAGTCGCTAACTAGTATGAAAGAGTGACAGATCAATGAACGGACGCACGGATGAATGGAAAAGTTGACATATGTAACTTCTTGCAGTTCAGTTTTAGCTATTACAAATTTATCTGCTGAACATAGCTTTTGAAAGAGGCAAGGATCATTATTGCTAGTATATGAGCGTGTGTTCTTCCTTCTAGCTAATCTGGTGCTATAGCTCTGAGCGGGGTTTAGCACACATTGCTGAAACAATATTCAAATGGAGAGTAGAAGTCCGAGAGCGGAATATTTATGTGCGCCACTCGCGTAGACAGTGAGAGAGAAAAAGAGAGAGAGAAAGAGAGAGAGAGAGAGAGCACACAAAGTTCGAAGCACCATGTCCCTCTTCTCATCACTAACTTCTATTTCACATTCGTACTTATGTACGCACATATACAAACCGAATGGAGGCGTGAAAGCAATGGAAAGTGTTGAGATAATGTTATCAGAAGCTCGTCGAAGCAAAAGCTAACGTGGTAAAAAAAACAAAAAAAACGCTGACCATTGTGAAATGGATGAAATTCAATAACAACTTTTTTGTGCATTTTACTTTAGTCTACCGTTTTGTTTTCCTACTATGTTTGTCCCCGACCAGATGGAATTCAGTCGTACTCTTGACCATAAGACAGGTAACCTGAAGCGTTTCGTCACCGCTGACTTCTCAGTTCATATTGTCAGCGTGCTGAGAATGATAAATAGCCATAATTGATCGAACACCGTTCAAGTTTGCTTGCGTCTCTATGAAAACTTGAACTTCAAATCCTGTACTTTTCTCTTTGATTGCTATCACTGTCAAAGCTTGACCTCTCGGTCTTAAGTACGAATTTTTCACATTTCACCTAATATAGCCACTATATTGCCTTACACTTTCTGTGGTTTCCCTGCATGGATTTGGTCACACAGAGGAATAACGAAATTCAAGCCCCGCTGTAGCTACTATGGCACTTAGGTAGTGTTATCAGTGGTACAGTGTGTTTTTACGCCCATACAGTTCTAACCTAATATGGCAGACACTTACTCAACACAGCGACTGCCAAACGCACATCTAATATCCTTATAAATGTACACCTATCACTTCCAAACTCCAGTTCAATGTTACGAATATGTTCTTCTTTCTATGCTTTGTGATGACCAAAACGGAAGTATACAAGTAAGGACAGTTCGAAAGAGTTATTATATTTTGTTATCATTTCCTGGTAAAAGCGATAGTTCAAAGCAGAAAAGTATATTGCAAGAAAAGAAAGAATGCTATCAGTGCAGTAATTCTCACGCACACTGTTATAAACTCATACAGCCACCTCCCTCCCCCTTCCCAACGCCCCACGCAGTGTCAGTATAACATACGCGCACATATAAATTGCCAGACTTAGCCGTGTCGTCAGCTAATACAGAAAAAGCCGCAATAACCCAACGTCATCAGACTACACACCGCTAGCAGCAGCAGTCAACAGACATCTCCGACTGCTATACGACATCTTGCAGAGAAGCGAGGTGTGTAGAATGAAAATGAAAGAAAGCGAGACAGCGAGTCTTTTTCGTTTGATCTGCGGCGGATCGTGAGAGACGAGGTTCCTCTGCGGGTAGCCATATAAAGTCAAACAGTGCCGTCCCTAATTTGGCACCAGCACGCGACATACCGAATGGAACGCGGAGAGAAAAAAAAAGGGCAAACAGGGAGCAGGAAGCGATAAAGGAACTCACCTCCCTTCTGAAGCCGTCTCTCTTTCAATCTCTCATTTTTTTTATTGCGCTACTAACTACGTTCACACACTTGGCGCTCCACGGCGACAGCGCGGTTTTTATGAGGCCACCGCGTGACGCTGTCAGAACAACGGCGCACAGAGCGCGACGGCGTTTTATTCGCTTCGCTCTCGGTTCTTTGAGAGAACCTTGTTCATATAAAAAAGTAATAAGAAACGCGAACCCCGAGGCTCGTCATTTACGCTCGACACGGAGAGTCCCGCAAAAAGCGAGTTCAAGAACGACCACCTCCATTCATGTTTTTTTTTTTTTGCCAGTGCCAGTAGTTCCTCACTCCTTTTGTTTTTCGCGACAACGCAGCGGTCGTCTCTTTGTTCTGATCCCTAGCTGCTCTTTGACATGTAGTTCGCGATAGGGCTCGAGCGGGCACCCCTACCAAAGTTCGCGCTTCCCCAACCTCCGTTTTCTTCCCCCTACGCGCCATGATCGCAATACATTTGCGGAAATGTCGCGACCGTATACTACAGGCGCAGACTGCCACTGCCGCCACGGTGGTAATGCGGTGCAGTGCATTGAAACCTAGTTCTCACGTCAGAGCGACATTGAGATGCATGAAATGTGGAGAATGTTGTGTGAACCGAGTAATTATAAAGCTATTTACGCATAGAAAAGGACATTATGGCCGGCTATAAAATTCCAAGATGGGATAAGCAGGGCTGTACACAAAGTGTGCCTGCACGTTTTAGATCGTTCTGGTGCTTTTATATACAGCTTTACACATTTCTTTTTACAACAGCAAAAAACAACTTCGTCGCAATCGATACACAATAAATGAATGGGCACACGTTGCCAGACGTTAAAAAACCAGTTAAAGATTTCGGATTCTCACTCGCATGCAGGAAATTCACGTGCATTGTCAACCCATAATTTCTGTGCGCCTGACGCTTTAGCTCTAAAGTTGCCTTTGCACTATGAAATCCTAAAATTTTCGGGTATGTTGAAGTAAGCAGCTCTGTAAAGTGCCATGAGCACGTCTGTACACTATTTTACGCTATTCGGACGGGGAAAAACATCCCTTGAGTGTAGGTGACATGGCGCCTACGATGCGCTCATTTGTTCTGCCGTATACTCTTAACTTCCCGCCTCAAAGACTGTTTGATGGCGACCTAATAATGCACCAACCAGTGAATTTTCGCACACTCCTACATCTCTACACAAACATATTTTTATTGCGTAGAGGCAGAGAACAATGAGTGTACAATATTGTACCACATCCACTATCATTCCTTTTGTAAACTGTGACGCTCCTGATCAGTCACGCCGGTAGTTATCACTGATCCTTCTCATTTTTCTCTCTTTATTTATATCTCTCTCTTTCATTTTGTTTTGTAAATAATTCATTTGTATTCAAATTTTGCTCAGAACACTTTACTGATGACCTAGCGTCAAACGCAATGCGAGACCATTCACCATGGCCTTTCAGCTTTTAGAACAGTGCCCCCTGACTTTGCACTAGTATGAAAATTAGTTTTTCTAGGAGCGAAAAACCTATACTCGGCACTGTACGTTATCTTCATTGACTAACTAACAAGAAACTTTTGTCAATCACGAAAACGTTTCGTCGTGCTGTATCAGCCCTTGCGCACTCACTTGCTTGAAGGCTGAAGTCTGCACTCGATTCCGCCTAAAGCCGACACGATTTGAGCGTGAGTAGTATTGCGTATACATAAAACGAGAACCACTGCCTCCTGTTGTGTTGACTTCACACAAAAATTCTAACATATCGAAAGAAGGTTGGAGGGCGTGTTTTGAAGTTGGGGAAATAAAAGCTTGAACACCATGTATATATTGCGGAGGAGAACGAAATAATAGAAGGGAACAAAGTCGCCGGCAGATAGGAGAATAGTGGCAATAAAAATGCCGTGCGCGGGGAAAATGTCTCGCGAAAGCGAAGTTGACAGCAACTGAAAAGGCAACTGTCGGAGGTCCACGGTGGCGCGAAAAAAGCAAGGGCAAAGGAGAAGTATAGGAGTGAAAACTTAGTTTATGCTTTTTCGATCATCGAAAGTGAGGGTGTGAAATGGGAACTTGTCGTATTGCGGCAGCATTCGGGCAGCCATATGTGCAATGAAACGCCAGTTGTCGCACGGAGGCTGTCCTTTCTATCGACCAATAAACGTAGGAAAATAAATTGCAGTAAGATGTGCATAGAGAGAGGGAGAAAAAAATACTACTATGTTTTACACGGCATTTCAAGAAGCTTCTCATAATGCAGTATGTTACAATGAGGTACTTTAAAAGTATAGTTTTTTCGTATCCTTCTTGGTTTTCCTTGTACACGATGCAGATTGGAGTATTTTTCCGATAAGATGGTGTCCTAGCTTGTTGAGCAGGTTGATGGTGGCATAAGGTTGAAACATTAATTAAAAAGGAGAAACAAAAAACAGGCAGGAGGCAGAGAAGACAACAAAAGCTAGAGCATCCACTAGAAGAAGCTTTGACCTTATGGGCACGTGATTTCGAAAATTTGTGCCCTTGTATATTTTAAGAGGGCACTTGGTGACACCGTCACTTTGGCTTGCTTCCCAAGAAGAGATAGGAGCAACACACGAAAAGTAATGTTTTGGCGTTTAATCGCACCGAAACGGAAGCTTTGTCAAAAAATCACCTCACTCGTAATCAACATTTGTGAACATTTATACCCATATTTCATCGTTGTTTCCAGTTTCTAAGAACGAAATATACTAATCACCAAATTCAGAGTGATAAGTACTTGCAGACGATACAGTGGTATGGAATGAACGCTTGCGGCAAGCATAATGCAATTACGTTCAGCCTGTCATATAAAATTTTTTTTTGCTCTAGGTGCAGGCTTGTGTAGGCATGTGCTTTGAAAGTATGCCAAGAGAACGCTTTCTGTCTTTTCAGCATCCCACGTCGAGGTCATGCTGTAACCGCCGGAGCAAGGTTGCAAGGAATTGATATGTGGGGTTTAACGTCCCAAAACCACCATATGATTACAGAAGATGCCGTAGTGGAGGGCTCCGGAAATTTTGACGACCTGAGGTTTCTTAATGTGTGCCCAAATGTGAGCACACCGCCTACAGCATTTCCGCTTCCATCGGAAATGCAGCCGCCGCAGCCGGGATTCGAATCCGGGATCTGCGGGTCAGCAGCCGAACACCTTAGCCACTAGAATGCCGCGGCGGGGCAGGTTTCAAGGAAGCACAACCTTTAATATGAGTGAATGTCGCTGTGCGACATGAAAAAGGCAACAAGACACAGCAGTGCGTGTGGTACGGTGCTGTATAGGGTTATTTCTGTGCGCCCTAGTTGTTATTATGCGGTAGCGTCGCACTCATCGCAGCACGGCGTGCGCGTCGATGCGCAGATCCTCCGGAGAAGCTGAAGGTGTCGGTGGTGCAGCTCAACCTCTCGGAAGGCGAAGTACCGCCACGCGAGCTGAGCTGCTCGGCGTCGGCACACCCAACCGCCGAGTACCAGTGGCGGCTGGGCGCGCTCACCATCTCGCGCGGCCCCACGCTGCTGTTCAACGCGACCGCTTCGAAGGAGATGGCCGGAAACTACACTTGCGTGGTCAGCAACCGTCATGGACGAGCCATGGCCGCCACACTCGTCACCGTCAGGCGTGAGTGGATAACCAGAAAGAGTATCTTGCCTTTGCTTAGCACGTAAACTATGTAATTAGTGCAGTTATTTTGCGAAGATACACGTTCTAGTTAGTACATGTCTCTTGCGCAGTTCTTCGGCTGAAAAAAATCAGCAAAACAGTGGCAACCTGTAGGCAAGTTCGGTTATGTAAGCTCATGTACTCCTTAATAACACTTCTTCTGGGATTAGTTGTTGCGGTTTGTTAAACACGACTTTTCTGCGCTAAAATAACAGCCGCAAACAGAAGAACACAATTATACTGAGCACCAATTAGCAGATTTTATTGAAAACTAAAGGAGGGGCCCAATAACATTCAGGACTTCCAAAACAAAGCAAAGATATGTGTATATCTTTACACATACACTTATTGACGTACTAGTCGGTGAAGTTGGTGAAGTCAGTGATGAAAAAAAACCAATTTAGTCACCAAGACACCACTTAAATGGGTGTTGTAGCAGTGCAGGTTTCATTCTCATCCTGATAGCGCCTAGAACTGCCTTTATAATCCATGCTGTCCATGTGGTCTCTCACCCCTTAAGGAGTGCCAAGATAACGTCGTCTCTTAAGAAGTGTGAAAACACCTTTGGCTTGAAGGGGTGTCACAGTTCATGCGTTGGTGCAACTTTCCAATCAAGTGGTGGGTAATATGGCCTTTGTGCAGAGATGTGTATGATCAAGTCGCTGTGACTTGATGATACAATGAACACATTAATATGAGTGGCTACGAGAGGAGTGCTTTATAACCTGCTAGATGCTTTATATTACGCCCATCGTCATGTGGTTTATAGATCCCTCAGAATTTGAAGGATATGATGGGTCATAATAAGCATAACAAGCGAGGAAAAAACAAAATTAAAGGAAGGGTGTCCGGGAAATGTTTGATAGCACAATGATTTGGTGCGAGAATTTCGACACAAAATTTGCTTCGAAGTGGCCGGAAACAGCGGTAAGCAGAAACTGAGTCATTTCTATTTATAATTCGTGGCCCAGTGTGGCAGACGACAAATGTCCTTTTGAACAGTGTAGAAGCATTGGGCTATACAATTCCCACTCATTGGTCGTGGCTAAGCAAGTTATCAGACCGGTACATTGTCATTTTAGCGAACGTCAATACCCCGAAGGAAGAAGCAGTTATAATCACCTATGCGGCAGGTAAAAAGCAGTCACTGGATCCAGACAGCGCGCCGTCATCGCAAAAAAGCGAATAAAGGAAACAGTGCCCCAGGGTCGCCGTTTCTCTTGCACTTACTTTTAAATGAAAGTATTCCCTGTTTCTTTATTCTCGGTGTCAAAGGCAGCAATAAAGACTTTACTAAAGAAAATAAATAGAATCCTCCACCCACTTTCTTCCTTCTTTTTTGCCTATTCTTCTCTTTCCGATCTCTCAGGCTCTCGCAATCTTTTCATAGCTGGAAACCATCGGTGGGATCCGCCTTTTGAGTTCAATTCTGGGCTTAATCGCTTCCTTTATCACACGAACGCTTTTCACGGCCCGCTGCCTCTCTTGTCGTTCCTTTGAAGCTTATCGACTGGAGTAGCCCATTTTTACTGGTGCTCTTTGTTGTATGTGTTGGTGCTGTACGCTAGAGCTCACTGACATCGGTGCCTGCCTTTGGCTGACAGCGTGACAGTTGCGCTGGATCACAGACCCGCACTGCCGTTGGCTGGTCAACTTTTCTTTGCCGCTACTAGCCGCTAACGGCGAATTCATTTTCTGTTTGTTTTCACGCATGGTCCTTTTCTCTTGCGAAACCTAATTCTTTGAATCTCTCTTGTCGAGCTGTGGAAATCTCCAGATTGGGACAGAGGTAGAGGGACGCTTACTGGCGCTTGTGACGTCGTTCTCACTTTTCTCTCTCTGTTTTTTACTCGCCTCTCGTCAAGCTCAAAGTTTCCTCGCAAATTCTATCGAAAGAAATAACAAAAAATATATATAAAGCCATGTGTTGCGTGACAGCGGCAAAAAAACTATTTGCGTAATGTGAAATAATGGCCGAGCAAACGTTCTAAAAGTTAAATGCAGTCACACAAGACAGAGAAACATGTGACAGGAAATATATCTGAAAGAAAATAAAAGAATTCACAAGAAACACAGCAGAGATGCACCAACAGTGAACATGAACGCCATTTCAGCGTGGTCGGCCTCCTCTTTGTGTCCTGTTTTTACATCTTTACTTTTTCATCAATCGAAGCACTCCGAATGAACACAATGGCAGACCGAGTTTGCCACTTTTCAGTGTCAAAAAATATTAACCAAAAAACGCTCCAACGGTTTCTTTTGAAGGAAGACAGGGGGCTCGCGGAGCGCTGTTTCTTTAGCAGGCACGGCCGAATCGTGATTCGAGACGAGAATAGAGAAAATGTGGAGCTCAGTAAACGCCATAGGCACAAAAGGAAGCTAGAAGCTTACCAAAGGCAGACCTGAATGCGTGCTGGAGAGACGAGGAAATGGAAGAAGCGCAAGAAAAAATTTGGAGGAGTGCAGAGGAAGGAAGGGTCGACGGGAATCCCCTCGCACAAGAAAAGTCGCCTTCGAGGTTGGCTGCGGAGGATGCCCAGAAGGTGGCAGCGGCGTCGGTGCCTCCAAATGGGCCTCGGGCGTTTGTGGTCAGCCGAGCAATAACGCAGCGTCGAGATACAAGCACGCCGCGGCTGGGGGCCGAGTTTTGAAACAGGTCGCAGCCCCAAGCTAGCTCGCAAGCGGAGGGTCCCCGAAGCACGTATGCGGTCAACGGGTTATGAGTTTTGTGTCACTTTTTTTTTCTATTCTATCTTTAGGGTTTCTCGCCAAGGCTCTCTGAAAACCAGCGGAATGCTCTTCTTTTTCTTCTATTCCCTTTTTTTCCTCCTTGATTTGGACGGACGCAATATATACTCTCATATGTTGGTATCCTTGCCCGCGTTTGTGCGGATGTGTGTTTGTGCCCGCTTTGGGCAAGCTGTTGTGCACTATGAAGCCACGTACTGTGCCTTTCGCTCGGTTCTATTTGATTTTTCTTTACTTCGTGACAGCCTACAGCAGTTGTTTGAGGCCCGGAGAGCCGCGCTGCATCTTCTTGGTTCGGCCGCAATGGCTCCCGACGATTGCTGTTTGCCTTGGGAAAGCCGGATGCCACATAGGGATTTTGGTTGCTCTTGTGTATCGCAACAACCTTTGCAAGAAAACAAAAGTCGAGAGCGAACGAGTGGCGTATTGCAAGGCGGAGGCTCTTTCGAAGCCCGAAGTAAAAAAAAAAATTCACGAAACTCGACCAAAAGAACCATAGAGGCGTCTAAAAAGAAGCGATGAACGCAGATATTGAGTTGCGGCAATACCTTTTCGGTCGGGAAAGAGGAATGCATATTTCTTTGAGCGGGACGTGTAGGGGTGAGTTGGCGGGCGCGATACCTGTCTCTGCCAAAGCTGGGGAATACGTCAACGTTGTGTTTCCGTAACTTGCGATTGTTCCTGCCACTTCTCTTTGTTCATTTCTCTGTTTGCAACAAACGTTATTCCCTTTTTTCCATACGTCATGGCCTCTTGCTCCTCCGTGAGCACCCACGACCGCTTGAAGTGGAATTCAAGCCGGCAGTGTTGGCATGGCCAGGAAGTTGGCTGCCGCAAAATGGCTTTCGCTTCCCTCGGCAGCTTCAATTTTCCGAGCGCGGCGTCGGGTTTTGTGACTCGCGCTGTTCCTTCCTCCATTTTTCTAAACGTAAAAAGCGAAAAGGTGGTTGTTGATGTGCACCGTACTGTTTTTCTTTTTCATCTGCAGCAAAGATGGATTCGCCACGGCAGATTGCTCTTTTAGTCAAATTTTCTTTCTGCTTTGCTGTCTCCGTTCCAACAGATGCATTAGTTTTCATCCCAAGAGTTTGTATGCTTACTTTTGAAGCGGCGTGCCGCGTTGGAGTGGTTGTATTATTGGTCGGCCACATTTCAAACGAAGCAGATTAGAATTCGCTACCTGAATACTGCGCCGCGTGGCAGGCACACAGAATATGAAGCGAGAAAAAATTCGATGTATCATTGGTTTTTCAGATGGGTATAGACTGTATTCGTTTGATAAAGACGAGACCGGTCTGATCGAAACGAAGCTTTCACCAATGCGAAAAAGAGGTGACGAGTAAAAGTGGTTGCGCTTCTTGACAGAATGTGAAGTAAACTGAGCGAAATCAAAAGTAATGACATCTACATGCTGGAACAATGTACATTCTCTTAACATGCAGAATGGTAGCGATAGTATTTTTCATATTTTCTGTACGAGAGGAGCCAGGATAACAAAAATGAATGATAAGAAAGGGCAAGAACTTTCTGCTGGTTATGCTTAAAATATAAGGAAAAATTCAAGACAACTGAACTGTTATTTACGAAAAATACAGTGAAATAACATTTGAAAAGCAGAGTAAAAAAAAGAACAAATGTGTAAATTCGGCAGACCACACGTACCTTGGGAATCGATGTCATGCGAATTATGCGCGTGGTAGGTGACTGTGTTGTAATTTTCTTATTGAGTGAAACGATACAATGTGCCAAAAATTATGTGCAATTACATTCAGAAACAAAAGCGAAATAGGCACTCATGTTTTATATATCCAGTTGTTTACAGTTTCAATAATGATGTCAACAGCAACATAAATATTAACAACACCAGAAACCGTAATTTGATATGAAACGCTGGTGCTCGCGAGGATTGTAGTCCTGGACACTGCAGCATAAGTCAACCTCAGCGGTGGTACATTCCTACAACTGACGTTAAACTGACATGGCAGCTGTATAATAGAAGAACATGTGTAATGTTTATGAAATTGGATAGCCAGCACTGCAACCACAGTTTTCGTTTCATGAACAATAAGATCTATTTGAAAAGTAGTTGCGAGGCAGAGCGTGGCACGGCGCTTGAATACTTCACTGCCATGCAGAATGCTGGGGTTTGGTTCGTTATGGGACCTTTACGTTTATTCTTCGAATTTGTCGGTGTAAATTGAGCCGATTTCAGCTTTTTTTTACACCCACACGTTAGAATTACCTAAGTGTGTTCCCGCCATCCCTGGGTAGATATAAAGTGTCAGTTACCTGTGGCACATACCCGTGTATCAGGGGCAGAAAGCCACCCTTGTGTTAGTGTCGCTGTCCGGCGGAAAGTGTTTGACGACGAGCACAACAAGATTGTGACATTTTTCATGTCATGACCAGCAAGTCATGTTCTTCAAGCCATCTAACTCTCCCATACTAATTTTGCTTTACCATAAGTTAAAGGGGTGCTCACAGATCACCCAGACGTAGGTGGCTGGACGGACGGACGGGCAGACATACATACATACATACATACAGACAGACAGACAGACAGACAGACAGACAGACAGGCAGACAGACAGACAGACAGACAGACAGATAGATAGATAGATAGATAGATAGATAGATAGATAGATAGATAGATAGATAGATAGATAGATAGATAGATAGATAGATAGATAGATAGATAGATAGATAGATAGATAGATAGATAGATAGATAGATAGATAGATAGATAGATAGATAGATAGATAGATAGATAGATAGATAGCGGGACGCCTCCCGTTCCGTCGTCATGGAGTCTACGTTGCCAAAGTTTGCAGAGCTGTCACATAGTCTTCTGATGGATTTATTATGGAGGTGGTCTTGTTTTTGGAAACAATAAAAGACAATTAACTCAAAAGTTCTGGGGCCCAAGTGCTCGGTTACTAGCTTGATTATGTCCACTAAGTTCACATTGGAACGCTTCTGCGAGGTCACCAGGGCCCTCAGCGTTTTTGTAGGAGCGTCTTGATGACCAGTTGGTACTGGGCATAAATTCTGGTATTTTGCCTCTTTTCATCTTGTTCAAGGTACTTTGGCTTCATGTGGTCTCGTTTTCGCGCCCCCAGTACTATTAGGTTCCTTAATTGCATTTCAAGAACACTTGAGTGTAGTAGCTTGCTTGCTTGACCTTTTATATGTGGCTCGTACCCACTGCGTGGGATTGGCTATATAAACAGATGGCAATATAAGGATTATTTGCTGCATTACTAAAAATAAAGTTTAGGTAAATAAATTTGAAATAGTTGGTCGTTTAAGGAATGCATGTATAAATATAGAATTACGTTTTGAGTACAGCGTCTCGGCGGAGCCACTTCGCTCTCCTCGTCTTCGCTCGCTAGTACATACGCTGATATAAGAAATGTAGAAACGTTGAGGTTGGCGGTTGTCAGTGAAAATAAGCACTATTCGTGAGCGAAAATTCGAGTCAAGTGCATGTAAACAACTTACTCAAAAATATACCGATTAGCATAATCCCTAACAGGAATTTCGAGCACAACTTCGTCTTGCGCCACAGTTATAGCGATGTAACCCTGGTTACATATTGCCACAAAAGCTGCCAGCGCTCGAGTTCTACGTACACCACTCTTCGCACTGCAGGCGTCGTGAACAAAGCGAAACACCTACAGAACCATTACGAACATAGAGCTCATACAATAATTAATCAAAGCGAGCTGCAGAGCACGTGACAGCCTTGCATACCCGCGAGCTCCAACTGAGGGCTGGCGCGTCTAATGGAGGAAAAAAGCGATGTTAGAGGCCAGTGGCTCGTGATATGGACAGACTCCGTGTTCGCTCTTCTAAGGACAACAATCTTTCTAGCGATACTTCAAACAGGAAAGTTTAATACATACTGGTAACCGCACTTTGTGTGATTACAACTGCACCGTGTAACAGAATGACTTCAGGGGGACGTACATACAACACAGCATAGGCACAATACTTTACAGCACTGCAATACAATCACAGATAAAGAACTCAACGTTCGAAAAAAAAATTCGTTTCTTCCCATTACCGCCATATCTCATGAAGCGCCTCCAGACAAAAAGGCTACAACACTATAGTTTTTCGGCATTTTTTTTTTGCCGTGAAGCATGAATTTACACTGCCAATTTTTCGTCTTTGTTCGTTCTACCGGTTATTCTGACGCCAAGAACAGCAACGGTAACACTGCTCAACGTAGGCACGGGTGGCTAGAATTTCTGCTGTGAAACCCAGTAGTTCTTCATGCCAAACAACTGTTCTACCACAGTGCCACGCCCGTGCTTTGAACAGTTTCAGAAAAACCGCTAGACGAATATCATGTAGCGCAACGAATAACGCATGCAATAAATTTCTTGTCGGCAGCGTAGGATCATACCATGCGTCAAAATGTGATTTGCGCAACGAATGCTGGTTTAAAGGTGTGGCTATAACAGATTGAAATCAAATAGGTAATTATCACCATCAACAACTGCATCAACAAAGGTTAAAGTTACGCAGGTGCGCGTGTCGTCATAGGAACGTTTACTGGAACCTGGGTACTGGGATCTGGGTACTGGGTTCTGGGCAATAGGTACGGCATCACATACTAGGTAATTATTATGGTGTAGTGGACACTCCGAAACTAGGCATGCACTAGTTATTGTAGGATAGATTAAAGGGACCGCTTTTATGCACGCAGACCCATTTTCCTTGCGGCCGGGCTGAGGGGTCCCACCGAGACCGGAAGTCAGGCTACTGATTGAGGGGCTTTGTGAACGAGGTCCTTTTACACGCTATTACGTTCTGATCCTGAAGGCGACGCTCAGATGTCGTCTAACTTTTGCTGTCAGTATTTAGGAATATATATTTATGAATTTATGATAACTAAGTGAATCCGGCACCAAGAAGTTGTTATTCCTGCCGACAATTAAAGCACTACGGTAAGAAGGATCCAAGCAGTTCTAGGGGCAAAGCGGCGGGCACGTCATGTTCATCGATTTCTTCTCAGCACCTTCCCCTTCGCATCGCCCTCCTTTTTACGGCAGCTTATCACTGCGGCTGGAAGCTCAGCCTTGGTCCTGCTTCGCTTCGCTAATGGTTCGGTAATGAGCCCCAACGTCGGCCCTCGTTACAGGTGCATCGCTGCAGCCACGCGGTTAAATCCCCCACTTGATGCGGTGCTTTGCTTTTACCGTGTATCGGAAGTTTTCAAGCGCGTCAGTTCACAGCAAGGGTGCCACAACGAGTCTCTGCACTCTCTTCTTTTATTTTTTTAGCGTTTCAAGCGTCCTAATCTTGTTGAGAATGACGAGATGCATACTACAAAAAGCGCAGAATTTAATTTGAGCGGGTTTGCTCCAAAATAGTAACACGAAGATTCTGAAATTTTATTTTCTATACCTTAGGTAGTGCGAGTTGCGAAAAGAGGTAACTACTTTCATAGTAATGACAAGATTTACGCCATGCTAAGTGCACAGGGTAGGACAAATACCTTTCGTGTATTTTAAGGCTTATTTAGGGCACATTTTCTCAAGAACTACACTATGCAAAGGGTTCAGGTTTGTTTCATTTTATTCCTCGGCCTCTTTTCTTGCAAATGAACAATAATTACAAATGTATTTTCAGTCATGGCACGTTCGTATGTTTTTAGCAATACAGAAAGATTTATCCGCTGTTTTTGAAATAAAAATGCAAAAAAAAATGTTGCGCATAAGTAGACCATTCTATAGTTCAGTAGCTTTGTAGTTATGTTTGGTCCTTTGTAGTTAAAAGTCAACCTTCTGCTTTTTCATGCTAACCGGGTAACTGTAACAAACATGGTGAATTTAAGATATTCCAAGTCCAAGAGAAAAGTGTACTTTATTTCATGTTTTATTCAGAAGGAAGATGCGCTGAACAATTTATATATTAGCAACATGCCATATAAGTATCGCATTTATCAGATTTTCGCTTATTTTTTTTCTTTCCTCGCTTGTTCGATTATATCTTGTTTGTCTGTACTAGCCAAATAATATAAATTGGAATTGAATTTACCCAAAAACATTCCAGTATTTTGCCTTGAATAAATTCCAAACGATGTTGAGAAAGTTTACTCTGGCCATGTATGCCTTTTCGAAAGTTAGAACAGTTTCCAAAGTGGCAGTTCTGAGGGTTTCCTTTCTAAGGAACATGGTTCATTGTGTTCCCTACGAGTGTCGTGGTTCATCCACATTCTGTGCGAAGACAGCTACGCGTAATCACAGTTTGTAGTCGACACAGAATAATCAATGCGTGTCCATTGTTATTACAGACATTTTGTGCTTGCGGCAACATGGAATGATGAAACTCACTCGCTAAAGCGATAGCACTAGCGTTCCCTGTCTAGTTTCTGTTATAGCTGAAGTGTGTCTATTTCTCATCATACCACGCTTCCTAAACAGGGTCGCTGGTTTGTCAACACGAGGATATCTTTTGCCCTCGTAAAAAAGCCAACAAGTTTGCAACTAAACTCAAAATGAATGCACAGAACCAAATCCCCATGCGAGTCTAGCACGCAGAAAGAAAGTGGCCGCTGGAAGTACCACGTGGGTTAAAAAAAATATGCATTAGGCGCCTTTAACTAGCACAAGTACAATTTTTTTACAAATAGTCTATGCTCAAAGAAAGTACCAGTATAGATTTTTCAAAAAGTTTATTCAAGGCAGAAAGCTCAGATTGGCACGGTTAAAAAAAACGGGGGGGGGGGGGGGTGGCTGCTCATCAGTTCGTCTCGAAAGCTTGGTTCTTTTTGGTCAATCAAAAAGGCAGAAATGTGTGGGGCGCACTGCTTTTTGATACAGAATGCTCTATTATTTCAGACAAGTAAAAACACATTTCGATTAAAAAATAATTCTACCCTTTCTCAATAAAAGCAGATGCTGTTGCGTCTACACCTTGTTTTGCATACGATATGCTCTTAAGGACCACTAGGGTATGAAGCCTCAGAAAAACAGTAGCTGTAACAACAAAACCTTATCTTCCGATGATTCAATACAGTTAAAAATTTAACAGGGAATTGATGTGATTGCATTTCGTGTATGTGCGCTTGTAACTTGAGTACCACATTGCGTTCAACTTTTTCACCTATATGTTCTCGCTACACTCATTTGACGTTAGTGTAATTGTGTTAGCATCTTCGAAGTTGATAATGTTCCACATCCTTTCATCACGTGCATAATATGTTCGCTACAGCAAAATATGTGAACGGAAGAAGAGCATGTGTCAAGTCTTCGGGAATATTGCTCTTGCATGCCACCGTTTCTGTAACAGTACTGAAAGAAAATAGTGCTTCTTTCTGCTAAATATATAGTAGCTTGTGATAGAAAAAGAAAGCAAAACCCATGTATCTTTTTTACGTGACTTGCCAACGTGTCCATGGCGCCACCAATCACGACGTCAATTTTGATGGCTTCATTCCTTTATTTGTACCACTAAGTCACAGGCAATGAGGCTACTCTAGGCTAGAAAGTTTATAAGCGAGATTCGCAACTATTAAGTTAAACAGCAACACGCACAACTTGTAGTTGCATCACCACCACCAGCTCTTTCCTTCCGGCTGGTAACCACGTGTTTGATAAAAGGTGCCTTTGGTAATAAGCGCCCGCAGGCTCATGACGGCATGACGCAAGTCAGCACTCCTCTAGGAAAGAATGTTTCAGTACTTGCCGAATTAGATGACGAGACATTTGGCTACCACAAGAGAGTCATAGTTTTCTGAATACACTTGGATAGTTACCACGAAGTTTGACGTCAGTGCGCCAGCTCTCGAGCTCCGGAGATCTTACTCAGCACATGTAGAAATAGACTGTCCTTTTTGTGGGGCTAACAGACTACCTACACTGCAGAAAAAGCTGTAGCGTGGCCTGGTACATTTTGCGATGGAAAATTAATATTGCGAAGGCAATCAGCGTCAGGAGGGACTTACTGGTGCTGTGTCGGCACTCTCTTTCTATCCCTTCTTTACCCAATTTCCTAAAACAGCGCCTCCTATAACACAAGGCCTGCAACACGAGCAGGCCCCGCCGCGGTGGTCTAGTGGCTAAGGTACTCGGCTGCTGACCCGCAGGTCGCGGGTTCGATTCCCGGCTTCGGCAGCTGCATTTACGATGGAGGCGGAAATGTTGTAGGCCCGTGTGCTCAGATTTGGGTGCACGTTAAAGAACCCCAGGTGGTCAAAATTTCCGGAGCCCTCCACTACAGCGTCTCTCGTAATCATATGGTGGTTTTGGGACGTTAAACCCCACAAATCAATCAATCAATCAATCAATCAACACGAGCAGCGAATGCAATGCCCTTCCTGTCTCTGCTCCCCTCTCCTTTTGATACAGTGACTAGCGCTTCGAACAGCGTTTCCTTGTAAAAACAAACCACTGTCATAACCGTTTCCGACAAGCTGTCAGGTTTACACCATAGAACTAAGTCGTACGGTGGCGAGTGCTCCTTCACGGCGCCTGGTCGGAACACGCGCCAAGAGGCGGGGCCTCTGCGATCGTCTTCTGCGGGTGTTTTTTTATGGAAAACAGTGGCGTTCCTGGTACATAGAAGAGGCGTTCCTTGGGGTATCGGTGGCATAGCATGTTCCTTTCTTGTCAGCATCCCTTTGTCTTCCTTCACCATTGATCATATCTAGTTTCCCTCTAAACTCACCTGCACCTAACGTTTATTCAAACACACGCTTCACACCTAACGCCATGAATCGATGGTTACGCACTCTTCAGTCAGTGTTTTACGTTCCTTAACCAATGCAGACCGCCCGCATTGTGCCGTGGTGAAAGAACACGACTCATCAGGCAACGTGGTGCTTCGCTGCGATGCCCAAGCGGTGCCTCCCGTTGTCGCGTTTATCTGGCTGCGGAACAATCACACCATGCAGGAAGACCGAGGACCACGCAGTACCTTAGTGGTGCCCGACCGGACCTCATTCGGCGCCTACACCTGCGTAGCCAGCAACGCTGTCGGACACTCCGAGCCCTGCCAGCTGAAACTCACCAAGCTCCCCAGTGAGTGTCGAATCTTGCGTAATAGCATACCTCAATTTATTCGCGTAACTTTTGAAGTATCGAGAAACAGGCAAAAACTGCAGAAAGAAAAAAAAAGAGTTCACAGGGCCAGCGTTAGAGTAAAGACAAAATAAATCCTCAAAGGATCTGTTAAATATGAATGTCTTGTATATTGTATGCATTGAAAACACAAGTACTCTTAAAAATTATGTCACTACTTGGCAAAATCTACATTACAGTACCGTTATCACAAAGATAATGCTGATGCAAATGAGTGGGCTTCAGTATGAAAGAAAAGTTGTTCATATGATACCAATGGCACGGACACTCTCAGTGGGTTTTCGCCATCGCCAGCTCCCGCCTTCTTCACACAATGTCCGAATTGGGGACCTCACTTCGTGCTTGATATGTTTTATGCACTAGTAAAGGCATGTGAGTGGTAAGAAAAAGTGCGGCTTAAGCAGATATTAATATAGCGGCCATCACCCTCGCATGAAGGGCACGTGCTATAACATTGCCTTGCGTGCGAAGCCTAGCGTTGATAGCTCGCCACGCAAATGATACGTCCCGTATGAGCATGAAGGGGTGCCGCTGAAGGGGGGAGGAAAGCTGTGGCGCACGAGCAGCAATTGGCAATCTTGGTCAAAAGGAAGCTATCTTAATACACATCACTAGATGGCTCATGTAAGTATGCGGTGGGCCATCATCACTTACATGATGATGAGACATCAAACTAAGAAAACCTCTGCGCTGCTTGGAGCGGCAGCGTCCACTTTAACCAACATTTTGTAGAGTTACGCGAAACTGCATCCAAGAAAGTTAGCTGCTAGCCTTACTTCGTATGACATTTTGATTTATTGCCTTTTCTATTTATTGATTCAACTTTGCGGCGGAGCTTTAATCATTATTTTCTTTTGCCATCTGCTTCTCACGCGTTTGCAGATGCATTATTTGCTCCTTGTTTACTGACTGTGGCATCCTGAACCTTTAATGAGAGGTTTATAATTACCAATGAAGTACTCTTGTATCTTATGTAAGTGAGACTAACGTAAATTACCTCCTTTACTCTACTGTTTCCTGTTATAAAAGGTAGTTTTGGGTAAAGCAATTGATTGATTGATTGATTGATTGATTTGTGGGGTTTAACGTCCCAAAACCACCATTTGATTATGAGAGACGCCGTAGTGGAGGGCTCCGGAAATTTTGACCACCTGGGGTTCTTTAACGTGCACCCAAATCTGAGTACACGGGCCTACAACATTTCCGCCTCCATCGGAAATGCAGCCGCCGCAGCCGGGAATCGAACCCGCGACCTACGGGTCAGCAGCCGAGTACCTTAGCCACTAGACCACCGCGGCGGGGCTTGGGTAAAGCAAGACAGTCTTAACCTAAAACTGTTTCCTTTGTATTGTTTATACAGAATAATCAAACAAATCAGATTTAAGTAAGCTAGACAAAAGCTTTATTGACAACACTGATTTCTTGTACAGTAAAGCAGATTCAACGCATGTTATACTGGAGGTTCACGTGCTTTTTGACATTATGTATAAAAATGTTATATTGTTAAGAACTACTTGTATACAAAAGTGCCATATGAACAAATAAAAAGTTTACGTTGCACTGCTTTCGCAAGAGAAAGTCTATTTACGCTTTTATATCAAACGAAAAAAAAACAACGTGCAAGATTGCAAACTCAAGAATATGTTTGAATGTTACACATTGTGCCCTGGTAGTCACTTGAACGTATCTTACACAAGCAGTATCTTAGAGTAAAGGTATTTTAGTCGACAAAAAAGAAGAAACTTTCATGGTACCAACTGCCGTGGGTATTACGTCCATTACTGAAAGCAACGTCAGACGCTAGGCTCTTTTATCTTCATCATCCATGATGCTCACAGGATTGAAGGGTCACTATGCTAACGAGCGATCGAAGGGAGCGCCTTAAGGAAGGCCGTGGAAGACTTCTTCGAAAAATAAGAGACTAAACGTTCTGCCCTACGACGACGTAGTCACGATGTCAATGTCCATAGCTGCTCGAGTCCCGTACACGATGGAAGAACGGTCACTGCTGCAGTGTAACGACCGTGCGAGCGTTCGCCTTGTCGGCCTAAGCTGTCCGGCGAACTCTTAGTTTGCAGTTGCTTTAGCGGTAGTTAATGTAATCGACGAAAAAGAGGCCCAAGACAATCTGGATGGCCGCTTATCGACGACTCCATATAATCCTTCCCCGCCCGCCTCCTGCCTTGTTCGTAGCAACGAGAAGAAGGCGTCGTGTGCCTCATTAGGTGTCCCTGGGCACTCGGCGAGATAAGGAATCCACTCTGTACCCATCTTGCGCTTTCCTCATTCCACGCTGCCGACGCTCAATCGTTCGCGCTGGTGAGATAAGAAGCGAGACGCGCAGCAGCTGTTTCACTGCCAGCATCACTTCCTTACGGAGGCGACCGCTTGCGTCGCTGAGCAACCATTCATTGATGTATACGCACGTGAAGCAGATCAGGGTACATACGCGAACGAAGACGCGTTCTTGGGCATTCGGAGAGTACAAAAACTTCACTTAGAATGCAGCGAGATAAATCTGTCAGTGAATAAAGCATCATGAAAAAAAACGAAAATGAGTCTTATTGATATATCCAAAAAAAATCCTTACTTATTTCTCTAATGCATTGACGATCTACATACTTTACAAAATATACACAATCAATTATTTTGCGAAATTGGTTTTGAAAGTTTACAGCTTTTGTCATACGTCGTATATCTACGTACTGAACAAGGATGCCTCATTTTCAGTTCTAAGGCGTGAAAACAGGGCTAGTCTCTCTGCTCTTTACTCGTCTTATAGGCTTCCAAATAGGTGCATCTATATCTCAGAGTGTCGTTAACTAACCTAATATCGGATGCCTAATGATTGGTGTGTCAAGATGACTCACTAACGTCAATCGAGAGTTCGAGAGCAAGCTTTTCATACTGCGAGTGACCGACGTGGCGAAGGAAGTGATCACACCAACAAAGAACTTATGCATGTCATCGAAAATGCGTCGTACAGTTATCTACCCAAAGAAAGTGATCTTTGGAACTTCGTGCACTGCCTCTTCACGTCTGCTTTACTGTGGACGTTATAGCATATAAGTGGGAAAAGCACCAATTGATTGAGTCACCGGTCGAGCTTATCAATCTATAGCTACACAACCGCGGAAGACATCTTGGTGAATATTTATTTTAACCATCAACTTGTTTATAAGTGCACAACATTAAAAAATTAATTACGCCATGTCATTATCTCCTTCCTCGAATTTTTTCCTCTAAATTCAACGCAGCCGCTACTGTCGCGAAACTAACCTCGGACATTCATCAAGAAATTATTGCAGCCAGCAAAAGCAGTAAGAGCGGATGTGAACAGTACTAAGTTATTCCGAAAGGCAACCTATGTGTCGCATTTGTCATGTCTGTCAAATGCAATGCTGCACATTAACGCCGGAAAAAACCAGTACAAGTCATCTAAAAAACCTTGCTTCAAGCTACAAAGGAAAAAAACAATAATCAAAGAAATAATCGGATTCAGTACAAGTATGGACAAAAAAAGCTAACTTAAAGTTTACTCTGGTCGTTTGCATATTCAATTTTTAATTTATTGTTTTCCGCACTCGAGTTCACAATGACAGGCTTTTTTTTCGTTTTTAGCATGCGGTTTCACCTGAAAAATGCAAATATGGTTCAGAGGCACGCAACATTTCCATATTCTGGGAAGAAAAAAGCGTTACTTGTAATCTCGAATTGCCAAGACTAACAATGAAGAACATTGAAACGGCGCATTTGTTTGAATATTCATAGGAGTCACACTTCATTGAATATTAGTCGCATTGGTAACAATGCACGTGACGAGCTATATTATGCATGCAAACATCTTGATCAACCACCTCACAAATAATCTGTTACCCGTGGTCGCTAAGAAATACGTATGTTTAAATTTCGGGAGTAAAGAAATCGATTTGATTAAACGTTACGAGCGCTTTTTGGGGTCGATGTAGAATAGCCCTCGGGGTAATATAGAAAATGTTTTAAAGAAAAACTAGCATTGGGTGATGTATAGGCAGCAACGTTCATGTGTGTTTCATCCAAAACATAGTTGGTCATACTTTATTAGAGGTAGGCATTTAGGAAAGATGAACCAAGCACACCATTTTGTATTAAACAAAAAAAGCCAAAAAACTTATCGATAAAGCACCGTGTTATTCATTGCCCCATAGTAGTTGTTATTCAAAAGGCTGGACGTTGGCGGCGTGATGTAAAAATTAAAATGCTATACTTGTGTATTTAAAAGTGATAGGTAACGCGCTTAACGTATATAATTTGAGGTTTAAACCCCACACAAGGATTTGTTTTTTTTGTCTTTTTAACAGCGTATGCAGAAAATCAATGTAACATTACGTTACCTAACAAAGCAAGCCAAGCCAGCAGTCTGTATTAGGATTTTAAGAGTCTTGCAGATGTGGTGTATCATTATTTGGGGTTGTCGTAGGAAACGCAGTTGATAGGACGAAACTTTCCAAAATAGTAAGGGTAACTTCATTTGAATACAGTAGGGGGTTTAGAAGCTATTATTATTTAAACTATTTTTAAGTACAATGACTACACTCTAACGGTATTATTCTAGAGCGAAGCAGTTAAAAAAAATAATACATTCTTTATATTGTCATAAATGCCATTGAGAAAAGAATATATGAAAAAGCAAAAAAGGCTTATCACAGGCCTACTTTTTATTCTATTTTTTTGTTATTGCCGAACAGTAGGTTTCTGCAGCTAAGAGGATAAGAGCGTCTACTGAACAGATAACGTAGTAGCTGACATGATCATTGATATTAAGAGGTAAAAAAATGAAGCTGAAGAAGGTAATATATTCATGAAAACAGAAGTCACCTCGTTCTCATATACCTCTATCTAGGAGCTCACTAAGAACACTTTACTGACAAGATGTCGTTAGTTTAGCAGTTGTGTTCAACAAACAAAATTTTGCGAACTGCACTTATACTGCCAGCTCTACGCTTAACAGTAGTAAATAGGCCTAGTCACCGAGCACTTCGAGAGCAACGGATCTCGCTGTCGTCAAGCGGATTCTTATTTACCCTTACGCCTCTCGCGCGAAACGACGAAACGTGACGCTGCAGACGTGATGACCCGCTGTCGTAAAGAAAAATAATAATAAACCGTGCCCTGTTCGCAGGTCCGGCTGGCTGGGCACAGCTTCTGCTGAAAGAGGAGAACCTCATCATCATGGCGGGCATCGCCGGTGGCGTGGTCATCATCATCGTTCTACTCATCGTTATTATTAGCATCGTTGTTATCCGAAAGCGCATTCAGTGTAAGTGGGTACATACGTATTACAAGTGTGCGCGCCCCATAACTGCCCGTTCCGTCATACGGACTTGCATTCTGTCGCTTTTCCTGACGTCACTTTTCTTTATCCGCGATATGAGCCGCGCGCTCTTTCATCTGACGCGCGTGTCGCGGTAATTTCCCTCACGCGCCCGTTTCGATTTTTTTTGAGACCGGGAACAGCCGTTTTAATGACTCTTGCATTGAATATTCTAGCGGCTATGCTCGCCACTGTGGTATGACTCATTTTTGAAATCGTTTCCCGTCTTATGTGAGGTCTATTAGCGAAGAAAAATATAACAAACGTTTAAACGTTTCGTGCTTCTCGGAAGAGTTCTGTGGAGTACAATTTTCTCGGGGACCTTACGTGCTCGCGAGTGATTGTTATAGAAGGAACGACTTTTCTTTTCTAGAAGTAAGATGGGGTAGGGTTGTTTTGAAGACGTAATGGCGATGCTGTAGCATTTGATGGAAGTTCGCACGAATATCACAATCGCGATAATTTGCAGCTCCTCGGGGACCTAAACATAATGCGTGCGTTTCCTGACGGTGCATAATAATTTAGCTAAAACGGATGCTTGGTCGAGCTGGTACACACTTTGAAAGATAAAACAAGGATAAAACAACGCAAAAAAAGAACCGAGCGCACTGAAATAAGCACAGATACAGAACAGACGTAGTAGTGTGTTAATACATCTTTCTGTATTCTTATTTTGTGCCGTTTGGGCTTTTCTGAACATGGGAAATAATAAGCAAGCTGATAATTTTTCTACTTAAACTTGCTCACTGTTTCAATAAAATACCAAGATGATGGATGGTATTGTATGAGAGTACTATCAGAAGCACGTGAAAGTCTGAGCTTTCATCATGGAAGTCTCCAAGCACAGTGACTATAATGAAGTCATTAGAAGGCATCCATGAGGCCACCACAAATATATTATGTGACGGCGTTCAATCTAGTTGATACGGAAGTAGCAAAGTGTACCCATAATTGTCGCGACGTAGGAAAAACAAATATAAATGTTGTCGTAAATACCTATAGATATCACAGCTGAATGATTAGTTCAAAAAGCACAAAAAAATAGACCGATGAAACGGCTTTAAAAAAAAAAGAGTCACTATAGCTATAACATTGCTCACAGTGGCATGGACAATAATTCTTCCTGAAAAAAGGGCAGTTACAACCATCGTTTGTATATGTGCGTGCATGCGCTTATATGTGTGCATATTCACTTGTACACGAAAAGTTTTTATAAAAAGTGTTGAAGGGCAGGGCAGGTTGAACTCTATGCAAGCGGTTGCTAACTTCATGCTTTCATGTGTTTAAGCTGTTAAAATTACAATGATTGGCAGAGAGACTCAATAAAAGAGCGACAACACTCCGGTACAATTTACTTCTAACAACAACCAGAAATAAAAGTCAATTATTGAAAAACAAGTCTGACAGGAACGTATATGTATAATCACCAAGCGAATGTGTGAAAAAAGTGTACTAAGCCTATCGTTATGTTCGAATAACACCGGAGTGTTGTAGAGAGGGCAACAACGGGCGGCTGGTATTGTCCTAAAATCAGGTAAGCTCAGTATAAGCTTGCTTAAAATAGATGTGATAGCTAGAACTGATGTTTTTTTTATCATAATAGAAATGAGTGCCATAAGAACACAAGTGGCAATCGAACATGCCAAAGGTTCAAGGGGCATTATAGAATTCATAACTTTGTAAGTGTAGCACAACCTTCGCTGGCCAAAAAAATGTTTGTCAGACACCACTATAAGGTTTGTCGTTGCAGTGGTCACAAAGTATTTACGGCTGTGACTACTACAGCGGTAACGCAAAATAAGTCAAGTAGAATGACCCTTATAGATGAACACAACGACCCCTGGAGTGAACATGTATTTACGAGCATGTGCGCCCGCATGTTCTGGTGTTTTTGCGTGCCCAGATACATTTTATTAGAACGGGATATTATGCTAGCATAAAAGAGGGAATGATTATTGCTCACGATAAAGATATTGGCGTGAAATGACAATAGACAATGGCGCATTGCAGTAACAACCAGAATAAAGCTCATTTATTTTTCTTTTCTTTCAGCGAACACAAAACCACGCCTTGATGAGCGTGAAAAGTGAGTAAAATGCTTCTGCTAAGCAAATTCGTCATCGGGTCTGTTCTTCGTACAACAGCTGCATCACGGCGCTCTCAGATATTATAACGTAAAAATTTGCTGAAACATTCTCAACTCGTAACCTGTTTCTCCAATGGTTAATTTTTCTCGAAGCGAATTACGCAGACAAATAGTTTGTTGTATTGAGAGACCTACATGAACGAATTAGTATTAGCTGCCGAACGTACACCAATATATGGAAACATTTTGTATGTTTGCCTGATTGATAAAAATGATTTCATGTCGCAACAATCTGAGCTTTCCTGACGATGCCTTGTGGTTATGCGTTTAGCTCTCTCTACAGCTGATCAAAATTTTTCGGTGACTGTAGTGCCGTTGAAAATTCCGAGTATAGGTATAGGTGTAAAACGTGCTAACCACGTAATATTATAGCACCTTAGATGTCGTTTCGCAGTGTGTTTTAAACATGTGAATGCGAGCAGTCAAACAGCCAGAAAAATCATGAATCGTATACGCTCGTTAGCATCTTCTAGTCAACTTAACTCTAATTATTCTTTCAAATTACATGCATTTGCGTAGCTTCACCTGAACGTCCTCAACGCTGGCACCAGAGTTACCTTACGCATTGCTCTTTGAAAGAGCGGTTGTTGGATGCCGCATATACTTGATTTACTGAGCATAAGTTCCGCTAAAACACTGCGTAGTGAAGCGTGATATTACAAAGCTTGATACTTTTTATCCTCAAGTTTCATGAACTTTCTTCATAATTTTATGTAGACGAACTGCGCCAAGTGTGAATAGCTGCAAAATAAAAAACAATAGCTGGTGGCGTTCTCTCGTTTTACAGAGCTATTGTGGAGATTGGCCACGGCAGCCCCCAAGGAAAGCTCTCTTTGTTGGCTGACATGAAACGCGGCGGTAGTCCGCTTTTCGAAGAAGGTACATATCCTTCGTAGAATTTTTAGCTAAATAGCATCCACGCATGCTTACGTTTCAGGTATGTATTAACATCGTGTAGGTCTTTTGACGACACCCCTGCAGCATTAACACTGAAGTCAGACACCGCGTTCCTCTGAGTAATCAACATGTTGGGCGCTTCAGATGGTTTTTCATGTCATTTTTATAGGCAACGCCTTTACAAAGCTGAAATAAGGGCATACGGTAAAAGACAACCGCAATGCAATCGTACAAGAAAATGAAATATGTTGTTCAGCAATTCTTAAGATGAAAGTACTGATATAAAATAACTAAAGACCATTTATCATGAAGAAACGCCAAACTCATTAGGCAAAAAGATGTGCTCACGACTGACTAGTGATTTTTTTAGATATGTTTGCTTACACCTATAGTTGAAGCTTTGCTGCTAGCGAGTTCAAAAATATCTTTATAAACAACACCTGCTCTAGCCTTTTTCCCCCCGTCATATACAGTGAGTAGTTTTAGGCTACTTTTCATCCGAATTTGATAGTGGAAGAGTGTTAGTACAGTTTTATGATGTGCCCACGCTTTATACAAGCGTTGTGCTATAAATAATTTGCTACCCGTGGATTGTCCTATTCTTTCGTTTTGATTGTAGGAAACGGTAACTTGAGTTACGCGTTAAGCAAGACGCGTGAAAAATGATTACGCCATTCATAGCGCTTTTTTGCTTCCTTATATTTGCAGACTACGAGAGCGAAGATGGGCACCGGTCAGCGACGCGGCTTGTCCGGCGTGGAACGCTGGAGCTCGGCTGAAGCCCGCGCACCACCAAGAGATCCACGCGCAGACCATCCATCACACGACGATAAAGTGAGTGGTGCACCACGCGGCGAATACGAATTTCCGCTGCTCTGCTTCGCGAAGGCGCAGCGTCGGGCACAGCACGTGGCATAGGTGGGCCGCTTCCGGCCCGCCTATCTTGCGACCCAAATTAGGGGGCCCCGGCTGGTTTGGAATATTAAATAGCCAAAGCGTTGGCCAGTGAACGTTAGGCAGTGTAAGCAGCCCAGGTGTGGTCCTTGAGATCGCCGAAACGCGGGGTTCGATCTCGTATAAAGAAGTGTGTGGCCGCTTTTCTAGCTTAGGCAAATTGGAATGTTTTCGTACTTAACAAAAGAACGCATGGGTTTTCAAAGGTTTCTTCGTGGGCAACAGTGCAACAAACTGTACTCGACAGAACACAGGCAGAACGCCCTAGCTTGAAAGTGTTTCACTTCAGTTTTACACAGTATTATACGCACACGGGCCGTCTGCGTCTATATTCGAGATTGTGTTATGAATTGAAACTTTTGTGGCGGCTTTCGAGGTAACCTCACAGATAATCGGGACATAAATCCCTGTAGACAGTGTACTTTGTTGGTACCGGAACATTTCGCATCTAAATGCTAAATAATAGAAGTAGCCGGAAAGAAGCCATATAGCAACCACGAACTTTTAGTCCCAAGACGAGGTTGTGAAGTAAACAATTGCAAAGCAGCCACTCAAAGCAACCCTGAGGTCAGACGTTAGTGTTCGTCAAAATTTCACAGCTTAAATCCACGTGTAATATCAGCATATGCAATGAAATGCCATTCCGATCAAGTTCAAACTAATGATACGTTGCACTCAATTGGCGTATGGGGTGAAACATGAGAACTGAAGCTTAATGCTTCGAAGACGGCATGTATTACAATTAGCAACAAAAAGAACCCCTAGAACTTGCCTATACTATTATTAATGCTTACATTAAAAAGCAATAAATAAAGTATTTAGGTTGTACAGTTACAAATAATTGAACTTGGAAAACACACATAGAAAACTTTTGCAGCAACACGCTAAAAAGGCTTGCATTTTTGGAATGAAAATTACGTCGTACTTCGTTGACCATAAAGTTAACTGTACACAAAGCTCTCGTCAGACCAAAATTAGAATATGCGGATGTGATCTGGAGCCCACACAAAAAGTACTTGATCAAGAACTTAGAAAGAGCGCAAAACATGGCCTTGAGGCTTATGTACACTACATACTCGCATTTTTCCAGTGTGTCAGTTTTTTGCGACAGTGCTAAATTGAAAAAAAACTAGGTCATTGCAGAACTGTATCTCGCTTGAAACTTTCATATTATCTACAGCACGGTCACTGCAAAATACCGCGTGAAAACTGCATAACAGAGCCCCCCTTGCGGTCTGGTCATACAAACCACAACAAAACAGTCAGATAGCCGCTTCGTAATCCTGATATACACCAGTATTCACTTTTTCCACATGCTATAACACAATGGAATAAATTATCCGAAGAAGGAGCAAATGCTAATACTGCTGAATCATTTGTTCACTTTTTAAACAATCTTTAGTTTGATATGTAAAGTTATGTTTATGCTGAACAGCTTTGCGGCAGTTGACTCTCGCGTTAACTTTTTATGAGTAGTGTTCATCTCACGTGTTGAATTATTTTACGTGCACGTTTTATCACTTATAATGTTGTGTGTTTGTTATTGCGAAGCATATTTATTTGTTCATTTTCTTCTGCTTTTGATTGTGGTTTATTATTTAAATTGTGGATAGTTGTAAGCTTAATTGTTTGTATTGTTTTTAATGGTATTGCCGCTCCTGCTTGGGCCCGAGTAGGGCCTGCAGTATTTGTAAGTGTCGTGTAGCTGGTACGGGGACACGTGAAAGTAACCACGCTACACCACTGTTTGATCCATGACAATAACCCAATTTAATCAGCGAGTATCAATTATATACACACGAGCGAGGTGGCGCCATCTATTGCGAGTCCAATGACTCAGAAGGCCATCTGGTGTAAACGCACAACACTACATCTACCCCCTCCCTTGATAATAGAACACAGATTATGTGCATAGAAAAGAAACAGTCACTACCCGTGACAGAAAACTATAGGAAGTCTCCACCGTAAACAAGTCACTGCACATAGTCCCCGAGTCTCTCTGGTGGTCTTCGCTCCCGTGTAGAGCGACGGAGGGGCACCGGTTGCTCTTCTGGCTGATGGACGACCTCTGGTTCGTCGGCACGATCAGCACTCAGTCCTGCGGTCGTGTTCCCCGTTGGTGGAGGCCGTGGTGGGCTTGGCGTATGAGGAGGCAGTGCTGACCCCCCCCCCCCCCCCGGAGACTGTGCAGCTTTCTGTATTGGGATATTTTGGGTCATGTGGCTCTTTGCCTTCGAGGACGGTTTTCGTGCTGTGGCGTTTCCTGCCGACCCGTCTGTCTCCATGTCCGCCCCCAGCGGTTCTTGTCTTGCCCCCGTTTCTTCGTGAACAGGTTCATGGGGTACAGCCGACAGTTGGGAGGCATTCCAGGTACGGCCGTCCTCCAAGTGGAATGACCATCGTCTTACCCACCTCAGTATTTTGAGTGGAGCCCCAAAACTAGGGGTGCCTTTTATTCCAGGTACCGGGCGTTTCACCCGCACGTAGGCCCCCACTTTAAATTTGGGCTTCCGGGCTGCTCTTTGCTTGTCTGCATACGCCTTATTTCTTTGTTGGTATTCGCAGACACGACGCCGAAGTCTACGCAGTTCACGGGCGGGATGGGTGCAGAAATCCGCAGATGGCTGGTCAACAACATCTAAAGACGTCCTCATGTGGCGGCCATGAAGCAACACTGCTGGAGAGATGCCAGTGGCGCTGTGGGGTGTGGCCCGGTAAATACCCAGGTACTCTATAACTGTGGTCTTGATTGGTCGCTGCTCTAGGAGAGCTAGTTGTATATACGATTTCAAGACCCTGTTGAATCTTTCCACTAAGCCATTGGCTTGAGGGTGGTAAACTGCCGAGAAGAAATGCTTGATGCCCCTGTCTGAAAGGAAGCCCTTGAATTCACTCGACGTAAACTGCCGGCCGTGATCTGAGACTAGTTCGGTCGGGTAACCCTCACGCGCAAGACAGCAAGCAAAAAGTTGATCACCGTGCGAGAAGTGATGTCACTGCAAAACGCAATTTCTGGCCATCTGGAGAAGTAGTCCACTACCACGATGACAAATCGACAGTCGGCCGGTGCACGTTCAAAAGGGCCCATGATTTCTATTGATATTTTGTCCCAAGGCCTGTCAGGAAGCGGGACAGGCTGTAGTGGGGCTTGCCAGTTCTTGACACTCTTGTCCGAGGCTTGACAGGCGCTGCAACTCCGGACGGTGGCCTCCACATGCTTGTCAAGGCAAGGCCACCAGTACTTCTCCCTGATGCGCTGCTTAGTCTTCACACTTACCGGGTGTGACTCATGAGCTAACTGGATGAATGTATCCCTTAGCTTGGCAGGCACTACAACGCGTTCTGTGCGCAGAAGCAACCCATCTACTACCGAGAGCTCGTCTCGTATTTCGTAATACGGAGTCAGTTCTGCGGCAAGTCTTTTCCTTGTTGGCCATGATGACTGGATAAATTGCATTACCTGCCGTAGTATGTCATCCTCCGCAGTAGCAACCGGAAGATTCTCCCTATGTACAGACGAAGTAACCAAGGACACAACCTCTTCATCAACATGGAAGTCCGTTCTGTGTCTGGCACGGGCAGTCTGGACGAGGCATCTGCTACCTGGTTGGGGGCTCCGCTGCGGTACTGTATTTTGAAGTTGTAGCGCAGCAGTCGTGCGGTCCACCTTGCAATACGAAGTGGCCGCTGTCCTGTGCTACGGGATGAGAGCAGTGCCACCAAAGCCTGGTGATCCTCAGTAGAGTAAATGATCTGCCCCAGAGGTAAACGTGCCACTTCTCGCAGGCCCACAGACAGGCAAGGGCCTCGCGCTCTCCGGCCGAGTATTTTCGTTCTGTCTCTGTTAATGTCCGCGATGCAAATGCCACAGTACGCACATGGGACCCCTCCACTTGCTGCAGTACGGCACCGAGACCGTACGCAGAGGCATCTGTTGCGACAATGACAGGTAGCGTCGGGTCAAACATTCGGAGGACCTTGTGGGATGTTAGAAGTCTTTTTACTCCCGCGAAGCTCCCTTTCGCAGCGTCATCCCAGTCGAAGTGCACGTATTTGCAAAGTAGACGACGCATTGGCTCTACTTGCTTTGCCAGTCGCGGCACGAATTTGGAATAGTATTCAACTAGCTCCAAAAAGGAGCGTAGCGTGGCTGCATCTCTAAGCACAGGAGCATTGATGATTGCATAAATCTTGGTCTGGAGCGGTGCTATACCCTCTGCGTTGACGCAATGTCCTAAGAACGACAGCTCCGACGTGTTGAAGACGCATTTTTCGTTGAGCTTGAGCCCAGCTTCAGCTATTCGTTCCAGCACTTGCTCCAGGTTTTGCCTGTGTTCGCCTTCCGTCTTGCCAAAAATGATTATGTCATCTAAGTAGCATAAGACCCCTTTGCAACCTCCAAGAATTTTCGTCATGATCTGCTGAAACGCAGCTGGTGCCGATGCCAACGCGAAGCAGACCCTCTTGAATCTAAAGAGGCCATCGTGAGTTGTAAATGAAGTTAGGTCCCTGCTGTCTGGGTGCAGCACAACCTGGTAGTAGGCTGATGCCAGGTCCACCTCGGAAAAGCAGCGGGCTCCATTGAGAGCATGAAGCAGCTCCTCCATATGAGCCAAAGGGAAGTTGTCTGCTACTATAGCTTTGTTGGGTTCCCGGAGATCGACACAAAGTCGAATGCTACCATCTGCTTTGCGGGCTGCTACAATAGGAGATACCCACTCGGAAGCATTGACTCTCTCACTGACATCAGCAGCAAGTAGCTTCTCAATCTCGTCAAAGACTGGCTGGCGGACTGAAAATGGTAGGGGTCTCAGCTTCTGTGTGACTGGCGCGATGGAAGTTTTCATCTTAACTTTCTGTTGCACACCTCTTACAAGTCCCAGGCCAGGCAAAAACAAGTGGCCAAACTTTGTCCACGGTGTTGGTGGCATTCCAAACTTGGGAGGGCCAAGAGGTTTTTCATGCCTGGGGCTTTGGGGAAGGCCTGAACTCATTGCTGAAGCTCTCGGCATTCCTGCGTGGACATTTGCAGGCAGCGCAATTCCTCTCCCATGATGCGAAGGCCAAGGGCTTGAACCGCATCCAGGCCAAGGAGAGATGTACCACATGGCGTAACATGAAAAGTTACAATGGCTTCTTTGTATGTGACTATGGCATGAAATGACCCGAGAACGGGAATCTTCCTGCGCGAAAAATCCAGCAATGTAAGATGGGAACTTGTCAGTTGTGCTGCGTTTGCGAACAAGCCTTGCAATTGGTGCTCACCCATATTAGACACGGCCGAGCCTGTGTCCACCAAAAAGTTCATGGTACGCACCCGTGTCGTCGCGGTAACTGACGTGACATTGACATCCACGTAGACGCCTGTGCTATTATCAGTATGGACCACGAAGATGCTAATGACACTGGTAGCATCCTCTTCTGGAACGATTTCCTGGACCTCTGCAGAATACCCTTCTCGGCCGCGACGGTAGCTGCGACATGCTCTCTTAAAATGGCCGCGGCGTCCGCAGGCAAAACATGTGCGACCGCGCGCGGGACATTCCGTAGGCGAACACTGCGCTGCGCCGCAGTTTCCGCAGGCATTTACATTTCTAGACCCGGGGACAGCAGCGGCGGCGGCATTCATATCAGGTGAAGGTGCGCTGTACGCGCGTGAGCAGCTGAAGTGGAGACGGCCCGGGAGGCGTGTGCCATTATCGCCGTTATCTCGTCGATCGTGCCTGGCTGAGCTGTCTCGCAACTGCTGCTGAATGCCCTGCACAGGATTGGTGAAGGCTTCGGATTGACGCTGGGTTTGCTCACGAAGCCGTGCTACCTCGACAGCATGATCGAACGTAAGGTTATCGCCCTCCAGCAGCAATCGCTTTCGTAGCCGCGGGCACATGACGCCTGCTACGAACTGTTCACACAGGTTTTCTTCCGCTTGAGTGGCGGAACTGCAAAGAGCTGCTAACTCCCGAAGTGCTACGGCGAAATCAGTGATGGGCTCACCCTGCAGTTGACGCTCCCGGAATCGATGGCGTTGAAGGCGGACGTTGCAAGGGGCGGTGAAATGCTTCGAAAGCATCTCAACGGCTACGTCGTACTCGTCGGGTGGTCGTAGGGCTTCCGTGGTCATGTCTTGCGTTCCAGTAGGTGCAGTGGTTCCGATAATTCTAGCGGCGGCATCTGGCGTGGCCGTGACACCGGGTGCAGCACTCGTTGTCTCTGCTTTGGTTTGCGTCGTACTAGGTGGAAGCGCGTCAAAAATGTGCTGTCCTTCCGTCCCAAGACAGTGCAGCAGGAGGGCTCGGCGACGGGGTGCGGATAGCTCGTTGACTCCGGACGCCAGCAGAAACCTTTCGAACAGTCGTAACCATCGGGCCCATGGCACATCGGGCGTGCCGGGGGTGGCCAGAAAAGGAGGAGGTGGTAAAATGCCCGTGGAAGCCATCATCGTCGCCAGAATGTCGTGTAACCGGCACGGCGACACGTGAAAGTAACCATGCTACACCACTGTACGATCCATGACAATAATCCAGTTTAATCAGCGAGTATCGTTTATATACACACGAGCGCAGTGGCGCCATCTATTGTGAGTCCAATGACTCAGAAGGCCATCTAGTGTAAACGCACAACACTACAATAAGAAAAATTACAAGAAGCTGTAAACGTCACGGAGGAGTACCTTATTCTCACATGACTCCGATGCTCACAAAGTGAAGAGGCCGCAAACCCAAAGGAGGAATTCTAACAGAGGAGAACAATATAACACCCCATATTACGAGCAGAAGCGTGATTCCAAGGATGGACTCTATCCGGTTCCTGGGCTTGGTGACAGAAGCCAATGACTCCAATAACCAAACTATTCAGCGTATAGATAAGAAAGGGCACAACGAAATCAGGAAGACACATCCTCAAAGGAATTGGTATACTAATTATAGCGATAGCTAACAACCACAAAGAAATCCAACTATATGACGGACGTCATCACAGTTACTTCAGTTCCGAGGAATGTTCACCCCCTTCATAATGTGAGCACAAGGCAAGGCCGAGCCAAAGCTCTGCTAGAAAAAAGCTATTAGGCTGAGGAATGCTAGTTTTTTGACGTGGCTTTCGTGCCCAATAAACGAGTTCTCGAAACAGTACATGCGAATGGTAAAGGTGAGCTAGTCAACTCCACTTCAATCAACACCACATAAACGGAAATTGCCGAGCAAGTATTCATTGCATTGGCACTTTTAGACCCAAATAGAGAATCCACATCGATTCTATGGGGCAGCCGTGCAAGCATTTGCCAATGGAGTAATCTATAGACAGGCTCTGGCAATGCTTAAGAGAAACGCATTCAAGACACACACGATTATTTGGTTTCCTGCTCACATGGGAGAAATCAACGGTGCTCCCGTGAACCTCAACGAAGCTGCCCACAATGCTGCACGAGTACTCGTCAACCATGCAGCTACAAAACAAGATCCTTAGGTTTTAGAATGCAATTATCACCTCCTCTCGTACAACGAAATAACGAAACATTTATATCTAGGATGCAGGGTCTTCCCCCCTCCGCACAATAAACTAAATGGAGCTCAGGCCATTATGGTAAGGCTATTACAGACCAGAACTAACTGTTAATAACAGGATTTGTCCGGAGTTTCTTGTTCGTAAAACATGCGATAAATGCCATGACAGCGGAGATCTCGCTCATTCGCTCTGGCGTTGCTTCGCGTTACGCAGCCACAAGGAAAATACTGAAGAACAATGGGACACAGTTTTACGCAGTCGTACATTAGAGGCACAATTATGTGCAGTCCAACGGGCCCACGAAGTGGCTGAAAGACTAGGTCTTTCGATCCCAACGTGGGAGCGGCCCGCTTCGAGCTAGGACACTAGCGCGACGTAATAAAATGCTGGCTATTTTTTTTTGCAGTTCTAAACGCTTTATTGCACACATTAACACAATTTTTTCTCCGACATGAAGCCTGCCTAGAGTCACTTTGGAACGGAGCTCCAAGCACTGGCGTAGCTCAGCAGTGGAATACTGAGCTGGCACTCAGGGGACCCGGGCTCGAATTATATCGTTTCCTCGGTGTTCTTTATTCGCTGAAGTTTTTTTCTCGGTTTGCACGATAGTCGTTAAGGACACCGGCGACGGCGGCGGATAAATACGGCGCGCGGGACCCGTGTTGTGATCTCTATAGCAGCTTTCGCTGCAAAACACTAGCAGATCAAGAATCGTATGTATGTCCATCATTACGGCCCACGTTTTGTCCCGGTGTGGGATCAACTTTTTGTGAACTGCGAAAGCAGTACTTACCGACACTCCGTGCGAATTTTCCCTCGACATCACATCGCAAACGAGCGGCCAACAATGTTTTAAAAGTGCACAGCACTTCAGCACTTCAGAAGTGCTGGGATCTCATGTGCTGACGTCGTCTTTCAGCGTAACGCTCCATGTGCAGCTTAAACACGCGCGCTCGCACCGAGGAGAAGCCTTCTTTCACTTGTTACAGCAAAAGCTGCTATGAGATCCCCCCCCCCCCAAACGTCCCGTGCGCCTTTGTTGTCCACCACCGCCGCCGGTGTTCGTAACCACTATCGCACGAAAAAACAACAAAGACCAAGGACACAATTGGATCAGAGCCCGGGTCCCCTGCGTGCGAGCCCAGTATTCCACCACTGACCCACAGGTCGCGGGTTCGAATCCCGGCTGAGGCGGCTGCATTTCCGACGGAGGCGGAAATGTTGTAGGCCCGTGTGCTCATATTGGGTGCACGTTAAAGAACCACAGTTGGTCGAAATTTCCGGAGCTCTCCACTACGGCGTCTCTCATAATCTTATGGTGGTTTTGGAACGTTAAACCCCACATATCAATCAATCAATCAATCAATCAATCAATCAACCAACCAACCAACCAACCAACCGACCGACCAACCAACCAACCAACCAACCAACCAACCAACCAACCAACCAACCAACCAACCAACCAACCAACCAACCAACCAATCAATCAATCAATCAATCAATCAATCAATCAATCAATCAATCAATCAGTATTCCATCACTGAGCCACGCCGGTGCTTGGAATTGTTTGCAAACTGGCCTTAGGTAGGCTTCATGTTGGGAAACGATTCACGTTAATATGAGTCATAGAACGTTTTAGAACAGCAAAGGAACAACCAGGCGTAGCACGATGGGACTTACCCAACGAGTGGGTCGTCGAATGCTCCATTCAATTACCAATGCTTTAGGCAAGCTTCACCGTCGTCAGCCCCAGCACAAAATATGGACAATATTAATTGCAAGCGCGTAGCGGGTACCACGCTTCTGAGAAGAATGAAGAATGACGTAGTGAATGCCTCCGTGTGGCAAAAAAAAATGATGAAGAATGATGGAGAGTGGGGTGAAGCATCCGTCCGTCCATGCGTCCATCTGTGTGACCGTCCGTGCGTGCGGCTGTTCGTGCGTTCGCACGTCCATCCGTGCGTCCATCCCTGCGTTCGTCCATGCGTCCATCCGTCCGTGCAGCCATCCATGCGTCCGTCCATGCATCTGTCTTTGTGTCCGTTCGTCCATCTATTCAACACTCCAGGTACCGCCATCTCGCATCTTTTCATCGTATATTCCCCATATAAAAGCACCACCATCCAGCGGACATTTCAAGGACTAAACGAGAGGTGGCACACGCACACTTTGTTACGGCTTGCGCTTCGTGTCTACTTCCCACATCTAACCACGTCGAGTTCGTGGTATATACTAGTTCACTGTATTCATCCATCCGTCCATTCGTTCTTGCCCGTCCATGCGTACGTCTGTGTGACCGTTCGTGCGTCCATCTGCCCGTCCATGCGTGCGTCTGTTCGTGCGTCCACACGTCCATTCGTGTGTCCATCCCTACGTTCGTCCATGCATCCGCCCCTGCGTCCATCCATGCGTCCATCTGTCCATGCAGCCATCCGTGCGTCCGTCCATGCATCTGTCTCTGTGTCCGTTCATCCATTTATTCAACACTCTAAGTACCGCCATCTCGCATATTTCCATCATATATTCCGCATATAGAGGCACCGCCATCCAGCAGACATTCCAAGGACTAAACGAGAGGTGGCACATGCACACTTTGTTACAGCTTGCGCTTCGTGTCTACTTCCCACCTTTAACCACCTCGAGTTCATGGTATATACTAGTTCACTTTATTCATGGCACTGCAGCCCAACGCTCGCTAAACCTTTCTAAAGCCAAGGAGGCTACGCCCAGCGAGTAAAACGTAGCAACCCTTTCTTGTCAGATAGTGCTCAATGTACATGCCAATGCCTGCTAATGGGCAATGAGAGAGAGGATAATTCTGCTTTTAGTTAACGCGCACGCTGCGAATTTTTTATTGTTAAACAACACACAGGAGAAATCTCTCACCGGCATCACTTTGCATGTCAAAGCGTAATACATGTTACGTACTACGACGAAGGATGAACGGGGGCCACTTTAAGGATCTTCAACCCTGAATATTCCGACAATCTATGGCGTGGTGGTTACCCTGAAATTTCTCGTGCTTGTATCAGACCTACAAATTGTTTAAAAAAATAAGAAAGGCCGCTCTTTCAGCGCTCGCTGTGACTGTGCTGCGCGTTCAGCGCAGGTCTGGTGGTTTTTTTTTTCGAGCGACTTGTTTTGATGACCATTTATCATCGCGAGGAATCAAACTAGTGCGCTTGGTGTAACGCAAGTAAAACTTAGCACAAAAATAAAAGTAAAATGAATAAAGAAACGTGAAACAGAGATAAAAACAAAGGAAAAGAGAATAAAACAAACTAATAAAAATAGGTTAAAGCAGAGGAAAGAATTGCGCAGACATTAAAAGAGAGCAAACAGAAGAAACTAGAAAGGAAGAAAAGAGATAGAGAGGATAGAAGATAGAGAACACTAAAAAGAAGCGAAGAAGATGGCCTATCTCCGCACCTTCGCCAGTCTTGACACCCCAATTGTGAAGGTTCCAGTTTTAGTTTTTCCTTTTTCATGAACCGAACTCCACCCACAGCGCTTTCGCTAAATCGATTTGCCAAAATTTATTTTCGAATTGTTTTACGATAGTCTAGCATTATCCATTATCTTCGTCATGCCAGCTTGTGCATTGGCTCGTGGGCTCCTTAAACGCAAAACTCGAAAGTATTTAGTTTATCGAAAGTTTTAGTTGTAGTGCACCACACCAAAGATGCAAAATGAAAGAAAAAAAATTGTGGCACTGATGACTGTGTTTTATTCAGGAAGAGCTTCACTGGTACGTGTGCAGACTGCCATACCGCTGAGAAAGAATGAATCACACAATTTGACAAAAGGCAACATTCATATATTTGAAAGGGATACTATTTAGTTTGTAAAAATTCCCGCAAACGACAATATCCTGCGTGTAGCGTCGCATATGTTGCGCTAATACACGTTCCTTCACGCACTGCAACATCGAAACAACCGATTCATCTAAGTGAGTAGCTGATCCTGACACTTAGCTAAAGTATGCTAGGCAATTTTTTTTCGGGGAAATGACTACATGCGCTAGAACAAACATTTTCTGACGTTTTCTGTTCTGAGTGTCTCTGTTTCTCTGTTTGAATACTTGCGTTATAAGACAGCTCATCCAGATAAAAATTGGCGCTTTCTCAGTAGAAGGAGCGTGATGTAGTCGAGTTAGTGCAGGATACTGAATGAAAAAAAAAAACACTGCGCAAAAAAACACAAGTACAATAAGAAATCACAAAAGACGAGAGAAAGCTATCAACTGAGTTTATTTGAAGAAACAATATAGCTTTCGGTCTGGTATATGTGTTCGCTTATAGTCCTCGCGTTTTCTGCCTACCCTTTTTTTTCACTCAGCAGGCCTTCTCAGTAGTTTATTACGACCCTTATTTATTTTTCTGTAAGTACTTTTTTATGTGGCTGCTCTTAAATAACCGCAGGGACAGTGCGGTTTAACTGCACCACTAATGAATTTTCGGAGTTATAGTCTTGCTTTAAAGCGTGATTTTTTTTCGCAATTGTAAACCTGTTGCAAGAAAGCCAACCAATTGAATGTACAAATGAAAGGAAATAGGGTGATTTGAGAGCTTCCGGCTGCACCATCAGAATTCCCGCCTTACGAATAATGTAATCTAATGATAACTTTTTTTTGAAGTTGAAAATTAAATAGACGTCATAAAAAAAAGCTACACTTAGCACGCGTGTCTATCAGCTCTAGATACAAGTGCGGGAGAGGCATATGGCAATTTACAATTGACCACACCCACACACACAAAAAGAAACAGAATAAAGAAGAAACAAATTACGTTGATGTGAGGACTGTGCAAGTGAGAAAAAAGGGATGAAGACGACCTTGCCAAACTTTGTTTGTCCCAGATGATTGCTCTATTCAAGTGGCAGCTCTCGTAACAAATTATACAGATCGACAAGCGGAAACTCGCTGTTCGTATCCCGCTTAGTAAAGGAAGGGTTGAGGTGAAATATAAATGGAACGATTGTTAGAGGCCACTCAGTCTCTTTGAATTCACATGAAAGCCTCGATCTTTCCAGCACGTGGAACCAGCAGCAACTTCATCGAGACAATGGAAGCCAATCTGGCCTTGCCCTGTACGGGACATTTATTATCCTTTCAGTCGACGAGTTATGAGTACGCAACCCATGCTGGTCGCAGAGATCCCAGATAGCTAAGCATCAGTGACCACATTTTATCGTGGTGATCCTCCAGCCATGAATTTTACGAAAACGTCTGTATGGGGCTATTTCTCTGACAGCGGGGTGGCTGAAAACTGGCGATAACCTGGAGAAGAGAAAAAAAAAAACGAGTAGGGTCGGGTACAGTGCCCTTTTTTTCCCCATCGCTATATCCCCAATTTTAAACCCATGCATAATGTTATTTCAGTCCAGCCATCTAATATGACCGCTATAGTTGCTACTTTGACCCGTGTTCCACTAAAGAGAGAGAAGAAAAAAAAATGAGACGTTGCTTTCTATGCCGCACCACTGTGAAAAAGCACCGACTGAGCAAAAGATGGAAGAAATCTTATCAAGCTTGTGCAAAGGAAAAGCGATCGGATTGGGACACGTTGAACATCCGAAGGCTGAATCTTAGTCTTGTACTGAGTGAACTGCGAACGCACGGGAAAAGATGGAAAAACGGGAAAGTCAGGAAATGTTATCAAATTGCTTCCGAAGTCTCGTGAAGACATTTGTACGTCTGAGGGATAAAAATAAACGCAAGAAGGGGCTTTTCAACGGCGTAGTGCAAAACATCCGTCTCTCTTTGTGAGATACTCGTATGATTCACCCACAAAAAGGCCAGCACCACCACCTTTTTCTAGAATACAGCATCAATAGGGCGTCCCATACACTTGCATCGCTCACACCCCCTTGCCATCCCTGGGCACTTTTCATCCGACGTACTCGACGTGTAAATGGTGTCTAGGCCATACTCGCAGGAACACACAACCGGATTTGAATTGGAGTGGGCAGGGCGATGTAACGCACATTTACGACCTAGGATAACAAGGGCGGTCAGGCACTGAAGAAAAGCAGCGAAGAATAAATAATGTAAGAAATAGGGGCACGTGAACGTAGAGCTCGTTTTTCACAGAGAAAAACTGGTCCCCCTTGTCGACGTCCGATGCGATACGAGACACTGCGGGCATATTTCTAGGCAAGCGAGGCGCCGAGAGATGTCAACTGGCGGGGTCTTCATTCTTGCTTTTTGGACCTTTGGCTGAGTATTCCTGAACTATGGGAATAACTACGACAGTCAAGACAATAATCGTTACTGCAGTTTTCACCAACTAAGCAGAATTTGGCTCGAAACTGTGGTTCTTTTTCCTGAAAAGATAGATATGACTTTTTTCAAGTAAAATCACTCTTTCTTTTACGATAAACGTAAAACAAACTCAATATTTGTGATTCCCACAAATACATGCAGCATGGCCACACTTTAACGCTGTCCGAATTAATTTACGTGCCTAGAAGACTGTTGGTTAGATAAGTGTACGATTCAGCTTTGCTTTTGAGATAAGTCAATTTGAAAAAACCGACTTGCATAAATACAATCTGAAATAACGTGGTTGTTTTACGTGGCATAGTTGCAAACCAATCTGTGAAAGGGGCTGCAGTCGAATTTTTAAGCTAAAATTTTTGACCAGCTATGTGCTTAACGTGGTCTTGATCATATAGAACTACGTCCTACGCGCACAATGTTGCATTCATGCGTAACTGTTTGTGCACCGTTAGTAACAATTGAAATCATATAGTTATTTTTGGAGTTAATGAAACATGTTATTTTTTAACCATCGTTTCGCACCCGCTTCGGATCCGTTACAAAACACAGCTGCTGTTCGCAGCTTGAAAAAAAGCAACCTAAACAAATATGCGCATAGGATGACTGACACCTGGATTCTCTAATAAATAATATTTATTACTTACTTGTAGTTGAAATTTTCCCCAGACTGCTTCAATCATAGCTAAGGAACTTGCACCTGAAGTGACAGTACATTCAAGAAGAAGATGTACAAAAGCTGTAAGTAACCTGTGTAGACGTCAAAGTAGGTATACCGCAAACAAAATTATAACCCCTCTTACGGCTGTTCTCATCACCGTGGCACCGACTTTATGTAGAAACACACCGATGAGAACTAAGCACCAAAGTATCGCATGTATGTCTCCGGTATTTCGGCAACGTGGTTTAACCATGGTCTGCGAGCTTGGGTACTACTTTTCTTTCTGCCTGTACTAGATCACGAAGCGGTCGTTGTTGGTGAGCTAATCCTGATGGTGGTGACGTACTTTAGGATTTATACTCGTAGGCTTTTCCTTGCTTCAATTTGAAGTTAGTCACACAACACCGTTGAAGTCACAAAACGCAGTTATATACGGGAATACAGATGGGCACCATTAACAAGCTCAACATTAAATAGAATCAGGTCGTTGTTGTACATTCGTACGTAAGACGAGGGAAATTAGAGGACGTCGCAAAAAGATGCCAAGCGTCAACGAAGAATTAAACTCAAATGGGAAAACTGAAACTCTAAAAAAAATCGCAGACACAAAAGTACGTGCAAAAAAAGAAAAAAAAAGAAACTAGAAAAACGTCAGAAAAATGGCTTACGCTGCAATGCGCCGGGTGATGACAACGGTCGTAAATCTAATCAGAATCACCGGGACTCTCCTACTTTCTCCCGGAGTTCTATCTCTCTCTCTCTCTATCCACCTATCCTCCTCGTAATCTTACTCATGCTAGGTCCCTTTACTCGGAGTCCCCAAGAACTATCTCCTTTTCCTTGCCTTACTTCATCCGCACGGCAGACGTGTCTCCTTCCTTGCGCTAGAGGGTCGCTGCTAGCCTATCCTGCGTGTGCAGCACAAAAGCGGAACTAAAGTCTATTAACGACAAACTGTTCCCGCGTGGAGCTCCAGAAGGATTTATTACCTGTCAGCTCTCTGCCGCCACTCCGCGTCGCGCACTTTGTTTTCTATCGCTTCACCTTTGCTTCTACGTGCATTCGGAAGCAGCAGCTAAAGTTGTTCGATAGTGCGGCATTGTCGCGTATCTTTGTTTATGTCGTATGTGCGTGAAAGAGAGAGAGAGAGAGAGAAATCACGTGAGTTAGCGGTTTGCGCGGAAGGTTTTATGTAACCGTTTTACGTGCACGGATACGGGGTGAAGCTTGGTCGAGCGTTTTGAGGGTCTGTTTGGTTTTGTGTAAGCTGTCAGAGGAGGAGGATGAAAGAGATATAGAGAGCAGCAGGAGAGTAAAAATTACAGTGACAATGTCCTCCGGTGAAGCGAAACGTCTGGAGTTCAAACTGACACCACTGGCCGACAACGCTCTCAGAGCTTTCTCGTGTCGCAAAACTTGTCCCAAAACACAACGCTCTTTCTGTAGCAGTGCAACTTCCGCATGTTGTCAGGACGAAGATCGATGCGCCTGCTTCAGCTTCCTGTTGAAACAAGACTGGACCTGGAAGTGGGGCAAAAGCCTTGCGCACTAGAAAACATACCAGAGCTTTACTACAGCAGTCGGATTTCGGATTTCTCTCAGCAGTGTCCTTTTACGAGTGTATTTGTTTCGGTGGTTCTCAGATCTACCAATACCAGGCATGTCATTTGAAAAACACAACTACAAAATAAAATGCAAAATATTATATTGCAATGGGCTGAGGTATATAGTTTACTTGAGTCACCAGCGGTGTTCAAGTGCCTTCAGGGCTCTTTGGTTTACTGCCCCCCCCTTTTTTTTTAGCTGTAAGAATAAGCAAAATATATGGTCCGAAGAAGTCAGTCCCAATTTATAAGATGCCACATCAGAATTACTCGTTAAACGATGATCGCGAGAAACATTGTTTGATTGAAATGATGGTAAATAGTCTAAATCTTCAAACAGGTAAGTTTTGCTTAGTTATATTATGCATAAAGGCCCTCTCCTATAAATCCCCAAAAGTTATGACACTCCGCGAAGAACCAGCCAAGCATTCAGGGCAACATTTTTTTCATTTACCTAATAAATATTTCTTATTAATCTGAAGGCTTAAGTGAGGATGAAGGATCTCGAAAAGAAGAGAAAACACAAACGCCTTGCTTGAAAGGCTATGTTTAAGCTTGGTGTCTACATGACACTTTGCAGAGAATGTCAAAATGATATAACAAGAAGTCCCCAGAACTGCTTTCTGTGAGCCACCTTTCTAACGACTTTAATATTTTCAATAAAGCAAGGTTTTATGCGTGCAATGATAATACGGAAGAGTAGACACTTGCATGAACTCTTGGTCATGAGAGAGTACGTTACTCTTACACGTAATCACGATGAGGCGATGCATTTCCTCTCAAGTTGTTTGCACGCAATTGGATACGTTTGTGTATTTTTGACGTTATTCTGATAAATACCTCGATCAGCGCACTGGACATTCACAGGTGAGCAGTACAATGAGAAAGGCACATAGAGAAGGGTTGAAATATACGGACAAAATGACAGCTGCACTCATAGCTACTGTGATGGTGCAAAACTTTCCATATTTGAAACGTGGGCCACGAGCCAACGTCGTTTTGCAATCAATTCAATCAATCAATCAGTCAATCAATCAATCAATCAATCAATCAATCAGTCAATCAATCAATCAACTGAAGACTATGTCTCCTAAGACTCTTAAGAGAAAGAAAAAGAGTCTTCTAAGACGCTTTCCTAAGAGTCTTAGGAGGCATAGCAAAAGGGCGCACGTTTGTCGGACTTTGCAGACCCACACCGCAGTGGTGGTGTAGTGACTAAGGTACTCGGCTGCTGACCCGCAGGTCACGGGATCGAATCCCGGCTGTGGCAGCTGCCTTTATCATTGAGAGAAAAATGCTAAAGTCTTGTGTGCTCAGATTTGGGTGCACGTTTAGGAACCCCAGGTGGTCGAAATTTCCGGAGCCCTCCACTACTGCGTCTCTCATAATCTTATGGTGGTTTCGGGACGTTGAACCCCACATATCAATCAATCAAATGACTTTGCAGACTCCTTGATATGTGGCTTGGCACTTAAAATGGCAGACCCGTTTAAACTTACATATTGTACTGGTTGTGTTTCACACAATCAAGTTGTCTGCTATATCCGCGAATGCAGGTTTCGTGATATCTACGGGCACGTACAAACAACACTGAAGACAAGGAAGCACCTCTGAGCTTCTCAATGTACGTTCCTTCAGTTTTCTTAACCTTTCGATCAAGTGAGCGCTGTACATGACCCTTTGGAACGAAACACTGCTATAGAAAATAATGAAGGAAATTTTCGCCGAGCGTGCATTCCGAGCATTGCTGTCCTTGAGCAAAATGAAACAAGAAAAATAAAAGGTTTCATTGGTGACAGAGGGTACTGGCGGAAAAGAGAAGCAGGGTAAGGCAGACGCGAAAATTGTGCGTGAGTATCCGAACCGATACAGGAAAAAATGAGAACAAGCGCAAATCGTCACCGGCTACATTGGGCCGTCAACGCAGAGCCCGCTAGGCATGTTAAAGCATTTTTTTCTCTCTTTGTCTGCGGTGGAGCGCCAGGTCAGTGAGTTGTGGGCAGAATTAGTTCCGCTTAAACGGCATGGAATAGGTAAGCTCGCGGAAGGAGGGGAAAGGAAACTTTAACCTTTACCCTCGTTCTCTCGACTGGTCTTCTGAAACAGTAAAAATAGGAGCAGTTCTGGCAGTTGGAGCGTGGGAGATACTTCGGCGAGCATATCAGCGTGCACGTACTCGATTTTCAACCGTGCAATCAGTTGTATGCAAGAAACTACGTTATACAGCAGCATCGCTGCAGATGGCCTTTGATTCAGCCAACTTGCTTTTCCTTCTTTTTATTTCACTAAGGTTCGAAAAAGAAGAAGAAGAAGAAGAAGAAGAAGAAGAAGAAGAAGAAGAAAAAGAAGAAGAAAATGAAGAAGAAAAAGAAGAAGAAGAAGAAGAAGAAGAAGAAGGAGGAGGAGGAGGAGGAGGAGGAGGAGGAGGAGGAGGAGGAGAATGGAGCTGAAGCGAAAAAGAGCTGGCAAGCTAATTCGGTGAGAGCTTTCCACCAACTAGGTCTCGGAAAAGTAAGTCTGCATAAGGGAGAACAAAAGCTCAAGACAACGCGAATGGACCTCGACTTGAAATATGGTCCCTTTCAGGCTGCAATGGGTCCCTTCTAGGCGTTCGAAAACTTTCTAATTCACGAGGAAATTCCTGCGTGAGGTCGATCAACTTCATGCTGATTTCTTGTGTACTCTGAATTTATACACTAAAACAGCGTAGACAGTGGTGGAATGGGTACATTGAAATAAACATAGGCCACTCGCTAGTGGCACTGAAGGCAACGACAACTGGGAAAGGTGCAGGAGCAGGTCATGGCGTTGGTGTGAGGTTTGACTGTATGAAGATATGCTGGAAATACAAGCGAATAAACAGGACGTAGTAGGTCATTCGAGCACTCATGCATCGAATGACCTACTACAGGGTACACAACAGGGTACACACACATACAGGACAAGCGCTTTCCCTCTCTGGACGTATCTTTTGTTCAATATTTCACGCTGTCATGATGCGTGAACGTTAGCAAAGCTGGTCTATACAGTCTCACGTATATCTCACGTATATCAATATATCTCACGTAACGGGGAGTTTTTGTTTTTTGTAAGAAAAAAAAAGAAAGGGTGAATATCGGGCTTCATAGTATGCCTCCAGTTACTAGCCTTGTAGATGAATGATGGTGATGCCTGTGTACTGAAATTTACTATTAATAGTATCTAGAATTTAACGTACCAAACCCACCATATATGATTATAAAAAATGTTGCAGTGGATGGCTCTGGAAAGTTTGACCACCTGGGTTTTTTTAACGTTACCGTAAACCTAGGTACCCAGACCTAAAACATTTTCACCTCCATCGAAAATGCAGCCGGCGCAGCCCGGATTTGACCTTGCGACCTTTGGGTCAGCAGGCGGGTGCTATAACTACTAGAATACCGGGGCGGGGCTTGGGCTTAGATAAATTTAGGAGCACGTTGAAGAACTTTAGGTGGTCAAAAAATATTTGGAGTCCCCGGCTACGACAACTCTGTGAATCATATCGTGGTTTTAGGACGTTAAAACCCAACAATTATATTACAGTGATGGTGAGGGAGAGAGTAATACTATGATAACTGAATGAAGATATATAAATAAAAAAATGATAGATAGACTGGAATAACGCGAAGGAAAGGTGACCGTAACTGCACACTTGAGGAAGCTACAAAGCTTCTTCATTTTACGACATCTTAAAGCAGTTAAAAAGCTTGCGCAACTTTAATTCTGGCTTTGATGGACAGGTTAGGCTATGTAAATCACTAGGCAGTGTAATTGAAACCACGTTGGAGAGCAGCCGGCTACCCTGCTGCGCACATGAAACCGAGGCTCTGGGACTCGATACAAAAGAAGGAGCGGCTACGCCCTGCTTGGACAAACGTTCTCCGCACACGCATCCGCTATACTCGCCAGTACGCCGCCTCACTCGCTATTAGCGTGCATTGTCGTTGAATGTACAGCAAGGGCAATTCTTCAAGTATATGAATGTCATAGTTCTTCACGTTTGCATTGAAGCCCAATGCTACGAAAACACCTTTGTTTTTCGTATCTGAATAAAAATGACTGATATGACCGATAACGCGCGCAAATGTGCACTGAGAGAATTTAGCAGCGGATTAAACGCTCCCTGTTAGAATCTACGTCGAGGGAAGCTTCTTCACACCTTCGTTTAATCCAATGCTTAGATGCGTGTGACATAGTGTGCATTGACAGAATATCTGAGGACGACTCCTGATACCGCGGGAGTAAGCATCACATAGGCGGGAAGGGAAGCGCCAACCAAAAGAAAGTTGAAAATATGAGATGAAAACCGAAATTCAAATTTTGAGTCCAGCCTCAACACCTCAAAAGAAACACCTCAGCAATGACGGCGCTATACGAATCGACTTGAACAAACCTCATTAGGTCGTTTCAGCTGCAAATTGTTAAAAAGTAGACAGTACTACACACGTACGTCAAATCAAACAAGTAACTTAAACGCTCACTGAACCAGATTACTGTGTGTCCTTAGTGTACAGAACTAGAAAAAAGCTTTCCCGTTTTTAAATCGAAGTGTACTATTCAATGTATTCTGTAATAATGTCTGTATTGAATACACTAAGCAAAACATCTTTATCTGAGGTTCTGTGTTACCATGCCTATACACACACCCCGGGCCGTGCCATGTCAGAAGGGTCTCCCTCGATGCTCAAAATTAATGGGAAAGAGACTGATTATTGAATTAAAAAGAAGAACCATTGATCTATCTTCGTTTCCAGTATGGCCACCGCTGACAACTTATTGTTGCTTGCTACACTATTTGTGGCTCTCCCTATAAGAGCACGACTCAGCAAATACAAATGGACTGGGAAAAGACTCAACGTTCCAGTTTTACTTAAGTCTCAGCAGCACTTCCCCCACCAGACACGTGGCGAAGCTATGAAATCCAATTTCGTTTAGTGTAAACGTCATTCAAAAGAGGCCGCTGAAGTGTGAAAGGAAAGCAGCTCAAACATTGACTCTGCGTGTCTCCCAATTCAAGTGATAAGAAAATAAAAATGAAGAATAAAATATTTAACCAGTATTCTTACGAGCTTCCTTGCTTCCTCGCAAGGCATTAGACGTTTCCTTCAGTTTTTGATATGTTTCGGTAGTCTAATCGGGCCTTAATTTTGCGACTGACCAGGTGATGGTCCCTTCGTCTTTATTTGTTCTGGCAATCTTTAAAAACAAATTTTCATGCTTTTTTGCAAGAACATAGGTTGACATTAGTGCGATGCTTGCGACTGTGAAAACATGATTGCGATCTGCGGTTTTGCAAGGACAGTCTGCACATTTTTTGATGAAAGTGCCGGCGTGTTTAATATATAAAAAAAGCAGCGAGATGAGGCCTTCTCTGATATATAGCCGCTATACGATCCTTCTTTCTTTTCTATCACTCTTTTTTTCAGGGCTCCGAAGTCACATTTCAGTGCTAGGCTGCCAATAAGGTCCATGTAGTTGTTCTTGTGATTATTGACGTGAGACCGTTTATTGCACTTGAGAGTCAATTACGAGAACAAGCATCTCAACAAGAGCAAGTCTTTATATCATTCGCATACTCAGCATATACCAGCCCACTTTTTCTTTCTTCATTTCTTCGCCTCTTTTAGAGGTTAATTTTCAACCTTACATTAATTTTGGTAACACACACACACACACACACACACACAAAACACGATGGCACAAGATCGTTTGAATTTCGTGGGAAGCCGTAGGTGAGTTTAGCACTTAGTGGAACTCTCATTTGCCTGGCGCACTTAACAACTGTGAAGTAGAGCGTACAGTGATTATCATTAACAGACTATATGCGAAGAAAATCGCATAGCCAAAGATTATCAGAACAAATCAGGTTATAGGATGATACGTAGATTAAAACTATACCTCTCTGCCCTCTCTTAAATTCTCACTCACTCACTCAAAAAAACTATAAGTGCTACTTGCGCGAAGGTGTGGAAGGCTAGGTCACAGCAGAACTGTTGGATAGCGAGCTGGTCTTAGCTTGGCTAGGCTTTCACCTACTGACCTTTCTCTTTCCCATCTCTCGCTATACTTTGTATCGTATGCTTTCACTGTTGCTATAACTCGCTAGCATAGAATACACAAATGCCACTAAATACCGAGAAAAAAACAAATATATAGCCTGCGTGGTGCATGAAAAAGATACGAAGCTTGCTGCTGCTTCGACGTATGCCAATGATGCAACCACCGCGGAGGAACTGGGGATCGCGTTATCAATCTGTTCAAGTTGTTCATCGGTAACAATCGTGGCGAAAATACAAGAAGCGTGTCACTGGTTTCAAAAGAGATCAATTGGCAAATCAGCCCTTAAAATCTTCTTAAAGTGCGTCTTCAAAGACGCAACTATCCTCTGGACACTGGGGCACGAATCTTCATTGGGTAAACGAGCGGTGCGTGCCGCAGCCAGAGAGCATCTACACCGGTCTTCTCCGCAGCGATACTCGGACTCCGGAAACGCAGAGGAGCCAATACCGAGAAAATACTCCGACATACTTGCGCACTACCAGAAGCAACGACGCCACTATTCACCTGCTGACGAAAGTTTGAGTAGAGAGCAAGCGGTGACCCGGACAAGGCTACAGGCAGGTACCTATCCACCCAGTACATTACCACACGCAGTATACTCGACAACTACAGCAGGAACTGTCAATACTGCTTGAACTCTGCAAACACCCTGTACCACATGGTATGGGGTCGTAGAAACAACCCGAGCGTCCTGCCCATGAACGAATACAGCCTACAAGAAAATCCAGAAGACCATTGGGAGGCGTTGCTGACGACGGTAAACGCTGAGGACCAGCTGCTTCTGGTGGAAAGAGCTCGGGCGTCAGCGTCTAGCCACTAGGGCTTGCAGGTTTCCACAAAACCGGCTATCCGGTTCAACAGAAAAAAGTGAATCCGGCCTTGAAAGTCGGTTATCTGGTTTTCCGGATTTAAAGAAAGAGGAATTTTGCTTATCCGGTTTGAATACACGTACACCTGGTAACTCGAATATTCGGAAACGAAATTTAGTCTCGCTAAGAGCTTTTTCGAAATTTAAGTGCCCTTGGATGCGCACCGACATAACATGTGCAGCCCGTTAATTCATTACTGACGTAACCACTAGCGGCTATTGCGAAGACTTCCCGTTTCTTAACTGTACATTGTCATGCCTGCGAGTCCACAGCAAACGTCCGTGCCTCTGAAAAAGGCAATCTGTGTCAAGGCCAGCACGCGAGCCCGCCTGACGCGATCAACAACTCAACGGCGTCATCACGCGACGGCGCCTTTCTGGCGCACACGTGCGGTGAGTCACCTCAGCCCGCGAGCCCGTCGAGTAAACAACCGGCGTCTTCCTCTCTGGCGGGTCTGACGCAATGCCTTGTTACGGCACTCGTCCTTGGGTTCAGCCACCTGCAGCGCAGCCTCTCCAGATTCGATGAGAAAGAATGACGCGGCCCAGCGGAGACCCCATTGGAGGAGTCTGACCTCATGACCAGCGGCGCTTCTGGTTGGACATTTTGTTATTCAAAGAATCCACCCGGTGCATATAAAAGAAGCCCTGCGGCGCGTCGCGAGCAGCAGCCCTGTTGGAGAGCAGACATGCGTGTCAGAGTTGAGCTATGTGTTAGCAGACCTGTTGGAGAGCAGACATGTGTGTCGCAGTTGAGCTAGGTGTTAGCAGACCCGATTGAGAGTAGAGCTATGTGTTAGAGAGAAGCTCTTCGCGTCTCTGTCGGCCCCAGTGCCGAATTTGTAACGCCTCTGTATATATGCTGTACATAAACCTTGCTTAACTCACCGTCGTCTCGTCCGCTCGTCTATCAGCTCTGCGCAGAAGCAGTCGCGAGCTGAAAAACCTACGCTACCAAATGGTTGGTGACCTTCCCGGTGGAATTCGAAGCAGTGGCGCCTTCGGGACCGTGTTGGCGTCGCCTTCATTCGAAACAGTGGTTGCAGCGGTGAGATTTCGAGGTGCCCTTCGTAACGTCGTCGGAGGTGCGCTTCGCAACAGTGGTTGGCAGCTTCGGGATCGGCCGGCGTCAGCGACATCGATGCGCTTCGCAACAACGTACTTTCACATAATGCGGGTATTCATAACTAACAGAAAGTTTGTGAATGGGTAATCACTAGCTGCCTTTGAAAAGGCGTCATTACTAGTGACTTACGTAACGTCCCCCTATTGAGACAAATGAACAATATCAGAAGGTCAATAAAAGCACATATTGGAGTTGTACAAATGGTTGCAATGTTTCCTAAAAACACGGTCCAAGAAAAATGAATATTTATCCTAGCATTACAAAATTAAAATCCAGTTATTCGATTATGCAAATATGACGACTTTGTTAATCAAATAAACGACTGAATATCTGGTCAACCATGTTATGCAGTTTTCCAAACTGAAAAAACAATTAATCGAATAACCTGGTAACTGGTTTTGCCGCAAAACCGGTTGAATGTTGATGCCCCACTAGCCACGGCTACCTGGAATGAGGAAGTAACCCACCTCTGGGCGAAGAGAACGTGCGTCTAGCCGCAAATAAAGTTTATCTTTCTCTCTCTCTCTCACTATAACGTAGAATACTATATTGCTCATGGCTACGCTTGCTTTCTTTTCTAGTATCTTCTTTATTCAGCTTGTTTCTATCTCTTTCTCTATTCTTTTTTTTCTGAATATTTCTCTCTCTCTCTATGTATCCGTTTTCCAATTCCTCCTTTCCCTCATGTTCATGTTTCTTTTCACCCTCACTTGCCGTTCTCACCCCTTTGCTCACTATAGTATTTAAGGCTGTGCTATGCTCACTTAGTGAGCTTCGATAGCCGAGTTGTTATGACGCTCGCCTTTAGATCGTGGAAACGCGTGTGCGAATCTCGCCTTACCAGGAATTTCTCTGTTTATCAGTTTATCTCTCTCTTTCTGTGCGAGTTCGTCCTCGCCCATCAGAGTTATTGCATCAACGCCGCACAAATACGCTCTGGCGTTCCCTGAGTGAATCAGAAGAGAAACAAGAGGATGACGCTGAAGGATAAGATTAAGAGAGTGCATTTCGGCTCATGATAACTTTTTTTGAATCACATGCGGTAAAGCTCGAGTGTAACAGCCCTGACGTGAAAATGAGACGTCATTTCACTGTGTGAGAACTTCAGTAGAAAGAAACAGAGAACAGGAGGTGAAAGACAGACACGGTAATTCATTTATTAATTATTTGAACTAGAGGACGACGATGAAGGAAAAAATGAAGGGAGTGCGTGTCGGGTAATTTAAATATTTAGCTAAACAGGCATTTCTCAGGCTGTATGAATCACCGGTAAAGCGCTTAGAAACAGCTTTTATTGACCGTCCTGACTTGTTTTTTGGACAATACTGGTCGAGATTTCGTATACCCCAAATTCTGGTAATACAGCGCTTTCTAGATAATTTAGACGTTCAAATTAATGCTGTTCATTTAGTCAGTACCATTAACAATGCTATTAAATTACAGTTTGATGATATATTTCAAAAAAATTTAAAATTGATGTCGCTCAGTTTTTTAGAAGCTATAATTAGAGACTACCTGGCACATACGCCAATACAAGCAGTCATAGCAACTGATGCGTCGCAAAGGGAAGAAACATGTGGAATTGGTATTTTTTCTCCTGCCCTAGACTGGTGCTTTTCGCTTTGCCTTCCAGATTTTGTGCCCATATTTGAAGCAGAATTTTTTGCGATAAGTCTAGCTCTCCGTAAAATAACTGCTTCAGTAAGGTCCGCATCAATTTTAACGGAATAACTATCAGTATGTGCTTCCCTTACTGCAGATGAGAACTCGCATGCTCAGAGTGCTTTCAAAGCATTACTTTCCTACCATCTTAATGTGATCAAATTGGTCTGGGTTCCAGGACATAAGGGCATTTATAAGAATGAAAGGGCAGAAGCGCTGGCCAAGTCATCTTTAAATGGGCCTGTTATTGATGTATTACTGGCATCGAAATTCTTGATAAGCGCTAGATTAAGAAGGAAACTACTATTAGAGGAATTTTCTACACCTTCACTAACAGCCACACCAGATTTGAAGCACTTGTTATACCATTAGAATAGTAAAATATGCCAAATGCGAGGAACGGTAGTCCCAATCACTAGACTGCGCTGTCAAACTCCACAGCTAAATTTATATTTACACAGAGCTAGTCTGGCAGCCTCCCCTCATTGTCCTGTTTGTGGAGCGAATGAGCCAACTGAACATTACCCCATTTATTGTAATAGATTAGCTGCCTTACGTAAAAACACTTTAGCTGCCGTTCGCCACCTTCTCGGAATAGATTTAAATGCTCAGAATGTGCTTTCTTTCGGGGCTTTGTCTATAGGCCACAGCGACGGGAAGATAGTTGACGCATTGCCGGAGTTCGTCAAAAGTTCAAAGAGGTTTAAGTGTTAAAATCATTGTACGGTAGATTATGAAATTTTCAAATTCATACCAAATCAAATATGACGCTTTATTGCATTACACTACAGATTATTTACAATTCAACCATCAAATTCGTCTTGTTGCATATTTATTTTATTTCTCGTAAATAGGTTATTTTAAGCCGTTATTAAGGAAGAAATTTATGAAAACTATCCGGTTCTTGGCCAATCCCTCAGCGTGGGTATGCGCCACATCGTCAAGGATCTTTACTTGACTTGACTTGTCATGATAATTTATTCATGAATCACATACGGTAAAGCTGGAGTCTACAGGCCTGCTGTAAAAATACGTCATTTCACTGTGCGAGAGCTTCAGTAGAAAGAAACAGAGAACAGGAGGTGAAAGACAGACACGGTGATTCGTCTAATTGTCCGCTAGGTCAATATGTAATACAATGATACCACATACGTGCGTGAAGCTAAAAAAATTTTGAATCTCAGCCCCAACTAAGCGATCTTCGAAGTAAGCAGTAACAGATCAGGCGACAAGAACAACGTCTACAGTAGAGTAATATGCCCACTCAAAAGGGGTACTCGCGAAATAGCTCAAACGTCCTAGACTTTGTTGTCATGGCTTTGGTGTCATTTGTGGCATTGTGTGGCACTACATAATACCGGCGTAACCAATTCTGCGCCAAAACTTTATTTCTGGTATGAGAGACAGAATATATTACAGCGCACATTAGTCGACAGAAGCTAGTGTATTATTGCGTTTGCTATATATTGAAGCTTGCATTCAATAATATTTTACAGTCAACAGGCCCCGTCCCTCTCGCAAGCGCATAAAACATTTTAGTGAATATCAAAAATTTACGTTATTATAGATATGCATCACTGTTTCACTATTCACTGTTGTTTATTTTACGGTATATACCCTACAAAAAACTAAGGGCGAAAAATGGATTATCTCAACTACCATATTCACTGTGTGAAGACAAACATTGTCTATTAGAATACGTCATCGTCAACATTTGTGTCAATTTTGTCGTACGCAAAAGTTTCTTTATAATCGATGAATGCCGATTGGTTCACGAACGGCTCCATGGGTGTCGTCTTGTCTGTCACGGCGTAATCGTTTGTATAACTAAGAAAAGTAGAACGAAAAAGTGATGGCAGGTTCTCCAGTTTTGTCAGCGGTAGCGAACGCCTGGAAACGCCGATACCATCGGCCATTTTTGTCGTTCGAGCTTGCCCCATCTTAGCAATGAAGGATGTGGACTTCTCCGATGACGCTGCAGACAATGTTCTGCTCGCAAGGGACCTATCCAAAGCAGCGGCGCGATCCACAATCGACACCGAAGGCTTTCTGCCATCGAGGTTGGTAGCGTTCGCGTCGAGATCCACCTTGTTGTTGGCGACCTTTATCAGTGGATGTTCGGGCGGTGCACCGAAGCGAAAGCTCGTGCGCGCATAGAACACCCTCGCCACGAAGAACACCGCGACGAGAAGGCTTACGGTGAGGAGGAAGACGCAGTTGCGATCAGGCCGCCCCATCTGATCGAGTTTCAATGGCTTCTCGTTCGCAGCATGGTGGCGATGCGGTTCGACATTCAACGTGCTATTTAAGACGAGAGCGACGACATGGATAGGTTCTTCGTCGTCTTCCTCCAGTAGCCCAGTAACTCCTTCAGCCATTGCATTACTTCGACGTTCCATCAGAGAACCGTCGGATGAAGTGGCATCGAAATTTAGGCTCGATGACTTCTCGAGGCCAGAGCACAGCGCCGGTGTAAACGTGCACAGGAGGAGTGGTCCATCAGAGGTCTCCGGAGTGTCTATGCTTCCTTCGGCTTTTAGAACATCGTCGGGTAAATTGCTTTTTGAACTGAATTGGAGAGTTGTGAATGAAGTAGCCTGGACGCCGCTGTCCTCTGACCACTTTTCCAGCATCGCCATTGATGAGGTGGTTTCGATAAATATGTTGAGCTGGGACACTGGATCTGGAACCTGAAAGTTGAGATTTGTGGTTGAAGTCGACATCGCTACTGCAGGAGTTGCTTTCAATTTACAGGTCGTCTCCGAGACCTCTGTCGCACTACGGGACGTCTGCGCCGCCGTCGACGTGTCGGCAGTGCTCGGTCGGGACGATGAACAGCCCGCCTCCTGGACGGCCTCTTCCCTCAGAAGTTCCTCGGAGATAGTAGAAAACACTTCAGCCCAGCCAGCCGCAACTGCTTGGTGTCTTCTCTTACGAGCGTGGTAAGTGCTTGGCTCCAGGTATCGTGCCCTCTTTTTCCTTTGAATCTCGGTGATCCTGAAACCCATTGGCAACGCTTCATGGATTGGCTGTAGTCTTGCGAGCGCAGGTAGCCGCTGTGGACGTCATCGTTGCTGCTGTTTTCAAATTCGTCGACGATGTGTGCCTCGTATCGGTCATCGAACAGCACCTCTTCACAACTGTCGTACCAACCAGCTCTCGAAGGCAGCCGTTCTCCGAACTTCTCGCTTGTGGAAGTACTGAAACTGGTCGACAAGTCAGGGCGCCCACTTTCGTAGTACTCCTTGTGCCACTCGTCTATGTCCTTGAAAGCTTTGAAATTGGCATCCATGGCTGGTTCGTGTGGCAGATTCTTCTTTCTTGTCTTCTTTTACCACGGCAAAAATTTTGTTGTTGTTTCCCTGTGCAAATGATGACCCGTTCCACAGTGTCACCACGCGCTCATTGCAGGTCCCTAGTGGCGATGGGCTGGCACAAAAATTAAAGTCTACCTTAGTTTAAAAATTCTAACAGTGAACCTAACCTCCCTGTCCTTCCTCATTTATTCCTCCTCCTAACAGTGAAGGCTTAGCTCAAAAGCGCGCTGTTCTTTTCTTCTCGTCCCGAAAAATTCTGATGGCCACTAGTTTTGTTTAGCGCAAGTGGTTTCGTAGACTTAACTTTTTTTTCGTAAAATAAAACTATGTAGTTTTTAGTCAGTGCTCGTGATGTGTATACTCTGCCCTCTATCGCATCTCTGATTTGTGTAGATTCATAAAAACTTTACATCGTTGTTGGAAGTGAGGGCAAGTAAGATAGAAACTATTGCATTAGAACTGCTTGGAACAAAAAGCTGTGAGCCTATTGTGGTGCTAACATATTGGTACTGTCACAGGAAAGAGTGGCAATTGAAAGAATGTAATTGGGTGATGGGGAACACTTATGCAGACGGAAGACTATGTACATTTCAAAGTGTGACAGAAGGTCATGGACCACATAAGAAAAATTTGATTCTAAAATGATTAATTTTTTCCCACTAGGTGGCCCCGCTTGAAAGTATTTTTTTCAGCGTGAGTAATGACCAGAATTTACTCCTAAGAGCAATTTAGCTGCATGATATCTTCATAAACATAGTGCTAGCTTACTTTTATGTGCTTTCGTGCTACTCAACATAATAAATCCAAGATATATTTGTAACGCCTTTATTATTAATAATAATAATAATAATAATAATAATAATAATAATAATAATAATAATAATAATAATAATAATAATAATAATAATAATAATAATAATAATAATAATAATAATAATATATATATATTATTATTATTATTATTATTATTATTATTATTATTATTATTATTATTATTATTATTATTATTATTATTATTATTATTACAGACGTAGCTGTCATAAGATCACGACTCGGGTCTCGCGCAGCGCCGAAGTTGTCAGCCACCGCCGCCGGTGTCCGTAACCACATCGCACAAAATTAGAAAAAATAGCCTAGCACCGATGACAGCTCGAATCTGGGTCCGCTGAATGCCAGCCCAGTGTTCTAGCACTGAGTCACGCCGGTGTTTGGGACTTGCTGGCAAACTTGCCTTAGGCAGGCTTGATGTCAGGAAAGCAATCGCGTTATTACGACTTATAAAGCGTTTTAAAACAGCTAAAGAACAAGCAGTCGTCGCACAATGCGAATAGCGTATGAGTGGGTCGTTCAACGCTCCAACCTATTACAAAAGCTTGTGTTCAGCTATTAACTGTGGTGCATACCCACTTCAGGTATAATACCTCATCGTCGTCAGCTACTGCATGAACAATTGGCAAAACATTCCTTGCAGTAGTTTAGCGGACACCACGCTTCTCAGAAGAATGACGAAGAATAGCATAGCGAGTGCCAGCCTACTACCCTAAAATTTTTATTAATAATGCCGTAGTGGGCATGAAGGAAGTGTGCCTGCAGCAGCTGCCCAATGAGTGTTTTAGAAAAGGTTCTGAAAGGCCGCTCTTCTGTCTTTCTTTGTGACGGGGCTGCATCTTCCGCGCAGGCCTGGCTTTCTTTTTTTTTCGTGTAAACCACTTCACACGAGCTAGTCGACTTCGCTTGCACCATCTTTGCTGTAGAGAACGAGAGGCGTTCATATTTACAAATACTTACTGACACAACTTTTCACAAGTAAGTGGAGTTCGAACGCGCTGAACTTCGTGACAGGCGTGATAAGCAGCGAAGGAAGGCATCGCGACTGATGAGAAAACGCATACATTAGGAAATTTCAAAGTGAAATTAACATTAAATTTTAACGTACACGGCATGTAGTCATATACACAGCATCACGAACTGAATATTGGCTGGTGCAGGTACCCAGGCCATTGGCCATACAGAAGCGTGGCTAAATTTATATGTGACGCTTATTATTTGGATTGCTTACTGACATGTGGGCGAGTGATTTGTTATTTGATCATCGAGATGACAAATTTTTATAAATACGACAGATTATGTATTTATCGATGTCTTGTCAGAAAACGGGAAAATGCGTCACAGATGTACCACTACGTGCAACATCATGCTTCGTGTTAGAGGTGCGACGTTGAGCAAATATAATAGTCAGCGCCAACAAGATGCCGATGGTATAGGAAGCTAAAAAAATCCGTCAGAACCCACGTACCTTGGGAGTCGACGTTATGTGAAGCATGCGGAGAAAACGTGATCATGTCGTATTGTTTTTATTGAGTGACGCGTTATGAAAGAACGCTAAATATATGCAAAACCTTTGCACACACATACACAAGTTGAACAGTAACAGATGGTCATATAACACGTTGTTTGTGCTTGTGGGACAATAACAACAGAAACGTGAGTATTAGCAACACCAGAAGTGATCAGCTGATATGAAGCACTGCTGCTCGCGAGACTGGCAGCCCTGGATTTCGCTACGCAAATAAACATTATTGAGTGACACCTAACTACAATTGACGGGGATCAGTCGTAATGGCTGTAGCGCATGAGTAGATATGCAATGTTAAATGCGAAGCATTTCTTAGTGAACTTCGGTGACTGAATCTATCTATCTATCTATCTATCTATCTATCTATCTATCTATCTATCTATCTATCTATCTATCTATCTATCTATCTATCTATCTATCTATCTATCTATCTATCTATCTATCTATCTATCTATCCGCCTAAGACTTTTAACTCTCCTCGCCGTTTCGGTAATGGTATGGATACCAAATTTGGTGTGGTATAACATGACTGCATGACGAGCATAGTTGACTATTCATAACGTGAAAATTATGACATATATGTCATGAATTACATGTCGCGGTTTACATTTCACGGTTTTGCATTTTTCATGGTCTCGCTGCTTTTGCGGTGGTTTCGTTCAGATGGCATGTTGCGAAACAGGTATGGTATGACATGACTGCTTGACCAACACAAGCGACAGACCCTGAAATGAAAGTCATGAGATGTATGCTGCACATGTAATCTAACAACGCGACTACATGCCACACTAATGATTCGCTCGTGGCCATTTCGCTGACTTAGCATATACCAAATTTGGTATTACGTGACGTCAATGAATGACGAAGGTATTTGACTTGTGCAAACATGATAATCCTGACACGCATGTCATGTAAAAACATCACAACATACCACGCTCATGATGCGCTTGTGACCATTTCGCTAGCTCCACATATGCCAAATTAGGTATCACGTGATGTGAACAGACGACGAAGGTAAAAGACACGTCCAAACATGATAATAATAATATGTGTGTCATATAAAGCATGACTACATGCTACGCTCATAGCACGCTCGCGGCCGTTTGGCTAGCTCAACATGTACCAAAGTTGCTATTATGTGACGTGAATAGACGACGAAGGTAAATGACACGTCCAAACATGATACTCACGGCATGCGTGCCATGTAAAACTCGACTGCATGCTACGCTCATAGCACGCTGGCGGCCGTTTGAATAGCTCCACATATATCAAATTTGGTATCAGGTGACGTGAATAGATGACAAAGGTAATGACTCGTCCAAACATCATAATCATCAAGTCACGTACGGCATATTTTACCGCCGCCTAATAACGTTGTGCTGATATTAAAGGGATATATCAACCTTTTCATTCGTGCTTCGCATATCATCGACTCCCGCTGTAAGGGGGATCTGCCAATTTTTTATAAAATGAATAGCTAGAACTGCAACCGCAATTGACGTTTCACGAACAATAGGGTCTATTTGAAAAGTTGTTTGGAGACCTGGCGTGGATCTCTGGTAAAATACTTTATTGGCACGCAGGTTTCTGCATTTCAATTCCTGCTGGAACCTCACATCTATTCTTTGCATTATTCTGGCCAACGCTGCCAATGTCCGCTCTTTCTTAACGCTCACGCGTGAAGATTATCCATGTGTGTCCCCGCCATTCCTGGTAGGTACTAAAGGTTTCACTCATCTGGGGCACATACCCGCGTACCAGTGGCACATACCAACCAGCGGGTATATGTTACTGTCTGGCGCAAAGTGTTTGACGACGTACGTGACGGGATTGTGATATTTTTCGTGTCTTGACCAGTGCGACATATTCGTCTGACCATCTTACCCTGCTGTACTAATACTGGTTCCGGCCAAGTTAAGGGGGTGGTCACTAGGGCACCCAGACGTAAGCGGCTAGATAGATACGCAGATAGATGACAAATGTGCTTGCAGTACGCTTCGCATTTAAAATAGAGATTGAGACGCCATTTGTGGTACTTCCGCCTGCTTAAAAATATATTCCAATATCCAGAAGCATCTCTTTCCTTCCTGATATCAGAAGAATAATCTTGTTACATGCCATCACGACCATAAGATTGAAATGTGTATGATTTTTGCGTACTTTTGGTCGGTATTATAGAGTGACTACCACTGATACAAAAATGAACAAAAAAGCACCTTTGCAAGGCTCTCTGTAAACACGCCAGTCTTAGTACAGCGATCAATCAGGATCTGGCCTACGCGTCTGACAGCAGCTGGCAACTTTGCTTAGTGTGCCGAGTTTGTAGTTAGGACTCGGTCTTGGCCACGCGCCTTAGCCCGGGGCGCGCTGTTGCCTACGAAAAAGCGAGGATGAGTCACGATTAGAATACGTAAGCTGTTTATTCTTCGTTACCCGTCATGCGTGCATCCGAATTTTATCCGCCTTTTTCAAAGAGCCTTCCAGTTTCAACGTGATAGATACATGGCAGCAAGCTTCTACAAGATTTAACAAAGCAGGACGAAATAGTGATGAAAAAAAAAAGTAGCGAAATCACGTGGTGCACTTTACTTGCCTTCCTGTAACAAATGACATAAAAAATAGGTAATGACGTAAAAAAGAATTAGCGTAATACCGAAAAGTCTTCTTTAGTAAATGCTCTTTATTGACAACCCACCTTCACTAATGACATACGCAGTGTAATAATTGTCTGAAAGTTAATAATAATATTTATAATATGTGAGGTGTAACGTCTCAAAACCATCATGTAATTATGAGAGACGCCTTAGAGGAGGGCACCGGAACTTTTGACCACCTGGGGTGTTTTAACTTGCACCTAAACATAAGCACACAGTGCTACAGCATTTTCGCCTTTTTCGAAAATGCACCCGCTGCAGGCGGGATTCAATCCCACGACATGCGGGTCAATGGTCTGGAACTTTGTGTTATGAATAATTATAGCACAAGAGGCTCTTGCTAATTCGGGCTTTTAAACACCTGAGATCACAATAACATTGTATTTCTTCCGAAAGATAATAGATAGTTTTAGTTTACCGGGTCTAGCGGAATAGCGGGCTTACCGAGATAGCGGGATAGAAGTGTGCACGCGCAGTAACGTGCAGGACGCGTGCCGCTCACTGTGTGCACGCTATTTTTCTGATTTAGCGTTACCGTGTTAGTGAGGCTTACATAGTGTACGTAAAACATGGCGGTGGTTTCGGACGCCCGCTTCAAAGTGATTTTGGCGTAGTTGTTGAATGATTCACGTCATTCGCAGCAAACGACGGTTTAAAAATGGCTTCGCTTGTCTTCGGTTAGCTTTGACGACAAAGTATTACGGATACGGCAGCGTAGTTTTTGAGACAGCGTAGTCTTGAACATCTGTAGGCCTAACTAGAAGACTGATGTAAACAGATCGGCATCACATATGTTTTAGAGTTTGGTAGGTGGTTCATATTTATTTGCTTTTATTAATACCAAAACAACAACAACAACAACAACAACAACAACAAAAATCTTGTAACATTGCTTCGCGTGGGGACGCAGGCAAACATTTTTGTTTTCTTTTCATTTGCACTGTTATTTAACTTACCCTCCGATAGGTGGTGCCATCATCGCAGCTGGGCCACGATAACCACGTAAACGCTATCCCGCTAAACTGTAAAACGATGCCAGCGATGACCAATTGCTACACGCTATAACAAGTAGCAAACGTGTAGCAACTCGCGCTTTCACGCTAAAGGTAAACTATACCTATATAATATCGCAACATCTGCATTAAGTCCAAAACACGCTCTATTGCTTTTTCGAGAATGTTTCAGAGCATAAGAATATTAGTCTTTCCTTCGTAAATGTGTGCAGGTCAAGTAAATGTTTTAAAAAAAACAGGCACAAGTGTAATGTGCGACACAAAATTACAAAAAATAAACAGAACAAAAAGATTTGCAGTGCGTGTAGACAGCAGGCACCACTGTTTATGCAATGAGCTTTAAATTAAAGGATTTTATTGTGCTTGACTACACACTTTTGTTTTGTCTCGTACCATATGCTTCCAGGATTTCTCCTCCTTCATCCCAAAGCGTTAACATAGCCCTCGAGTCGACTTGAGCAAAGGTATTTGGACTTAAACTGTGGTTTCTCTCCAGCAGTGGACCTCGGTGTAGCCTCGACCGGCGAGCTAAATCTCAGCCTGGAGCAGAGCCAGTGTTCGTGCTGCAAGCGGGCTTTGTTTCAGAACCGCAGTTCAGGCACCATGGCGGAGCTCCACTGGGAACACCGACTGAATTCTTGCGCAACTCATGGACCTGATCTTAAAAAAATCAGCAAAGATAACAGCAAAGCAGTGAAGTCCACAAATATACAGCGACGAATCACAATAACTCATGGGAGGCACTAGGGAAGGGTGGCGAAATTTATGCGCAGTGCGGTCGTTGCTGTGCTATGCTTCGGCTTTGCACTGGCCATCGTTGTAAGAATTTATTTTGTTTGCTTTGCATATATGCCACATTGTAAATTCTCTCTCTGAGCAGACTCTAAGCGTCCACAGTACAGTGTGAACTTAAAGCGGTGAATTTAAAACCGGCGGCCGAACGGCGGGCTTGGAATTTGAAATTTGAGTGATGTTTCAGGGCGTTGCTGGTGCCTGCGTGAGATAATCGCACTGATGTCTTTTTGAGATGGGTTAGTGAATCATCTCTCTGCAAAGCTCCCCACGCAATCTCAAACGGGACGTTCTATACATTAGGAAAGAAAACGGGGGGTCGGAGAAGGGGCTGTTGCTTTTTTCATGAAACTTACCTTCTTTTGCATTTATGACGAACTCACAAAACGTAAAATTGTTTGACGAAATACACCAACATAGGGTAGCTCCGACTGGCTGTTTATTGCGGGCGTCACATATAGACACTAGCATTAAGTTTGAACAATGTAGTCACGCGATTTCGTTTACTCTTGTATCTTCAAGGCTGAACACTGATTTCTTCCTGCATGATTATGTTAGACAAAAAAGCTTATGCGGCTCTGCCAATGCATACGATGAATATAAGCCATCATTCTGTAGCGCAGAAACAATAAAACTATTTCGAGGCATCATAAATGTAAGCAACTTATTGTCCACCGAAGTTACCGCGGGGCCAGAGAAATCGTCATTTCATATTAGTGAAATAATAAACCGTAACAGCATACTTTGCTAACATATTGTCACAGCTAAAGGCCGGGCAAGAAGACAAAGGACGACGAAGTGATGAGCGTGGACAGCACCCGCGATTCCTCTGAGAAAGAAGAAGTCGAAGTGGCTGCTCTTTTGTTCTGTTAATACAGACCTCGTTTTTCTGGTCGCACCGTCGTCCTGTGCTCTGTTATTTTCACCTAGCGACATTGGTGGAGGTGCTGAACTTCTCCAATTGATGCTTGGGACACCTCCGCGCCCTAGCACATCGAGTCCACCACCGCAATCCGTTCCTGCAGTGGATACTCCTGTCCACCGCTACAGTCGCCGACAGCGAGGCCTTAGTCCCGAGGTGATCCCGCTCGAACTTCTCCAGCAACACACCGTACCGGGAGAAATGGCTACCGGAGGGCCTTCACAGCTTACTGTTGATCAGCCTCTAATTCCTGAGACCTTCCATGGTGAGGTTTATGAAGACGTCGAGGACTGGTTAGCCCAGTACGAGCGAGTCGCCAAAGCCAACCGCTGGCCAACTGAACAAAAGCTATCGCGCGTCTACTTTGCTTTGGCAGACAGCGCTCGTACGTGGTACGAGAACCGCTAGTCAACGCTGTCTTCGTGGGAAGAATTTCGGCAGCAAACTCTCGGGACATTCGCAGACACCGACTGTGATTCTGCTTTGCAGCTCATCGAGGCACGCATACAGAAACCAAACGAGAGCATCGCCATGTTTGCGGAAGACATGACCCGCCTATTTCAGCGGGCCGACCCCGAGATGCTTGAAGGTAAAAAACTACGACATTTGATGAGAGGCGTCAAGGAGGAGCTGTTTGCCGGTCTCCTACGCAACCCACCAACAAGCGTAGCCGAATTTGTCAAAGAGGCTACAACAATCGAGCGAGCACTGCAGCAACGGCGCCGATACCATGACCAACCAATTAAAACATCTCCCAGTCTCTCTGCTTTGAGTGCCGGTAGCGAGTGTTCTCTGCGCGAACTCATTCGTGAGGTCGTTCGGGAGGAGATCCGAAACCTCCTTGTGACTCCGCAAGAAAATACCATGGCTTGCGTTGCAGAAGTTGTGCGGCAAGAACTCCACCAGGTATTTTCGTTGCCCGAATCGCCCTCAGACCAGCGGTCTGTGAGCTACGCATCAGCTGTTCGTCGACACACTCCAGTGTCCTACAACTCGTAACCACTGGCTTATCGTGACGTGAGCCAAGGGCCTTACAACGAGCCGTGGGCCCCAGCTCCCAATCCGCCGCAGCCGTATCCACAGTCCAACGTGCCTATGCAAACGGCGCCAATGTACACTCCGCCGACATCTGCATCTTGGTCGCAAGGTATGCCCACCAGTCGACCATTCATCCGTAAGACGGACTTGTGGCGCACCGTCGACCGTCGACCACTTTGCTTTCATTGCGGAGAAGCCGGCCATATTTTCCGCCATTGCCCATACCGTGACCGTAGACATCATAACTTTCTACAAACCTCCCCTCGTGCCTATTTCGATAACCGCCGTGACAGCAGTGCAGGCCCGCAAGCACAGCAACCCGAAGTGCCGTATCGTCGACCCCGCTCTCCATCACCTGCACCGAACTCGCTGCCGCAGCGCAGGTACTCCGAGGTGGTCCGGGGCAGATCTCCTAGCCCTCGTCGGGGAAACTAACAGCTGCGACCTTTGGGGGGAAGGTTGCCACCCGTCGAGATGCTAACGCACCCCCAACATCTTCTCTACGACGTGATATGACGAATGATGCCACAGATCGTACGACGCACGATACCAAGGACGATACGACGTCACCGACATCAACGGAAATCGTAAGCGCCAATCTAGACATTTGTATAGACGGGCGCCCAATAACAGCACTGGTAGATACTGGTGCGGACTTCTCTATTATCAGCCGTAAACTCGCCGACTGCCTAAAGAAAGTAAGAACAATATGGACGGGACCAAACATTAGAACCGCAGGGGGTCAGTTGGTGACGCCGACAGGCAAGTGTACAGCTCGAATTGATATCGGCAGTTCAGATTTCGTTGCTACTTTCGTAATTTTATCGGAGTGCTGCAAAGGCATGGACTTCTTGCGTGAATACGGTGCCATTATCAACATTCCTGAGAGATCGGTTACGTTTTGGACGGCCCCAGATCAAGTTTCGGATGTGCCCTGTACAGACCAGCGACGTCAGCCTTTGCGTGTCTTCGAAGACGACGTGACCATCCCACCGCGGTCGAGTGCACTCGTGGCTGTGACATGTGACACGTCGAGTGATTCTGAAAACATCGCCGAGCAAATTCCAACACTGCTATTCAGCCATGGTTTATCTATCGCAAGAGGCGTCGTAAGCATAAAATGCGGACACACGCACGTCCTTATTACGAACTTCAGCTCTGAACGCCGACATCTAACGAGGGGCATGGCAGTCGCGTACGTGGAAGAGCTCGCCGAGATGACAGACTGCCTAACTCTTGAAAAAGATAATTCAACTGATCTCACCCCTGCACCTCTATCTGTTGATATTGGCCCAAGTTTGCTGCCGGCGCAGAAGCAAAGTATCATGCAGCTTATTAACAAGTTTGAAGATTGTTTCTCTTCGATTTCCAGGGTCCGTCAAACGCCGCTGACGAAACATCGAATTATAACGGACGACATGACCAGACCCATCAGGCAAAACCCGTACCGGGTAGCTCCACGAGAACGTGAAGCCATCGAAAAGCAGGTGCGACAGATGCTTGAAGACGACGTTATTCAGCCGTCGAAAAGCCCTTGGGCTTCGCCGGTTGTATTAGTGAAGAAAAAAGACGGCACCTTACGTTTCTGCGTGGATTACCACAAGCTGAATCAGGTGACAAAAAAAGACGTCTACCCACTTCCACGTATCGACGATTCACTCGATCGACTACGGCACGCGCGTTATTTCTCGTCGATGGATCTAAGGAGTGGGTATTGGCAGATAGACGTCGATGAAAGAGACCGGGAGAAAACAGCTTTCGTGACACCTGATGGCCTTTTTGAATTTAAGGTACTTCCATTTGGCTTGTGCTCAGCACCGGCAACGTTTCAGCGGCTAATGGACATCGTACTATCAGGCCTCAAGTGGCGGACGTGCTTAGTGTATTTAGATGACGTCATCGTATTTTCTGCCACATTTGACAAACACGTCAGGCGACTGCACTCAGTATTTCAAGCTATCCGTTCCGCCGGACTAACACTTAAGCCGGAAAAATGCCATTTCGGCTTCGAAGAGCTTCTGTTCCTGGGGCATCTTGTCAGCAGTGAAGGTGTGCGGCCTGACCCTGAAAAAATAGCTGCCGTTACAAATTTTCTAGCGCCAACTGACAAAAAGGCCGTCAGACGGTTTTTAGGACTGTGTGCTTACTACCGACGCTTCATTGAGAACTTCTCGCGCATTGCCTCGCCGTTAACTCGCCTTACCAGAGAAGACGTCGCATTCGTATGGAATGAAGAGCAGCAAAAATCATTCGACGAGCTGCGGCAACGCCTTCAGAAGCCACCAGTCCTCGCACACTTTGATGATGACGCACCGACAACAGTGCACACCGATGCTAGCAATGTCGGCTTAGGAGCTGTACTCGTGCAGTGGCAGGATGGCGCCGAACGAGTAATTGCTTACGCGAGCAGAACTCTTTCACGTGCGGAAGAAAATTATTCCACTACGGAAAAAGAGTGCCTTGCGGTGGTGTGGGCGGTTATAAAATTCCGCCCATACCTGTATGGTCGTCCTTTTAATGTTGTCAGCGACCATCACTCCCTCTGCTGGCTGACGAATTTAAGAGACCCTTTAGGACGGTTGGCGCGCTGGAGCCTGAAGCTTCAAGAATTTGACATGACGGTGGTTTACAGATCGGGGAAGCAACATTCAGACGCTGATTGCCTTTCTCGTGCGCCATACGAACCTGCGACGGCAGAAGATGACGATACAGCCTTTGTCGGAGTTGTAAACACGGCAACTGTCGCACAGCTGCAACGAGACGACCCCGAACTAGAACCCATAATACGTTTTTTAGAGGGTCGCACTTCAGCTGTACCTAGACTGTTTGCGAGAAGGCTTTCGTCATTTTGCTTGCGCAACGACGTCCTGTATAAGATGAACTTCACGCCACACGGAAACGACTACTTACTCGTCGTTCCAACATCTCTAAGGAGCGAAGTATTATAGGCATGCCACGATGAACCAACATCCGGCCACCTGGGTTACACGCGTACGTTGTGCAGAGTGAGGCAGAAATACTACTGGCCACGACTGACGGCAACCATTCAACACTATGTTCGGACGTGCCTTGATTGCCAGCGCAGAAAAGTTCCACCGTCAAACCAGCAGGCCTCCTCCATCCTATTGACGTGCCTGTTACTCCATTCGCTCAAGTCGGAATGGATCTTTTGGGCCCATTTCCAATCTCATCAGCAGGTCGCAGATGGATTATAGTAGCCACCGACTGCCTCACTCGTTACGCCAAAACCAAGGCTTTGGAGAGGGGCACGGCAAGTGAAGCAGCCCGATTTTTCGTAGAGAATGTGGTGCTGAGGCATGGTGCTCCATCAGTGGCAATAACTGACAGGGGAACTGCATTCGCAGCCGAACTATTACAGACAGTTTTAGGACTTAGTGGCACATCCCACCGGCGAACAACGGCGTATCATCCGCAAGCGAATGGTCTTACGGAACGTCTCAACAAGACACTAGCGGATATGCTCTGCATGTACGTCGATGTGGAGCATAAAAACTGGGATGAGATCTTGCCGTATGTCACGTTCGCCTATAACACGGCTTATCAAGAAACAACAAGAACAACGCCATTCCGCCTTCTTCATGGTCGTGAAGTCACCACTATGCTGGATGCTATGCTGCCGCACGAGTGCGAAGACGCTGAAACGGATGCTGATTATATCACTCAGCTGGCCGAAGAAGCCCGACAACTTGCACGCCTACGTATTAGTCGCCAGCAGGACTACGATTCAAGACGGTACAACCTTCGTCACCGACCAGTCTCCTACGAGCCAGGAGAGAAAGTTTGGATATGGACACCTATTCGGCGCCATGGCCTCTCAGAAAAACTGTTAAGACGGTACTTCGGTCCCTATAAAGTTCTGCGACGTCTCAGTGACATTAATTATGAGGTTGTTCCTGATACTGCGCACTCTTCAAGGCGTCGAAGGTATGCTCCAGAAGTTGTGCACGTGGTACGCATGAAGCCTTATTTCGCCGAATGAACTCTTGCGTTTCCAACGAGTACAAACCGCTTTGATTATAAAGCATCGGGACGATGCTTTCTTGAATGGGAGGCTAATGTCACGGCTAAAGGCCGGGCAAGAAGACAAAGGACGACGAAGTGATGAGCGTGGACAGCACCCACGATTCCTCTGAGAAAGAAGAAGTCGAAGTGGCTGCTCTTTTGTTCTGTTAATACAGACCTCGTTTTTCTGGTCGCACCGTCGTCCTGTGCTCTGTTATTTTCACCTAGCGACAATATATATTGCTCAGAAAACGATAGCAAGTATGGTTGCTAGAATATTGATGTGCAGCTTGCAGTGCCACTGTGAACGAAAACAAATATCCACTGCGCAACAACGGCGCCTCACTAGTGGAAGTAGCAGCAAACCTCAAGCAGCCATGACTCCACCACATGCGAAAGTTTTTAGTCAGCCTGGCCAGTGCCAGTATTTGACCTTCATTTGAACACACCGAAAGTGTTATGGACAATGACTACATATTGTTGTCATCGACATATTTCGGTCGTTGTTCCTGCACTGGAGTATTTCTTTTTGGAGTGGGAGTTTTAACTCATGAAGTTCATAATGACTGCGTAGTGACAACGTGATAGAGCCTGACAGAAACGTTCAAGGTTTTTGCCGACCAATGCAGTATGCAGAAACGTTGTCACACTATTTGGGACATAGAGGGCAGAGAAAACGGGAACTGTAATTATCACATGATGGGCTAGTTAGGAAGCGGTGCTGTGAAATTGACCTATAGGCAAGCAGCAGGTGCTTAGTTACCTACTCATTGGTGCTGCATGCGCCAGGAACTGTTAATAAGGTTTTTGTGTCCGTATGTATGTAAAGCGACACACACGCAGAGATACCAACTTTCGTAAGTGAAGGTATGACTAGTTATACTTTTAAACACAGGATTGGGCAAGTGATGTCACGCACAGGGTCCAAAGTGGGTAATTTTCTTTCTCGACGTATCATGTTATAGTCAGCGCAGCACTGTCACCAACCACAGTGTTTTTATAGGCATACGAACTTAATCACTTATCTCCCGGCTGCCTCTAGAACTTCAGAAATTAAGTTATCGAGCGTAGTGATCCAAGAAGATTGTTTTGAGAAGGCTAGAAAAAAGAGCCTTGAAGAGGAGGTAGAAGCCAGGAAGAACTTAAATAAATTGGCTCAAAGCAAGCTACTTTCGTTCACACTCACAATATGTTGGTTAGTAACAGTGTAGTGTGGGAATCCTAACGAATTTACATAACCTGAGGTCCTTGCTTCCACATGCACCCAAATGTTAACACACCCAGTGATTTCGCATTTCCCCTCTCCTACGGATGTGCGGGAGTCGCGCCTCATGCCGAGGTCGACCATGTGATGTGGACCTGTTCCGCAAGCTACTCACACAGTAAAGCCCAGCACAAGCCCCACTTTTACGATCACCAAGACCGAGTAGTAGGAAGTATGCTGCGCAGCACGTGCTCGGCGGACCAGCTGTTCGGGTGTCTGAAAGACGCCCCGTCAGGATTCAAGTCCTGGCCGCCGCCTGAGGAAGGGGGGTTATGTAGAGGCCCGTCATCTCGCCGTCCTTGATCCAACAAAAACACTTCAAAAATATTTCTCTCTCGCTCGAGCTCAAGCAGAAGACATAGCCATAAATTGCCGTATCTTGTTAGGCGCTGAGCCGTGCTCCCAACTAGAGCTGCAGAAGTTGCGTCTTTTCCATTCCTCCTCCTCCTCCTCCTCCTCCTCGTATCTTGTTAGTGAATGCAGGCTACGCTTCACAACTATTAATGAAACGCGCGCGACGTCCGTGCCGCGGGTGTCTCTATGTGTACGGCTTTATTGTCAACAAGGATCACGCTGATTTAAAAAAAAAACCACCAGTGGCTTCATAGTCTGGCGCGCGACACATGGCAACACGTGAATACGTGAGGGCGCTCGCCGCTCAGCGGCCCAGTGAGCCGCAAAATTTTGTGAGGTCCGAAGAAGTTACTGGCTGTGCACGCTCGCATTTTTTTACATGCTTGAGAGCACCTTGGCGGCATTCGTGTGCGTGTTTCAGAGTGCATTACAGCCGCTGCAGAGGTCACTGCCCTGAAGCTTTGGTGGTCCGTGTTGCATTGCTCATGCTGTTGCCTTTCAACCCCCGTTCACCTTGCTTCGCGTACTTTTTTTTTTGCAAAATATAGGAGCTTTGGAGGGGATCAGGAATTGTGCGAGAGTGGCCATAATTAGGTTCCCGGCTTATTTCTCTTATCTTTGTTTTTGACGGAGTTGAGTGCTCTCAGCTTTCCTAGTGGTTCGACCCTTCCACATACGAAGAAGCCTGCATCGGCTCTTCTTGTTTATCATTATCATCTCTTTTTGAAGAACCTGTGATAAAGCTTGGGTGCTTACGCGCAAGTTACGTATGTTTATTGGTCAGCATTCACCGACTGCCTCTGCGGTGATACTTATGTGGCAAAGAAGCTTCTGAAAGCCGTCCCGAAGACATAGCGACTCAATGGCATGATTACGCATTTCCGTAAAATTGATGGTTTATAAAGAATAATTATTTGTGTGCCTGTGTGAAATACAACATTTATCATACCTGTGAGAACAACTTACTGTAGCATGGCAGCGAACATGGTAGTCAACACATCCGAAGAGCAGGCGGTCACCAGTTCAAGAACATTCATTGCGAACGGGAAACCAATGTTAATTCAGGCCAGTCTCACTCACTCACTCACTCACTCACTCATTTATTCAATCACTCATTCACTAATTTACTCACTCACTCACTCACTCACATGATTTACTGTCTATATCGACTCAAGAACGAGAAGTACTGACATCTTCAGTGTCGCACAAAAAACAGTACCGGCGATGGCGAGGCGGTCAATAAGCGAAGATTTAATCCCCCGTGACTCAAACAATAAAAGTCATGGTTCCAGTTGGAATCGTACCCATACATTTTGCGTGGCAGTAAAGTGTTCTAACAAAGAGCCACGCCAGTCCTCGAAACTGGTTCTTCGGAAAAGCACATGTCGGGTGAAAGCCGACTGTAGTTGCAGGGCTGCCTATCTGTCCTTATATATATATATATATATATATATATATATATATATATATATATATATATATATATATATATATATATATATAGAGAGAGAGAGAGAGAGAGAGAGAGACAACTTCCACCGGACTTACGTCACGAAAATGCGGTGGTGCTGCCCTGGTAGGCAAAAGACGCTCTGCCTACCGCAGTTTCTGCTGGGTTTTCAATGCTGCATGTGGTGTTATAGGTCAAGCAACGAGGAAAAAAAAAACGGTATGCCGACGAACTGCGCCGTGGTTCGATGTGAGTCACGTCTCACAACTTAGTTTTGTTTGTTGGCGCACATCGCAGCTCTCAACGCCTATGGCGGAAGTTCCTCGCGGACGTCGCTACAATTTTACCCATAATGTCGACATCAGCCTACCTGTGTTTACAAACATGATATATATATATATATATATATATATATATATATATATATATATATATATATATATTCATAATACTGTCAGCCCTCTCTTGAGGGCTCTTGCAGGGAGGGTACAACCAAATACAAATTAACCCATATACATCTATGCCAGGTGGTAGCGCAATAAATTAATACATCTGTAAATCTTTATCTAATCGGTAAACACTGCCTACATTCACAGCAATGCCTGGCTACGCATTGCAAGGCTTAAACACAGCTGGGAGCAATCAAAACAAAGAAACTCAAACCAAAGAAACATGCAGGTGTATCATCTGGCAGCTCAATCACTCAAATACATGTTCAAAAAATTTTCAAATTGGCAAAGATTGCTTGCATTTACCGTGTAGCAGAAAGCATACCGTATGCTATCCTTCATCATTTTTTGAAAAGCGTCGTAGGTACCTGCTACACACTTGCAAAGAATTTTGTGCGATTTTTTGATGCCATGGCTGACGATGATTAGGAATTATGTCTGAAGCTTTTGTAAAGGGTTAGGAGCCTTCGACGGCCTACTCGTCACGCAATTCGCATTGTGTGACGCTTGGCAGTTCTTTTGCTGTTCTAAAATGCATTAGTCACATTAAAGAAATTACTTTCATGACACCAAGCCTTACATCAAGTACCGGCGTGGCTCAGTTTTCGACTACTGAGATGGCGCGCAGGAAAGTCGAGTTCGAATGCCATCGTGTGCTTGGTGTTTCTTATTTACTTAGAATTTTTTTATTTTGCATGATAATGGTGACGGATCCGGTGGTGGCGGCAAACAACTATGGTGCTCTCGACCTTTGCTGTGATCTCATAAAAGCTTTCGCTGTAAAATTCAATACAAATTGCATATACACGCCAGTACCTGGGCATGCTCAATTGTTGCTAAACCCCGAATGAGTACCCCAGCAGTCGCTACTAATTGTACGCACATCATCGCACCGTAGTTTGCTATTCATTTCTTTATAAGTGACGTCTGTGATTTCACTTGATTGCTGACATTACGTCACGCCATATGTCACTTATTAGTCATCAGCGCAATCCACTTGTCCGGTAAGCCCTCTATATGTCCACAAATGTTTATTGTGCACAAAAGCGTTCCTACTCCTCGTAATATTTGAATCTACAGAAACAAAATGCAATTTAGGTGACTGCTTTGCATGAAATCAATTTCAACAGTGCGTGAGATGTGATGGGATATTTTATCTTGTTGAATCGTTGTTTATTTGAAGCATTGTAGTCTATCTTTCATATATTTTTCGATCTTTCGAATGTTTCGCTTCAGCAATTACGGATAGAACTAGTTGTCAATCAATCAATCAATCAATCAATCAATCAACGAGTAACTAAGAATGGCGCGGAAATGTCCCCCAATAAACTCGGACTCCCACTACAGAACAAACACTTCCGTGACTGAACCGAAGAGGCTACAAGTGATAGCGTTTCAGCAGCCACAGAGAAATAAATTAAAAGACCTGCCGAGCAATCTTCTCGTTCTTAAGAATCTGAAAGAAGAGCTTACGTCTAATATTGTTCACTCACCCTCCCGCAGTACAAGAATGCTTCAAAAAGCTTGATTTATTTATTTATTTATTTATTTATTTATTTATTTATTTATTTATTTATTTATTTATTTATTTACAATACTGCTAGCCCTTGCGGGCTGTAGCAGGGGTGGGAGGTGAACAGGTGAACAATACACAAACAATGTTAGGCAAAAAACAAGTCCAGCCGTCGTTGAAAATCCTGTGAGAATCTACATCCTGTAAGTACCTCAGTAGGAAGCGCATTCCAGTCAACAATAGATCGCACCAGAAACGAAAACTTAAATACATCCACCCGCGGTACATAAGCTTGCACAGAAAATGAGTTTAACTAAAAATAAGTTTAATGCTTAAGCTTGTTCGCGGAACTCGTGACTAACCGTTTGCCCAGGTCAGAGGTGGAGTTGAGAACTGTGCGGCAGAATCGCTTACTTCCAGCATCGGATCTCGCTTGCTGCGCCGGGCTCTGATTAAAAGCGAGGTGAGCCCTCGGGGCATCGTGCTCGATAATCCGGTCATTTGCCGGAAAAGCCTTTCGAGAATACCTGGAGGGCCCCATTCTAGTGAATCTGCGGCAAGCGGCTTGGCGACCACACATCCTCAATGAAAGCTGCCTGCAGACAAGTGCATAATGTCTCGAAAAGAGAATAAAAACATTTCTTTGTTTGGTGCCCTTTCAATGGGCTGGTTGCTGCTTTCATATATGCGGAACTTCAAATGGAAGGGTGCGTGTTTAAAATACTCGGCCAGAGTTTATTTGAACTGTGCGTGGTTTTAAATGTCTTATGAAGATATTCCAGGGAGGCATGTGATTTTCTGTGAAGATGTGTGTTGTTCAAATATGCTAGCAGTAGAACAGGAGAAAAAAAATACTGGACGAATATTTCTTGGTTCATACGTTTTAGTGCAGAGATTGATTTAGTGATGGGCCCTGCTTATGTCATTGCATGGTAAATTATTGCGGTAGGCTAATGAGCGCTTGTCTGCATCGGCTTGAATAAGAGCTTTCAGAGTTTGATGCTCTGTATTTTTTCACCGGAGTTGGGATTTTACTCAAACTTCACTTGTGCAGACGTGCTCACTTTTGAGCTTTCCCGCAATCTGCACTAAGTGCCATTTGCCAATATTACTTCCAACTAAGCCTGTGTTGAGGCTTTTTTTACGTTGAACCGATGTCACTGTTTTATATTAATTATTATTATTACTTTTGAAGGAGTCTAAAACCGGAGTAATAATGTGGTGCACTTATTGCGGACACGGTTGAGTGACCTGACGCTATGCCTTCAGTAGATTACGTACAGCTGACTAAGTCTGACGCAGCTTTCCCGTCCGGCCCCAGTAGTGTTCGGGGAGTTGTTAGGCTGTGTTAGACAAAGACAAGCGCGCCTTTGAAAACCTTTGATGCAACTACTCATGTGCATGCAGTAGATCGAAGTATTGCACTAGAGTGTGAATAAGTTGCCGAAATTGCTTTTATCGAAAGCGTGGCCATTAAAGTGCTAAGATCATCGTAAAAATGTACTGAAAAATCTGCTTTTGGAAGGTAGGGAACCGCAGAATGGTCTGGGTAGCGTAGAAGGACACACATTTTTTCAAGCATTCGCGTAAACAGGTAATGCGTGCGTGCGTGCGTGCTTCAGCAGCAGAAAGCCTTCTCGGTTTTGCCCCCTCCCCCTCTTTCAACCCTCCTTCATTTTCTAAGCATTGTTAACTTTTTTCATGTTCCGAGAGCTCCTTGTTACTGTGTTTATCTACTTCGAACCCACGCTGAAATCTTATATACAGAGAGAAGTTACTTTATTGGGTTGAAAAAAGAACTTTAGGGGCTAGGTGGGTGGGGCCCCATGTACAAGGTTCCACTGGCTTGCGCCTCCAGCCAGACGTGGTCCAGGAGTGGTAGTTGCACCTCCGGGTCCGAGCTAGCGAGGAGTGCCTCCCACTGCCCCAAAGAGTTTTCCATTCTATACATACGCTGTAAGCGATCCAGTTCATTTGGCCGTTTAGCACAACTCCACGAGTTATGGTAGAGGGTCGGTGGCAAGTCGCGACACCACGAACAATCGCACCCATCCAAAGTTGGATGAATTTTGTGCAGTCGTAATAAATTTGAATAAACTTCAATTTGAATTTTACGGAGCTCTATGGCGTCTACGCCTTGAAGAGATTTGTGGGGGGCGCCATATTTCTGCCCCGTGCATCGCTGGTGAGCAAGAAGCTCTCGCGGAACCATCCGAGCTCGGCCGTTTTCCTCCTCCTCGCGAAATTCGACGTACGTAGTGATGGGTAGCGGTAACAGCGAGAAAGGCTGCTACTCCGCTCGGTTCGTGAGCGCTCGAGCTAGAGCGTCCACCCTCTCGTTGCCCTCTAAGCTTACATGTCCCGGCCACCAGACCAACCTATAAGTGTTGCACAGTTCGCCGCCTAGAAGTTTGCAAATGTTTAATTGGAGGCGGCCTTTCGTGAATAGCCGGCACGCCTCTTGCGAATCTGAGAGTATGGTGATGTACATCGCCATCGCGGCACTCTCGACATTTAATCGCCAATGCGATGGCGAAACACTCGGCCTTGGTGATCGATGTAGTGTGCAGTGATGAGCTGGAAACCATGCTTCTCGAGTCGCTGCTTTCCATTGTGGACAATGCAGCGCTTCCAGTTATACTTAGAACCGTCAACGTATAGAACGTTCTCATTACCTCTGACTAATTTTCTAATCCATTTTACGCGCTCTTCTCACCTTACAGATGGCTTGTCTAAGTTGGCGAAAAGAGTGAAGTGATAGAAAAAAAGTAAGTACTTCACAACATTCTTTATTTGGAGATGTTCGCAGCCCCGGTTTCAATTATTGAACCATGTTCTTGGTTCTTGACTTCTTTCTTCCTTATTCAGGGGCGCATTCGACAGAGGTCGTCTTCATTTGGGTTTCGTTGACACGACTGGCCATCGATCGCGCTATTTCCAACATTAGCTCCAAGACAGCAAAGCGCTTGGATGGCATTGCGGCAGGACTCATGAAGTGCCTTGGCGAACGAGCCCGGGAACACCTGGCGACGATCTACACAGGCATCATTCAAGGGGACCCGATACCAGCTGACTGGCTCCAAAGTCGTGTGTGTCTGGTGTCGAAACGAGGAGGAGCCGCTAGCTTCCTCAGCGACCACAGACTCATCACAGTAACCAGCGTTATGTACAGGGTATTCGCCCAGGTGCCGAAACGCTGGATGAACGGATGGGCAAAGTCGAATGGACTCCTCTCTGAGCTACAAAATGGCTTCAGGGAACGACGATGCCTGGACGACAACCTGTTTGTCCTCACTCAGTCCATTGAGAACGCAAGAAAGGAGTTTCGTGGTCCATTGACCTGCTTTTTGGATGTGGGGAAAGCGTACGATAGCGTTCCACACGATTTACTGCTCAGCCGCATGCAGAATATCGACATGCCGCCAACGTGGATCGACCTGCTCCAGCGTCTCTACAGCAACAACATGGTGATTGCGACTTTTGGCCAGACCAGTACGGAGCCAGTGTCGGTTCGCCGAGGTCTGAAACAAGGGTGTCCGCTCTCCCCGCTACTGTACATGCTTTACACTGCGGGGCTAGAGTGGGACCTCATTGGTTCGGGCCTTGGCGTTGCGCTACGGTTCCAATATGCCGGTTCGCCACAGGTCTGTACACTACCGGGACTGGTTTTCGCGGATGACCTGGTGCTCTTAGCGGAAAACACCGATCAGCTGCAGAACCTCATAGACATATCCGCCCACCACCCTGCGTCGCTGACACTGACGTTCAATGCGAAAAAATCGGCGGTGCTACGTTTTTCCGGGCCAGCGGACGAACTCGAGCTGGTGCTACCGAATGGTCAGCCGATCTCTCGCAGCATCGAGTACCTATACCTCGAGGTGACACTTGGTGATAGAGAGTGTTAGGACGTCCACGAGGCCAAGATGAGGCAGTCGTCACAACGAGCGATCGGCACCCTACGGAAGGGCTGCCTGTGGAGTTTCAACCGGTATGTAATTGTACGCGAGCTATGGAAGGCGGTACATGTGCCTTGCCTGACTTTCACAAAAGCTGTCCTGTGCCTATCGACGAGCACCCGCGAATGGCTTGAGCGTGCGAGAAAGAGGCGGGCCGCATGGGCCTCGGCTGTGTTGGAAGGGTGGCCACGGAGGCAGTCCAGGGAGACATCGGCTGGTCATCATTCGAAGCCAGGGAAGCGTGCAGCAAAATAGCGTTTGAGGCCCACCTCCGGTGTCTGAGCGACTCGCGGTGGGCCAGGCGCATTTTGCGGTACATCTCCCTCAAGGGTATTCGGACCCAGTGTTCGAATAGAGTACGCCGGCTGCGTGCAAAATTCGGCTTCTTCGGCGAAACAGGCAGTGGCTCACCCGAAGGCCTTACACCACGTTCGGTGCACACTCAAGTCCGAGAGGTAGAAAGCGCCCAATGGCGATCAGGAGTGCTGCGTATGTCTACCCTGCGGATGCATGGCAAATACAAGGCTGAACTAGGCAGGGCAAAACTCTATGACAACAGCGTAGGCAGTGCTCTGCTGTTTGAGGCACGTGCGGACCCCCATGAGGATGAGGACCCCCAGGTTCAAGGAGGTTCGATGAGGACCCCCAGGTTCAAGCAGCTATCTGTCGCTGCTGCTCCGAAACGAACGAGACGGCTGAGCACCTGATTCTGGATTGCGCCCGTCTTTCTCCACGGCCAGCAGAGGGCACCACTCTGCCTCAAGCGTTTAGATTTTCAGCAGAAGATCATGACGTCAACGACGCCACTGCCATGGCGACAACAAAGGCTCGTCTACAAATGTGTTGGAAGGCTACGATGCCATAGGGACTGACAGGACAGACACGGCACTTATATAGTGCAAAAAAGACTTATGTGACAAGTGTGTGCCCCGCTGTCTCTTCCGAGACTTTCTATCTCCCGCCTTCTTCTTTCTTCTTTTTTTTTCTTACCGGCTAGGTCACACTATCTGTGACCACCCGATTCAAGGGAAAAGCCAGCCTACCATCATCATCATGTTGTGCAAGTGAAATAGTTTTTTTATTTTTTTATTTACAAATACTGCTGGCCAGAGACCAAAGCAGGAAGGGCAAGATATAACAGTTGTCATACACATTTCAAAACAACATCAACAATAAAGAGAGTAAAAAGTGGAAAGCGTGACATATTTATACAAAAGCAACAAAAGGAAAGAGTGGGGAGGGAAAAGAGGAAATAGTTGGAATAGTTAGAAAGACAACTTCAATTTTCAGCGTAAATAAGATCGGGAGAGTGTAAACTGCTTGCAGGCAAATCGTTCCACCCTTTAATGGTACGAGGAAGGAAGGAAAGTTTGAACAAGTTAGTACGAGCAAAATATGGTGTTAAAGAAAGTGCGTGTTAATGCCGAGTTTGGCGTGTTCTTAGTGGTGTGAGGTAGGGGTCAGGATTCAGAGCAAATTTGCGGTTAGAAAGTTGGTACAAAAATTTGAGACGTAAGAATCTGCGTCTCGACTGCAAAGATGTGATACCATTTGAAAGCGTTACGCTAGTTACAGAACTACCAGGCTTGTAAATAGAATAAATGAAACGAACTGCCCTCCGCTGAATTTTTTCTAATGCATCAATGTTAGTTTTAGTATAAGGATCACAGGCAACGCATGCATATTCTAATTTAGGGAGAATCAAGGATTGGTAAGCTGAAAATTTCACTTTCGTAGGAGCATCCTTAAGTTTGTGCCTTAGCATGCATAATTTGCGGAAGGCTGCGGAAGAAACTTGTTTAATGTGGGAATTCCAACCTAAATTATTCGTTAGAGTGACACAAAGATACTTGTATTCCTTAACTTCTTTAAGAGGTTGGTTAGAGAGCGTGTAGTCAGCTAGTACTGGCTTTTTCTTGTTAGTGACACGGAGCAGAACTGATTTATCGAAGTTTAGTTTCATCCCCCATTGATTGCACCATAGACATATATTGTTTAGAGTGGACTGGAGAGCTGCTTGGTCATTAGAACTAGTTATCGAGTTAAACAGAATACAATCATCTGTAAAAAGTCGAACGTTAACAGGTGGGTTTACACAATTTACTACATCGTTACAGTATATCAAAAATAGTAGGGGACCGAGTACACTGCCCTGTGGGACACCTGAAGTAACTGGCAGAAGAATTTAGTTCTGATTATTAATCCACACAAACTGGGAGCGATCAGACAGGTAGTTACAAATCCATGCTAAAAGAAAATTTGGAAGCCCAATAAGCTTTAATTTAACCATAAGTTTATCATGGGGGATGCAGTCGAAAGCTTTGCAGAAATCTAGGAATATGACGTCTACTTGGCCGCCCTTATCAATTTCTGATGCAAGTTAATGAGTGACTGTACATAACTGAGTTGTTGTCGAAAAGCCCTTTCGAAAACCATGCTGATACGGAGATAAAAAGTTATGCTCATCTAGGTGTTTTGATATGAATGTTGTGACAATGTATTCTAACATTTTGCTACAAGACGATATAATCGAAATTGGCCGATAATTGAAGACAAGAAGAGGGTCTCCCTTTTTGAGAATTGGCTTGACACGAGCCATTTTCAATTCTTCAGGTAACGTTGCAGTACGGATTGAAGCTTCAAAAATTGTAACAAGGTAGTTGGACAGGGGCTCGGCACACCATCGAAAAAATTCGTTCGGTATTCCTTCTGACCCACCGGAGGATTTTACTTTTATTCGAAGAACCATGTTTAAAACTCCTTCATATGAAATTAAATTTCCTGGTGGAGTATCTGCGGAATCATGCACAAAAGCTACAGGCTGAGAAGACTGACAGAAAACACCATGAAAAAAGAGTTAAAATGATCAGCAATCGCTTTCGCATCCGATACCAGAAAACCGTTCACAGAAATGTGTTCTACGTTCTTTTTGCGATCGCTAATGTAGGCCCAAAACTTCTGCGGGTCATCTTTAATAAAATTAGCCAGTGTGGTATTGAAATAAAAGCTTTTCTTGCGTTAATAATAATAATAACACTAATAATAATAATAACAATAATAATAATAATAATGAAGAAAAGCAAGACGCAGCCCCGCCGCGGTGGTCTAGTGGCTAAGGTACTCGGCTGCAGACCCGCAGGGCGCGGGTTCGAATCCCGGCTGCGGCGGCTGCATTTCCGATGGAGGCGGAAATGTTGTAGGCCCGTGTGCTCAGATTTGGGTGCACGTTAAAGAACCCAAGGTGGTCTAAATTTCTGGAGCCCTTCACTACGGCGTCTCTCATAATCATATAGTGGTTTCGGGACGTTAAACCCCACATATCAATCAATCAAAAGCAAGACGCAATTCATCTGGGCGTCGAGTCACAAGCCATTCAACCCGAATATTCTCTAACCATTTTTCTTGGCAGTGCTTTCTCTTTACAATCGATGCAGGCACGCGCGAAGGCACGCGCGAAAAAGCAATCAGTTGTATGCAAGGAACTACGTTCGACAGCAGCATCGCTGCAGATGGCTTTTGAATCAGCCAACTTGCTTTTATTTCTTTTTATTTCACTAAGGTTCAAAGAAGAAGAAGAAGAAGAAGAAAAAAGAAGAAGAAGAACAGACAACAAGAGAGAAGATAAGAAGAAGAGACAAACAAGACAACAAGAAGAGAGAATAAAGAAGAAAAAAGAGAAAGAGAATGAAGCAATAGACACAGCAGAAGACACTCCTCTACCTCCTCCTCCCTCCATTACTCCTCCGCTCCTCCTCCCCTCCTCCTCCTCCGCCTCCTCCTATCAGAAAAATCAGCAGAATCTAAGAAGAATGTTCCTAAGCGAAAAGAGCTGGCAAGCTAAGTCGGTGAGAGGCTTTCACGAACTAGGTCTCGAAAAATAAGTCTGCATAGAGAGGGAAGAAAGGCTCAATACAACCGTGGATGGACATAGACTTGAAATAATGGCCCCTTCCAGGCTTCCAATGGGTTCCCTTCTAGGCGTTCGAAAACTTACTAATTCACGAGGAAATTCCTGCGTGAGGTCCGATCAACTTCATGCTGATTTCTTGTGTACTCTGAATTTATACACTAGAACAGCGTAGACAGGGGTGGAATGGGTACATTGAAATAAACATAGGCCACTCGCTAGCACCACTAAAGGCAACGACAACTGGCAGAGGTGCAGGAGCAGGTTGCGGCGTTGGTGTGAGGTTTGTCTGTATGAAGATATTCTGGGAATACTAGCAAATAAGAAAGATGTAGTACGTCAAACGAGCACTCATGCATCACACGAGAAATATTCAACAGGGTACATACACATACAGGACATGCGCTTTGCCTCTCTAGACGTGTCTTTTGTTTAATATTTCACGCGGTCATGATGCGTGAACGTTAGCAAAGCTGGTTATACAGTAGCAATAGCCAAGACCTAAAGCTTGTTTGAAAAAAAGCAGCTTTGTCCAGGAACCTATTTTAACTTATTCGACTTTGGTTACATCTCGCACACTGTGGGCCCAGCTTGACTGTGGGGTTAGAGTTATAAATATTACGTGTTCAATTTCCTGTGGTAACCAAAAAATTTAGATTTGCTTGCGTAGTTTTTATAAAATATTTTATGCCATCCAATTTAGGTTCATTTCAGAGCATTTATTTCTTCATTTCATGTTGCTAGTGCTTCCAACAGCACTTTCAATTTTTTTCGCGTTGCCGTGCTTTCCCCTAAAATGTTCGCATATTTACATACAAATTGTGTTTATTTAGCTGTCATTTTAAATGGCATTTCTTTAGCAATGGCTTTTCTATGGGCGGATGATACATCTGCTGTGGCGTCACTCAATTGCTGCTGTTGTCGCGCCGCTTGCATAGCTGATGTCGGTGTAGCTGCACTAAGACGATCTCACGTAACGGGGAGGTTGTTTTTTTTTGTAAGGCCATTGATCGTTGTCATGATCATTTGAAAAAAAAAATAAAGGGTACGTATCGAACTTCATAGTATGTCTGCAGTTGTTAGTCTTGTAAGTGAATGATGGTCATCCCTGTGTACTGAAATTTGATATTAATAATATCTGGAATTTAACGTGCCAAGCCCACCATATGATTATAAAAAATGCTGTAGTGGAGAAATCCGGAAATTTTGACTACCCGAGATTCTTTAACGTTCCCGTAAACCTAAGTACACAGGCGTCAAACATTTCCGCCTCCATCGAAAATGCAGCCGGTGTGGCCGGGATTTGACCCTGCGACCTTTGGGTCAGCAGTCGGGTGCCATAACTATAAGAATACCATGGCGGGGCTTACTTAAATTTAGGAGCACGTTGAAGAACTTTAGGTGGTCAAAAAATATTTGGAGTCCCCGGCTACGACAACTCTGTGAATCATATCGTGGTTTTAGGACGTTAAAACCCAACAATTATATTACAGTGATGGTGAGGGAGAGAGTAATACTATGATAACTGAATGAAGATATATAAATAAAAAAATGATAGATAGACTGGAATAACGCGAAGGAAAGGTGACCGTAACTGCACACTTGAGGAAGCTACAAAGCTTCTTCATTTTACGACATCTTAAAGCAGTTAAAAAGCTTGCGCAACTTTAATTCTGGCTTTGATGGACAGGTTAGGCTATGTAAATCACTAGGCAGTGTAATTGAAACCACGTTGGAGAGCAGCCGGCTACCCTGCTGCGCACATGAAACCGAGGCTCTGGGACTCGATACAAAAGAAGGAGCGGCTACGCCTTGCTTGGGCAAACATTCCGCGCACACGCATCCGCTAAACTCGCCAGTATGCCGCCTGACTCACTATTAGCGTGCATTGTCGTTGAATGTACAGCAAGGGCAATTCATGAAGTATAAGAATGTCGTAGCTCTTCATGTTTGCATTGAAGCCCAATACTACGAAAACACCTTTACTTTTCGTATCTGAATAAAAATGGCTGATATGACCAACAACGCGCACAAATGGGCACTGAGACAATTTTGCAGCGGATTAAATGCTCCCTGTTAGAATTTAGGTAGAGTGAAGCTGCTTCACACCTTCATTTTTAATCCAATGTCGTGTTATATAGTGTGCATTGACAGAATATCTGAGGACGACTCCTGATACCTCAAAAGTGATCATCACATAGGCGGGAAGTGAAGTGCCAACCGAAATAAAGTTGAAAATAGAAAATAAAAACCGGAATTGGATTCTCAGACCTAACTTTTTAGAATCACCCCAAAAATGACGGCGCTATACGCATTGGTTAGAACAAACCTCATTAGATCGCCCCAGCTGCGAATTTTTAAAATGTAGACAGCACTACACACATGCGTCAAATCAAAGAAGTAAATTAAACGCTCAGTGAACCAGATTACTGTGTGTCCACAGTGTACAACAAACAAGAAAAAGCTTTCCCACTTTATAGTTGAAGCGTCCTACTCAATGTAGTCTGTAATAACGTCTGCATTGAATAAGCTAAGCAAAACATCTCTATCTGAGGTTTTGTGTTACCATGCCTATACACACACCCCGGGCCGTGCCATGTCAGAAGGGTCTCCCTCGATGCTCAAAATTAATGGAAAAGAGACTGCTTATTGAATAAAAAAGATGAACCTTCGATTTATCTTCGTTTCTAGTATGGCCACCGCTGACGACTTATTGTTGCTTGCTACATTATTTGTGGCTCTCCCTATAAGAGCACGACTGATCAAACACAAATGGACAGAGAAAAGACTCAAAGTTTCAGTTTTAATTAAGTCTGAGCAGCACTTCCCCTACCGAACAAGTGTCGAAGCTATGAAATCCAATTTCTTTTGGGGTAAACGTCATTTAAAAGAGGCCGCTGAAGCGTGAAAGGAAAGCAGCTCAAACATTGACTCTGCGTGTCTCCCCATTCAAGTGACAAGAAAATAAAAATGAAGAGTAAAATATTTAACCAGTATCCTTACGAGCTTCCTTGCTTCCTCGCAAGGCATTAGACGTTCTCTTCAGTTTTTGATATGTTTAGGTAGTCTATTGTGGCCTTAATTTCGCGGCTGACCAGGTGATGCTACCTTCGTCTTTATTTGTTCCGGCAATCTTTAAAAACAAATTTTTATGCTTTTTTACAAGAACATAGGTTGACAATAGTGCGATGCTTGCGACTGTGAAAATATGATTGCAATCTGCGGTTTTGCAAGGACAGTCTGCACATTTTTTGATGACCAGTCTGCACATTTTTTGATGAAAGCGCCGGCGTGTTTAATATCTAAACAAAGCGGCGAGATGAGGCCTTCTCTGATAGATAGCCGCCATACCACCCTTCTTTCTTTTTTATCTCTTTTTTTCAGGGCTCCGAACTCACAATTCAGTGCTAGGCTTCCAATCAGGTCCATGTGGTTGTTCTTGTGATTATTGACGTGAGACCGTTTATTGCACTTGAGAGTCAATTACGAGAACAAGCATCTCAACAAGAGCAAGTGTTTATATCATTCGTATACGCAGCATATGCCAGCCCGCTTTTTCTTTCTTCATTTCTTTGCCTCTTTTAGAGGTTAATTTTCAACCTTACATTAATTTTGGTAACACACACACACACACACACACACATACACACACACACACACACACAAAACGTGATCGCACAAGGTCATTTGAATGTTTTGGGAAGCCGTAGGTGAGTTTAGCATTGAGTGGAACTCTCATTTGCCTGGTGCACTTAACAACTGTAAAGTAGAGCGTACAGTGATTATCATTAACAGACTAGATGTGAAGAAAATCGCATAGCCGAAGATTATCAGGAAAAATCAGGTTATAGGATGATACGTAGATTAAAACTATACATCTCTGCCTTCTAATAAATTCTCACTCACTCACTCAAAAAAAAAACTATAAGTGCTACTTGCGCGAAGGTGTGGAAGGCTAGGTCACAGCAGAGCTGTTGGATAGCAAGTCAGTCTTAGCTTGGCTAGGCTTTCACCCACTGACCTCTCTCTTTCCCATCTCTCGCTATACTTTGTATCGTATGCTCTCACTGTTGCTATAACTCGCTAGCATAGAATACAAAAATGCCACTAAATACCGAGAAACAAACAAATATATAGCCTGCGTGGTCCATGAAAAAGATACGAAGCTTGCTGCTGCTTCGACGTATGCCAATGATGAAACCACCGCGGAGGAACTGGGGATCGCGTTATCAATCTGTTCAAGTTGTTCATCGGTAACAATCGTGGCGGATATACAAGAAACGTGTCACTGGTTTCAAAAAGGATCAATTGGCAAATCAGCCCTTCAAATCTTCTTAAAGTGCGCCTTTAAAGACGCAACTATCCTCTGGACACTGGGGCACGATTCTTCATTGGGTAAACGAGCGGTGCGTGCCGCAGCCGGAGAGGATGTACACCGGTCTTCTCCGCAGCGATACTCGGACTCCAGAAACGCACAGGAGCCAATACCGAGAAAATACTCCGACATACTTGCGCACTACCAGAAGCAACGACGCCACTATCCACCTGCTGACGATAGTTTGAGTAGAGAGCAAGCGGTGACCCGGACAAGGCTACACACAGGTACCTATCCGCCCAGTACGTTACCACACGCAATATACCCGACAAATACAGCAGAAACTGACAATACTGCACGCACTTTGCAAACACGCAAACACTCTGTACCACATGACATAGGGTTCTCAAAACAACCCGAGCGTCCTGCCCATGGACGAACACAGCCAACAAGAAAATCCAGAAGACCATTGGGAGGCGTTGCTGACGACGGTAAACCCTGAGGACCAGCTGCTGCTGGTGGAAAGAGCTCGGGCGTCAGCGTCTAGCCACTAGGGCTTGCAGGTATCCGCGAAAGCGGCTATCCGGTTAAACAGGAAAAAGCGAATCCGGCCTTGAAAGCCAGTTATCCGGTTATCCGGATTAAAAGAAACAGAAATTTTGCTTATCCGGTTTGAATACCTGTTCACCCGGTAATTGGAATATTCGGAAACGAAATTTAGTCTTGCTAAGAGCTTTTTCGAAATTTAAGTGCCCTTGGATGCGCACCGACATAACATGTGCAGCTCGTTACTTCATTACTGACGGAATCATTAACGGCTAATGCGAAGACTTCCAGTTTCTTAACTGTACATGTACTTTCACATAATGCGGCTATTCATAACTAACGGAATGTTTGTCAATAGGTAATCACTAGCTGCCTTTAAAAAGGCATCATCACTAGTGACTTACGTAACGTCCCCCTATAAGGACAAATGAACAATGTCAGAAGGTCAATGAAAGTACATATCGGAGTTGTACAAGTGGTTGCAATGTTTTCCACAAACACGATCCAAGAAAAACGAATATTTATGCTAGTATGACAAAATTAAAATCCAGTTATTCGATTATGCGAATATGACGACATTGTTAATCGAATAAACGACTGAATATCCGGTCAATCTGGTTATGCAGTTTTTCAAACTGAAAAACAAATTATTCGAATAACCGGGTAACTGGTTTTGCCGCAAAACAGGTTTAATGTTGATGCCCCACTAGCCACGGCTACCTGGAATGAGGAAGTAACCCACCTCTGGGCGAAGAGAACGTGCGCCTAGCCGCAAATAAAGTTTATCTTTCTCTCTCTCTCTCACTATAACATACAAAACTATACTGTTCATGGCTATGCTTTCTTTCTTTTCTAGTATCGTCTTTATTCAGCTTGTTTCTATCTCTTTCTCTATTCTTTTTCTTTCTGAATATTTCTCTCTATATGTATCCGTTTTCCCATTCCGTCTTTCCCTCATATTCATTTTTCTTCTCACCCTCACTTGACGTTCTCACCTCTTTGCTCACTATAGTATCTAAGGCTGTGCTATGCTCGCTTAGTGTGCTTCGATAGCCGAGTTGTTATGACGCCCACCTTTAGATCGTGGAAACGCGTGTGCGAATCTCGCCTTACCACGAATTTCTCTGTTCATCCGTTTATCTCTCTCTTTCTGTGCCAGTTCGCCCTCGCCCATCAGAGTTATTGCATCAACGCCGCACAAATACGCACTGGCATTCTCTGGGTGAATCAGAAGAGGAATAAGAGGAAGACGCTGAAGGATAAGATTAACAGATTGCGTTTCGAGTCATGATAATTTTTTTATGAATCACGTACGGTAAAGCTTGAGTGTAACAGCCCTGCTGTGAAAATGAGACGTCATTTCACTGTGTGAGAACTTCAGTAGAAAGAAACAGAGAACAGGAGGTGAGAGACAGACATGGTAATTCATTTATTAATTAATTGAACTAGAGGACGATGATGAAGGCGAAAATGAAGGAAGTGCGTGTCGGGTAAGTTAAATTGCTAGCTACACAGGCATTTCTCAGGCTGTAGGAATCGCGGTAAGGCGCTTAGAAACGGCTTTTATTGACCGTCCTGACTTGTTTTTTGGACAATACTGGTCGAGATTTCGTATACCCCAAATTCTGGTAATACAGCGCTTTCTAGATAATTTAGACGTTCAAATTAATGCTGTTCATTTAGTCAGTACCATTAACAATGCTATTAAATTACAGTTTGATGATATATTTCAAAAAAATTCAAAATTGATGTCGCTCAGTTTTTTAGAAGCTATAATTAGAGACTACCTGGCACATACGCCAATACAAGCAGTCATAGCAACTGATGCGTCGCAAAGGGAAGAAACATGTGGAATTAGTATTTTTTCTCCTGCCGTAGACTGGTGCTTTTCGCTTCGCCTCCAGATTTTGTGCCCATATTTGAAGCAGAATGTTTTGCGATAATTCTAGCTCTCCGTAAAATAACTGCTTCAGTAAGGTCCGCATCAATTTTAACGGATTAACTATCAGTATGTGCTTCCCTTACTGCAGATGAGAACTCGCATGCTCAGAGTGCTTTCAAAGCATTACTTTCCTACCATCTCAAACTGATCAAATTGGTCTGGGTTCCAGGACATAAGGGCATTTAAAAGAATGAAAAGGCAGACGCGCTGGCCAAGTCATCTTTAAATGGGCCTGTTATTGATGTATTACCGGCATCGAAATTCTTGATAAGCGCTAGATTAAGCAGGAAACTACTGTTAGAGCAATATTCTACACCTTCTACAGCCACACCGGAATTGAAGCACTTGTTATACCATTAGAATAGTAAAATATGCCAAATGCGAGGAACGGAAGTCGCAATCACTAGACTGCGCTGTCAAATTCCACAGCTAAATTTATATTTACGCAGAGCTGGTCTGGCAGCCTCCCCTCATTGTCCTGTTTGTGGAGTAAATGAGTCAACTGAACATTACCTCATCTATTGTAATAGATTCTCTGTCTTACGTAAAAACACTTTAGGTGCCGTTTGCCACCTTCTCGGAATAGATTTAAATGCTAAAAATGTGCTTTATTTCGGGGCTTTGTCTCTAGGCCACAGTGACGGGAAGATGGTTGACGCATCGCAGGAGTTCGTCAAAAGTTGAAAGAGGTTTAAGTGTTGAAATCATTGTTCGGTAGCTTATGAAATTTCCAAATTCATATTAAATCAATTATGACGCTTTATTGCATTACACTACAGATTATTTACCATTCAACCATCAAATTCGTCTTGTTGCATCTTTATTTTAATTCTCGTAAATAGGTTGTTTTAAGCCGTTATTAAGGAAGAAATTTATGAAAACTATCCGGTTCTTGGCCAATCCCCCAGCGTGGGTATGGGCCACATTGTCAAGGATCTTTACTTCACTTGACTTGTCATGATACTTTATTCATGAATCACATACGGTAAAACTCGAGTGTACAGGCCTGCTGTAAAAATACGTCATTTCACTGTGCGAGAGCTTCAGTAGAAAGAAACAGAGAACAGGAGGTGAAAGACAGACACGGTAATTCGTTTAATTGTCCGCTAGGTCAAGATGTATTACAATGCACCACATACGTGCGTGAAGCTAAAAACGTTTTGAATCTCAGCCCCAACTAAGCGATCTTCGAAGTAAACAGTAGCAGAACAGGCGACAAGAAAAACGTCTACAGTAGAGTAATATGCCCACTGAAAAGAGGTACTCGCGAAATAGCTCAAAAGTCCTAGACTTGGGGTCATTGCTTTGGTGTCATTGGTGTCATTGTGTAGCACTACATTATACCGGTGTAACAAATTCTGCGCCAAAACTTTAATTCTGGTATGAGAGACAGAATATATTACAGCGCACATTGGTCGACAGAAGCTAGTGTATTATTGCGTTTACTATATATTGAAGCTTGCATTATATATTATTTTACAATCAACAGGCCTCGTCCCTCTCGCAAGCGCATAAAACATTTTAGTGAATATCAAACAATTACGTTATTATAGATATGCATCACTGTTTCACTATTCACTGTTCGTTTATTTTAAGGTATATACCCTACAAGAAAATAAGGGAGAAAAATAGATTATCTCAACTCCAATATTCACTGTGTCATGACAAAAAATGTCTATTAGAATAAGTCATCGTCAACGTTTGTGTCATTTTTGTCGTACGCAAGAGATTCTTTATAATCGGCGAACGCCGATTGGTTCACGAACGGCTTTATGGGTGTCGTCTTGTCTGTAACGGCGTAATCGTTTGTAGAACTAAGAAAAGTAGAACGAAAAACTGATGGCAGCATCTCCAGTTTCGTCAGCGGTAGCGAACGCCTGGACACGCCGATACCATTGGCCATTTTCGTCGTTCGAGCTTGCCCCTTCTTAGCAATGAAGGATGTGGACTTCTCCGATGACGCTGCAGACAATGTGCTGCTCGCAAGGAACCTATCCAAAGCAGCGGCGCGATCCACAACCGACACCGAAAGCTGTCTGCCATCGAGGTTGGTAGCGTTCGCGTCGAGATACACCTTGTTGTTGGCGACCTTTATCAGTGGATGTTCGGGCGGTGCACCGAAGCGAAAGCTCATGCGCGCATAGAACACACTCGCCAGGAAGAACACCGCGACGAGAAGGCTTACGGTGAGGAGGAAGACGCAGTTGCGATCGGGCCGCCCCATCTGATCGAGTTTCAATGGCTTCTCGTTCGCAGCGTGAAGGAGATGTGGTTCGACATTCAACGTGCTATTTAGGACGAGAGCAACGGCATGAATAGGTTCTTCGTCGTCTTCCTCCAGTAGCCCAGTAACACTTTCAGCCATTGCATTACTTCGACGTTCCGTCAGAGAACCGTCGGATGAAGTGGTATCGAAATTTAGGATCGATGACTTCTCGAGGCCAGAGCACAGCGCCGGTGTAAACGTGCGCAGGAGGAGTGGTCCATCAGAGGTCTCCGTAGTGTCTACGCTTCCTGCGACTTTTGAAACATCGTCGGGTAAATTGCTTTTTGAACTGAATTGGAGAGTTGTGAATGAAGTAGCCTGGACGCCGCTGTCCTCTGACCCCTTTTCCAGCATCGCCATTGATGAGGTGGTTTGGATAAGTAAGTTGCGCTGGGACACTGGATCTGGAACCTGAAAGTTGAGATTTGTGGCTGAAGTCGACATCGCTACTGCAGGAGTTGCTTTCAATTTACAGGTCGTCTTCGAGACCTCTGTCGCACTACGGGACGTCTGCGCCGCCGTCGACGTGTCGGCAGTGCTCGGTCGGGACGATGAACAGCCCGCCTCCTGGATGGCCTCTTCCCTCAGAAGTTCCTCGGAGATAGTAGAAAACACTTCAGCCCAGCCAGCCGCAACTACTTGGTGTCTTCTCTTACGAGCGTGGTAAGTGCTTGGCTCCAGGTATCGCGCCCTATTTCCTTTGAATCTCGGCGATCGGCATCCATGGCTGGTGCGTGTGGCAGATTCTTCTTTCTTGTCTTCTTTTACCACGGCAGAAATGACCCGTTCCACAGTGTGACCACGCGCTCATGGCAGGTCCCAAGTGGGGATGGGCTGGCACAAAAATTAGGTCTACCTTAGTTTAAAAATTCTAACAGTGAAGGCCTAGCTCAAAAGCGTGCTATTCTTTTCTACTCGTCCCGAAAAATTCGGATGGCCGCTAGTTTTGTTTTGTGCAAGTGGTTTCGTAGACCTAACTTTTTTTTCGTAAAATAAAACTATGTAGCTTTTAGTCAGTGCTCGTGATGTGTATACTCTGCCCTCTGTCGCATCTCTGATTTGTTCAGATTCATAAAAACTTTAGATCGTTGTTGGGAGTGAGGGTAGGTAAGATAGAAACTATTGCATTAGAACTGCTTGGAACAAAAAGGTGTGAGCCTATTGTGGTGCTGACATATTGGCACCGTCACAGAAAAGAGTGGCAATTGAAAGAATGTAATTGGGTGATGGGGAACACTTATGCAGACGGAAGACTATGTACATTTCACAGTGTTACAGAAGGTCATGGACCACATAAAAAATTTGATTCGAAAATGACTAACTTTTTCTCACTAGGTGGCCCCGCTTGAAAGTATTTTTTTCAGCGTGAGTACTGACCAGAATTCACTCCTAAGAGCAATTTAGGCTGCATGATATCTTCCTAAACATAGTGCTAGCTTACTTTTATGTGCATTCGTGCTACTCAACATAATAAATCCAAAATCTATTTTGTAACGCCTTTATTATTATTATTATTATTATTATTATTATTACAGACGGAGCTGTCATCAGATCACAACTTGAATCTCGCGCAGCGCCGCAGTTGTCAGCCACCGCCGCCGGTGTCCGTAACCACATCGCACAAAATTAGAAAAAAATAACCTAGCACCGATGACATAGTAGAGCTCGAATCTGGGTCCGCTGGATGCCAGCCCAGCGTTCTACCACTGAGTCACGCCGGTGTTTGGGACTTGCCGGCAAACTTGCCTTAGGCAGGCTTGATGTCAGGAAAGCAATCGCGTTATTACGACTAATAAAGCGTTTTGAAACAGCGAAAGAACAACCAGTCGTCTCACAACGCGATTGGCGTAATGAGTGGGGCGTCGAATGCTCCAACCCAATACAAAAGCTTGTTTTTGTTCAGCAATTAACTGTGGCGCATACCCACTTCAGGTGCCCCGCCGCGGTGGTCTAGTGGCTAAGGTACTCGGCTGCTGACCCGCAGGGCGCGGGTTCGAATCCCGGCTGCGGCGGCTGCATTTTCGATGGAGGCGTAAATGTTGTAGGCCCGTGTGCTCATATTTGGGTGCACGTCGAAGAACCCCAGGTGGTCTAAATTTCCGGAGCCCTCCACTACGGCGTCTCTCATAATCATATAGTGGTTTTGGGACGTTAAATCCCAGGTATCAATCATTACCCACTTTAGGTATAATTCCTCATCGTCGTCAGCTACTGCATGAACAATTGGCAAAACATTCCTTGCAGTAGTTTAGCGGACACCACACTTCTCAGAAGAATGACTAAGAATAGCATAGCGAGTGCCAGCCTACTACCCTAAAATTTTTATTAATAATGCCGTAGTGGGCATGAAGGAAGTGTGCCTGCAGCAGCTGCCGAATGAGTGTTTTAGAATAGGTTCTGAAAGGCCGCTCTTCTGTCTTTCTTTGTGACTGTGCTGCATCTTCCGCGCAGGCCTGGCTTTTTTTTTTTTCGTGTAAACCAATTCACATGAGCTAGTCGCCTTCGCTTGCACTATCTTTGCTGTAGAGAACGAGAGGCGTTCATATTTACAAATACTTACTGACACAACTTTTCACAAGTAAGTGGAGTTCGAACGCGCTGAACTTCGTGACAGGCGTGATAAGCAGCGAAGGCTGGCATCGCGAATGATGAGAAAACGCATACATTAGGAAATTTCAAAGTGAAATTAACATTAATTTCAAACGTACACGGCATAGTCATACACACAGCATCATGAACTGAATCTCGGCTGGTGCAGGTACCCAGGCCATCAGCCATACAGAAGCGTGGCTAAATTTATATGTGATGCTTATTTTTTGGATTGCTTACCAAACATGTGGGCGAGTGATTTGTTATTTGATCATCGAGATGACAAATTTTTTTTATAAATACGACAGATTATGTATTTATCGATGTCTTGTCAGAAAACGGGAGAATGCGTCGCAGATGTACCACTACGTGCAACATCATGCTTCTTGTTAGAGGTGCGACGTTGAGCAAATATAATAGTCAGCGCCAACAAGATGCCGATGGTATAAAAAGCAAAAAAAAGTTCGTCAGATCCCAAGTACCTTGGGAATCGACGTTATGCGAAGCATGCGGAGAAAACGTGATCATGTTGTAATGTTTTTATTGAGTGACGCGTTATGAAAGAACGCTAAATATATGCAAAACTTTTGCACACACATACACATGTTGAACAGTAACAGATGGTCATATCTGTTTGTTTGTCCCACAAGCACAAACAACACGTTGTTTGTGCTTGTGGGACAATAACAACAGAAACGTGAGTATTAGCAACACTAGAAGCGATCAGCTGATATGAAGCACTGCTGCTCGCGAGACTGGCAGCCCTGGATTTTGCTACGCAAATAAACTTTATTGCGTGACACCTATCTACAATTGACGTGGATCAGTCGTAATGGCTGTAGCGCATGAGTAGATATGCAATGTTAAATGCGAAGCATTTCTTAGTGAACTTCGGTGACTTTGAATCTATCTATCCATCTATCTATCTATCTATCTATCTATCTATCTATCTATCTATCTATCTATCTATCTATCTATCTATCTATCTATCTATCTATCTATCTATCTATCTATCTATCTATCTATCTATCTATCTATATCTATCTATCTATCTATCTATCTATCTATCTATCTATCTATCTATCTATCTATCTATCTATCTATCTATCTATCCATCTATCTATCTATCTATCTATCTTTCTATCTATCCGCCTAAGACTTTTAACTCTCCTGGCCGTTTCGGTGATGGTATGGATACCAAAATTGGTGTGGTATAACATAACTGCATGACGAGCATAATTGCCTATACATAACATAAAAATTATGACATGTATGTCATGATTTACATTTCACGGTTTACATTTACCGGTTTTACATTTTTCATGGTCTCGCTGCTTTTGCGGTGGTTTCGTTGACATGGCATGTTGCGAAACAAGTATGGTATGACATGACTGCATGACCAACACAAGTGACAGACCCTGACATGAAAGTCATTAGACGTGTGCTGCACATGTAATCTAACAACGTGACTACATGCCACACTAATGATGCGCTCGTGGCCATTTCGCTGGCTTAGCATATACCAAATTCGTTATTACGTGACGTCAATGGATGGCGAAGGTATCTGACTTGTGCAAACATGATAATCATGACACGCATGTCATGTAAAAAAAATTCCACCATATCCACGAAGTGAATGATGATGAAAGGGCGAAGCTCCGGAGGTAAACCTGGTAAACCATGAATCCTCTGTACATTTTGCCCACTCGATTTTATTACATCGCTCCCCCTAGCGTACGTCGCCGCACTAAATCGAACGATTGCCTTCAACCAATGACACGCGCCATATGTGACATCATTCCTATTTTATAAGATCTCGCGTCTTTCATCAACTACAAGTTCCGCTTTCTAGTTTATAACATCTTGCATCTTTACATCATCAGCTACAAGTACCACCATCTAGTAAACACTACAAGAACTAAACGAGAGGTGGCTACATACAGGAGACGGTACCGCGATCTAGCGAACACTGCAAGAACTAAACTAGAGGTCACTACATACAGGGGACGGTACCGCCATCTAGTGAACACTGCAAGAACTAAACTAGAGGTGGCTACATACAGGGGACGCACAGCCCACGCCCTAAGGAGCTTCGCCCCTAAAACGTGACAACTTACCACGCTCATGATGCGCTCGTGATCATTTCGCTAGCTCCACATATGCCAAATTAGGTATCACGTGATGTGAACTGACGACGAAGGTAAAAGACATGTCCAAACTTGTTTAATCATGGCATGTGTGCCATATAAAGCATGACTACATGCTACACTCATAGCGCACTCGCGGCCGTTTGGCTTGCTCAACATGTACCAAAGTTGCTATTATGTGACGTGAATAGACGACGAAGGTGAATGGCACTTCCAAACATGATACTCACGGCATGCGTGCCATGTAAAATTTGACTGCATGCTACGCTCATAGCATGCTGGCGGCCGTTTGCACAGGTCCACATATATGAAATTTGATATGAGGTGACGTGGATAGATGACGAAGGTAATGACACGTCCAAACATGATAATCATCAAGTCACGTACGGCATAATTTACCTCCGCCTCATAACGTTGTGCTGATTTTAAAGGGTTATATCAACCTTCCTCATTCGTGCTTCGCATATCATCGACTCCCACTGTAAGGGGGATCTGCCAATTTTTTTTATAAAATGAATAGCTAGAACTGCAACCACAATAGACGTTTCACGAACATTAGGGTCTATTTGAAAAGTAGTTTGGAAACCTGGCGTGGCTCTGTGGTAAAATACTTTATTGGCACGCAGGATTCTGCATTTCAATTCCTGCTGGAACCTCACATTTATTCTTTGCATTAATCCGGCCAACGCTGCCAATGTCCGCTCTTTTTTAACGCGCACGCGTGAAGATTACCCGTGTGTGTCCTCGCCGTTTCCGGTAGATACTAAAGGTTTCAATCATGTGGGACACATACCCGCATACCAGTGGCACATACCAGTGAGTGGGCATATGTCACTGTCTGGCGCAAAGTGTATGACGACGTACGCGACGGCATTGTGACATTATTCGTGTCTTGACCAGTGCGACATATTCGTCTGACCATCTTACCCTCCTGGACTAATTTTCGTTTCGGCCAAGTTAAGGAGGTGGTCACGAGAGCGTCCGGACGCAAGCGGCTAGATAGATACGCAGATAGATCTACGCCAAGTGTGCTTGCAGTATGCTTCGCAATTAAAATATATATTGAGACGCCATTTGTGGTACTTCAGCCTGCTTAAAAAATATATCCCAATATCCAGAAGCATCTCTTTCCTTCCTGATATCAGAAGAATAATCTTGTTACATGCCATCACGACCATAAGATTGAAATGTTTATGGTTTTTGTGTATTTTTGGGCGCTATTATAGAGTGACTACCACTGATAAAAAATGAACAAAAAGCGCCTTTGCAACGCTCTCTGTAAACACGCCATTCTTAGACCAGCGATCAATCATGATCTGGCCTACGCGTCTGACAGCAGCTGGCAACTTTGCTTAGTGTGCCGAGTTTGTAGTTAGGACTCGGTCTTGGCCACGCGCCTTAGCCCGTGGCGCGCTGTTGCCTACGAAAAAGCGAGGATGAGTCACGATTAGAATACGTAAGCTGTTTATTCTTCGTTACCCGTCATGCGTGCATCCGAATTTTATCCGCCTTTGTCAAAGAGCCTTCCAGTTTCAACGTGATAGATACACGGCAGCAAGCTTCTACAAGATTTAATAAAGCAGGACGAAATAGTGATGAAAAGAAAGTAGTGAAATCACGTGATGGACTTTACTTGCCTTCCTGTAACAAATGGCATAAAAAATAGGTAATGACGTAAAAAAGAATTAGCGTAATACCGAAAAGTCTTCTTTAGTAAATGTTCTTTATTGACGACCCACCTTCACTAATGACATACGCAGTGTGATTGAAAGTTAATAATAATATTTATAATATGTGAAGTTTAACGTCTCAAAACCATCATGTAATTATGAGAGATGCCTTAGAGGAGGGCACCGGAACTTTTGACCACCTGGGGTGTTTTAACTTGCACCTAAACATGAGCACACAGTGCTACAGCATTTTCGCCTCTTTCGAAAATGCAGCCGCTGCAGGCGGGATTCCATCCCGCGACCTGCAGGTCAATGGTTTGAAATTTTGTGCTATGAATAATTATAGCGCAAGAGGCTCTTGCTAATTCGGGCTTTTAAACACCTGAGATCACAATAACATTGTATTTCTTCCGAAAGATAATAGATAGTTTTAGTTTACCGGGTCTAGCGGAATAGCGGGCTTACCGAGATAGCGGGATAGAAGTGTGCACGTGCAGTAACGTGCAGGACGCGTGCCGCTCACTGTGTGCACGCTATTTTTCCGATTTAGCGTTACCGTGTTAGTGTGGCTTGCATAGTATACGTAAAACATGGCGGTGGTTTCGGACGCCCACTTCAAAGTGATTTTGGCGTATAGTTGTTGAATGATTTGCTTCATTCGCAGCAAACGACTTTTTAAAAGAGGGCTTCACTTGTCTTTGGTTAGCTTCGACGACAAAGCATTACGGATACGTCAGCGTAGTTTTTGAGATAGCGTAGTCTTGAACATCTGTAGGCCTATCTAGAAGACTGATGTAAACAGATCGGCATCATATATGTTTTAGAGTTTGATAGGTGGTTCATAGTTATTTGCTTTTATTATTACCAAAACAACAACAACAACAACAACAACAACAACAACAACAACAAAAATCGTGTAACATTGCTTCGCGTGGTGACGCAAGCAAACATTTTTGTGTTCTTTTCGTTTGCACTATTTTTTAACTTACCCTCCGATAGGTGGTGCCATCATCGCAGCTGGGCCACGTTAACCACGTAAACGCTATCCCGATAAACTGTAAAACGCTGCCAGGGATGACCGTTGGCTACACGCTATAACAAGTAGCAAACGTGTAGCAACTCCCGCTTTCATGCTAAAGGTAAACTATACCTATATAATATCGCAACATCTGCATTAAGTCCAAAAACACGCTCTATTGCTTTTTCGAGAATGTTTCAGAGCGTAAGAATATTAGTCTTTCCTTCGTAAATGTGTGCAGGTCAAGTAAATGTTTAAAAAAAACAGGCACAAGTGTAATGTGCGACACAAAATTACAAAAAATAAACAGAACAAAAAGAATTGCAGTGCGTGTAGACAGCAGGCACCACTGTTTATGCAATGAGCTTTAAATTAAAGGATTTTATTCTGCTTGACTACACATTTTTGTTTTGTCTCGTACCATATGCTCCTTCTTCCCAAAGCGTTAACATAGCCCTCGAGTCGACTTGAGCAAAGGTATTTGGACTTAAACAGTGGTTTCTCTCCAGCAGTGGACCTCGATGTAGCCTTGACCGGCGAGCTAAATCTCAGCCTGGAGCAGAGCCAGTGTTCGTGCTGCAAGCGGGCTTTGTTTCAGAACCGCAGTTCAGGCGCCATGGTGGAGCCCCACTGGGAACACCGACTGAATTCTTGCGCAACTCACTCATGGACCTGATCTTAAAAAAATCAGCAAAGATAACAGCAAAGCAGTGAAGTCCACAAATATACAGCGACGAATCACAATAACTCATGGGAGGCACTAGGGAAGGGTGGCGAAATTTATGCGCAGTGCGGTCGTTGCTGTGCTATGCTTCGGCTTTGCACTGGCCATCGTTGTAAGAATTTATTTGTTTGCTTTGCATATACGCCATATTGTAAATTCTCTCTCTGAACAGACTCCAAGCGTCCACAGTACAGTGTGAACTTAAAGCGGTAAATTTAAAACCGGCAGCCGAACGGCGGGCTTGGAATTTGAAATTTGAGTGATGTTTCAGGGCGTTGCTGGTGCCTGCGCGAGATAATCGCACTGATGTCTTTTTGAGACGGGTTAGTGAATCATCTCTCTGCAAAGCTCCCCACGCAATCTCAAACGGGACGTTCTATACATTAGGAAAGAAAACGGGGGGTCGGAGAAGGGGCTGTTGCTTTTTTCATGACACTTACCTTCCTTTGCATTTATGTTGAACTCACAAAACGTAAAATTGTTTGCCGAAATACACCGACATAGGGTAGCTCCGACTGGCTGTTTATTGCGGGCGTCACATGTAGACACTAGCATTAAGTTTGAACAATGTAGTCACGCGATTTTGTTTACTCTTGTTGCTTCAAGGCTGAACACTGATTTCTTCCTGCATGGTTATGTTAGACAAAAAGTTTATGCGGCTCTGCCAATGCATACGATGAATCTGAGCCATCATTCTGCAGCGCAGAAACAATAAAACTATTTCAAGGCATCATAAATGTAAGCAACTTATTGTCCACCGAAGTGACCGCGGGGCCAGAGAAATCGTCATTTCATATTAGTGAAATAATTAACCGTAACAGCATACTTTGCTAACATATATATTGCTCAGAAAACGATAGCAAGTATGGTTGCTAGAATATTGATGTGCAGCTTGCAGTGCCACTGTGAACGAAAACAAATATCCACTGCGCAACAATGGCGTCTCACTAGTGGAAGTAGCAGCAAACCTCATGGCAGCCATGACTCCACCACATGCGAAAGTTTTTAGTAAGCCTGGCCAGTGCCAGTATTTGACCTTCATTTGAACACACCGAAAGTGTTATTGACAATGACTACCTATTGTTGTCATCGACATATTTCGGTCGTTGTTCCTGCACTGGAGTATTTTTTTTTGGAGTGGGAGGTTACAGCTTTTAAATCATGAAGTTCATAATGACTGCGTAGTGACAACGTGATAGAGGCGAACAAAAACGTTCAAGTTTCTTGCCGACCGACGCAGTATGCAGAAACGTTGTCACACTATTTGGGACATGGAGGGCAGAGAAAGCGGGAACTGTAATTATCACATGATGGGCTAGTAAGGAAATGGTGCTGTGAAATTGATCTATAGGCAAACAGCAGGCGCTTAGTTACCTACGTATCGGTGCTGTCATGCACCGGGAACTGCTAATGAGGTATTTGTGTCCGTATGTATGTAAAGCTACATGAATGCAGAGATACAAACTTTCGTAAGCGAAGGTATGACTAATTATACTTTTAAACACAGGATTAGGCAAGTAATATCACGCACAGGGCCCAAAGTGGGCGATTTTCTTTCTCGACGTATCATGTTCTAGTCAGCGAGGCACTGCCATCAACCACAGTTTTTCAATAGGCATACGAGCTTCGTCACTTATTCCCTGGTTGCCTCTAGAACTTGAGAAATTAAGTTCTCGAGTGTAGCGATCCAAGAAAATTGTTTTGAGAAGGCGAGAAAGAAGAGCCCAGAAGAGGAGGTAGAGGCCAGGAAGAACTTAAATAAATTGGCTCAAAGCAAGCTACTTTCGTTCACACTCACAATATGTTGGTTAGTAACAGTGTAGTGTGGGAATCCTAATTTACATCACCCGAGGTTCTTGTTTCCACATGCACCCAAATGTTAACACACCATTGATTTCGCATCCCCAATCTCCTCCGGATTTGTGGGAGTCGCGCCTCATGCCGAGGTCGACCATGTGATGGGGACCTGTTCTACAGCTACCCACACAGTAAAGCCGAGCACCAGCCCCACTTTTACGATCACCAAGACCGAGTAGTAGGAAGTATGCTGCGCAGCACGTGCTCTGCGGACCAGCTGTTCGGGTGTCTGAAAGACGCCCCGTCAGGATTTAAGGCCTGGCCGCCGCCTGAGAAAGGGGGGTTATGTAGAGGCCCGTCATCTCGCCGTCCTTGATCAAACAAAAACACTTCAAAAATATTTCTCTCTCGCTCGAGCTCATGCAGAAGAGACATAGCCATAAATTGCCGTATCTTGTTAGGCACTGAGCCGTGCTCCCAACTAGAGCTGCAGAAGTTGCGTCTTTTCCATTCCTCCTCCTCCTCCTCTTCCTTCTCCTCCTCCTCCTCCTCCTCCTCCTCCTCGTGTCTTGTTAGTGAATGCAGGCTACGCTTCACAACTATTAATGAAACGCGCGCGACGTCCGTGCCGCGGGTGTCTCTATGTGTACGGCTTTATTTTCAACAAGGATCACGCTGATTTAAAAAAAAAAAAAAACACGAGTGGCTTCATAGCCTGGCGCGCGACACATAGCAACACGTGAATACGTGAGGGCGCTCGCCGCTCTGCGGCCCAGTGAGCCGCAAAATTTTGTGAGGTCCGAACAAGTTACTGGCTGTGCACGCTCGCATTTTTTTTACATGCTTGAGAGCACCTTGGCGGAATTCGTGTGCGTGTTTCAGAGTGCATTACAGCCGCTGCAGAGGTCACTGCCCTGAATCTTTGGTGGTCCGTGTTGCATTGCTCATGCTGTTGCCTTTCAACCCCCGTTCACCTTGCTTCGCGTACTTTTTTTTGCAAAATATAAGAGCTTTGGAGGGGATCAGGAATTGTGCGAGAGTGGCCATAATTAAGTTTCCCGGCTTATTTCTCTTATCTTTGTTTTTGACGGAGTTGAGTGCTCTCAGCTTTCCTAGTGGTTCGACCCTTCCACATACGAAGAAGCCTGCATCGGCTCTTCTTGTTTATCATTATCATCTCTTTTGAAGAACCTGTGATAAAGCTTGGGTGCTTACGCGCAAGTTACGTGTGTTTATTGGTCAGCATTCACCGACTGCCTCTGCGGTGATACTTATGTGGCAAACAAGCTTCAGAAAACCGTCCCGAAGACATAGCGACTCAATGGCATGATTACGCATTTCCGTTAAATATACGGTTTATAAAGGAGAATTATTTGTGTGCCTGTGTCAAATACAACAATTATGATACCTGTGAGAACAACTTACTGTAGCATGGCAGCGAACATGGTAGTCAACACATCCGAAGAGCAGGCGGCCATCAGTTCAAGAACATTCATTGTGAACGGGAAACCAATGTTAATTCAGGCCAGTCTTACTCACTAACTAACTCACTCACTCACTCACTCACTCACTCACTCATTTATTCAATCACTCATTCACTAATTTACTCACTCACTCACTCACTCACATAATTTACTCTCTATATCGACTCAGGAACGAGAAGTATAGACATGTTCAGTGTCGCACAAAAAACAGTACCGGCGTTGGCGAGGCGGTCAATAAGCGAAGATTTAATCCCCCGTAACTCAAACAATAAAAGTCATGGTTCCAGTTGGAATCGTACCCATACATTTTGCGTGGCAGTAAAGTGTTCTAACAAAGAGCCACGCCAGTCCTCGAAACTGGTTCTTCGGAAAAGCACATGTCGGGTGAAAGCCGACTGGAGTTGCAGGGCTGCCTATCTGTCCTTATATATATATATATATATATATATATATATATATAGAGAGAGAGAGAGAGAGAGAGAGAGAGACAAATTCCACCGGACTTACGTCACAAAGATGTGGTGGCGCTGCCTTGGTAGGCAAAAGACGCTCTGCCTACCGCAGTTTCTGCTGGGTTTTCAATGGTGCATGTGGTGTTATCAGTCAAGGAACGAGGAAAAAAAAATGGTATGCCGACGAACTGCGTCGTGGTTCGATGTGAGTCACGTCTCACAACTTAGTTTTGTTTGTTGGCGCACATCGCAGCTCTCAACGCTTATGGCGGAAGTTCCTCGCGGACGTCGCTACAATTTTACCCATAATGTCGACATCAGCCTACCTGTGTTTACAAACATGATATATATATATATATATATATATATATATATATATATATATATATATATATATATATATTTAATGTTTCATAATACTGTCAGCCCTCTCTTGAGGGCTCTTACAGGGAGGGTACAACCAAATACAAACTAACCCATATACATCTATGCCAGGTGGTAGCGCAATCAATTAATACATGTGTAACACTTTATCTAATCGGTAAACACTGCCTACATTCACAGCAATGCCTGGCTACGCATTACAAGGCTTAAACACAGCTGGGAGCAATCAAAACAAACACACTCAAACCAAGGAAACATGCAGGTGTATCATCTGGCAGCTCAATCACTCAAATACATGTTCAAAAATTTTCTAATTGGCAAAGATCGCTTGCATTTACCGTGTAGCAGAAAGCATACCCTATGCCATCCTTCGTCATTTTTCGAAAAGCGTCGTAGGTACCTGCTACACACTTGCAAATAATTTTGTGCAATTTTTTGATGCCGTGGCTGACGACGATTAGGCATTATGTCTGAAGCTTTTGTAAAGGGTTAGGAGCCTTCGACGGCGTACTCGTCACGCAATTCGCATTGTGTGACGCTTGGCAGTTCTTTTGCTGTTCTAAAATGCATTAGTCACATTAACGAAATTACTTTCACGACACCAAGCCTTACATCAAGTACCGGCGTGGCTCAGTGGTCGACTACTGAGATGGCGCGCAGGAAAGTCGAGTTCGAATGCCATTGTGTGCTTGGTGTTTCTTATTTACTTAGATTTTTTTTATTTTGCATGATAGTGGTGACGAACTCCGGTGGTGGCGGCAAACAACTATGGTGCTCTCGACCCTTGCAGTGATCTCATAAAAGATTTCGCAGTAAAATTCAATACAAATTGCATATACACGCCAGTAGCTGGGCATGCTCAATTGTTGCTAAACCCCGAATGAGTACACCAGCAGTCGCTACTAATTGTACGCACATCATCGCACCGTAGTGTGCTATTCATTTTTTTATGAATGACGTCTGTGCTTTAGCTTGATTGCTGACATTACGTCACGCCATATGTCACTTATTTGTCATCAGCGCACTCCACTTGCCTGGTAAGCCCTTCATATGTCCACAAATGTTTAATGTGCACAATAGCGTCCCTGCTCCTCGTAATGTTTGAATCTACAGAAACAAAATGCAGTTTAGGGGGCTCCTTTGCATGAAATCAATTTCAACAGTGCATAAAATATGATGGGATATTTTATCTTGTTGAATCGTTGCTTATTTGAAGCATTGTAGTCAACCTTTCATATATTTTCGATGTTTCGAATGTTTCGCTTCAGCAATTACAGATAGAACTAGTTGACAATCAATCAATCAATCAATCAACCAACCAATCAATCAATCAGTCAATCAATCAGTCAATCAATCAACGAGCAACTAAGAATGGCGCGGCAATGTCCGCCAATAAACTCGGACTCCCACTACAGAACAAACACTTCCGTGACTGAACCTAAGAGGCTACAAGTGATAGCGTTTCAGCAGTCACAGAGAAATAAATGAAAAGATCTGCTGAGCAATCTTCTCGTTCTTAAGGATGTGAAAGAAGAGCTTACGTCTAATATTCTTCACTCACCCTCCCGTAGTACGAGAATGCTTCAAGTAGCATACTCAAGCTTATTCGCGGAACTCGTGACTAACCGTTTGCCCAGGTCAGAGGTGGAGTTGAGAACTGTGCGGCAGAATCGCTTACTTCCAGCATCGGATCCCGCTTGCTGCGCCGGGCTCTGATTAAAAGCGAGGTGAGCCCTCGGGGCATCGTGCTCGATAATCTGGTCATTTGCCGGAAAAGCCCTTCGAGAATACCTTGAGTGCCCCATTTTAGTGAATCTGCGGCAAGCGGCTTGGCGACCACACACCTTCAATAAAAGTGGCATGCAGACAAGTGCATAATGTCTCGAAAAGAGAAGAAAAAACATTTCTTTGTTCGGTGCCCTTTCAAAGGGCTGGTTGCTGCTTTCATATATGCTGAACTTCGAATGGAAGGGTGCGTGTTTAAAATACTCGGCCAGATTTTATTTGAACTGTGCGCGGTTTTAAATGTCTTACGAGGATATTCCAGGGAGGCATGTGATTTTCTGGGAAGATGTGTGTTGTTCAAATATGGTAGCAGTAGAACAGGCGAAAAAAAATACTGGACGTATATTTCTTGGTTCATGCGTTTTAGTGCAGAGATTGATTGAGTGATGGGCCCTGCTTACGTCATTGCATGATCAATTATTGCGGTAAGATAATGAGCATTTATCTCCATCGGCCTGAATACGAGCTTTCAGAGTTTGATGCTCTGTATTTTTTCACCGGAGTTGAGATTTTACTCAAACTTCACTTGTGCAGACGGGCTCACTTTTGAGCTTTCCCGCAATATGCCAATATTACTTTCAACTTAGCCTGTGTTGGGGCTTTTATTACGTTGAACCGATAGCACTGTTTTATATTTATTGCTTTTACTTTTGGAGGAGTCTAAAACCGGAGTAATAACGTGGTGCACTTATTGCGGACACGGTTGAGTGACCTGACGGCCTTCAGTAGATTACGTACAGCTGACTAAGTCTGACGCAGCTTTCGCGTCCTGCCCCAGTAGTGTTCGGAAAGTTGTTAGGCTCACTATGCTATGCGCAGCATTCGCACGCGTGCGTCCGAGTGAACGTGAAGTAACAAAGACAAGCGCGCCTTTGAAAGCCTTTGATGCAACTACTCATGTGCATGCAGTAGATCGAAGTCTTGCGCTCGAGCGTGAATAAGTTGCCGAAATTGCTTTTATCGAAAGCGTGGCCTTTAAAATGCTAAAATCATCGTAAAAATGTACCGAAATATCTGCTTTTCGAAGGTAGGGAACCGCAGAATGGACTGGGTAGCGTAGAAGGACGCACATTTTTTCTTGCATACGCGTAAACAGGTAATGCGTGCGTGCGTGCTTCAGCAGCAGAAAGCCTTCTCGGTTTTCCCCCTCCCCCTCTTTCAACCCTCCTTTATTTTCTAAGCATTGTTAACTTTTTTCATGTTCGAGAGCTCCTTGTTACTGTGTTTCTCTACTTCCAACCCACCCTGAAATCTTATATACAGAGATAAATTACTTTATTGGGTTGAAAAAAGAACTTTAGGAGCTAGGTGGGTGGGGCCCCATATACAAGGCTCCACTGGCTTGCGCCTTCAGCCGGACGTGGTCCAGGAGTGGTAGTTGCACCTCCGGGTCCGAGCTAGTGAGGAGTGCCTCCCACTGCCCCAAAGAGTTTTCCACTCTATACATACGCTGTAAGCGATCCAGTTCATTTGGCCGTTTAGCACAACTCCACGAGATATGGTAGGGGGTCGGTGGCAAGTCGCGACACCACGAACAATCGCGCCCATCCAAAGTTGGATGAATTTTGTGCTGTCGTAATAAATTTGAATAAACTCCCATTTGAATTTTACGGAGCTCTATGGCGTCTACGCCTTGAAGAGATTTGGGGGGGGGGGCGCCATATTTCTGCCCCGTGCATCGCTGGTGAGCAAGAAGCTCTCGCGGAACCATCCGAGCTCGGCCGTTTTTCTCCTCCTCGCGAAATTCGTCGTACGTAGTGATGGGTAGCGGTAACAGCGAGAAAGGCTGCTACTACGCTCGGTTCGTGAGCGCTCGAGCTAGAGCGTCCACCCTCTCGTAACCCTCTAAACTTGCATGTCCCGGCCATCAGACCAAGCTATAGGTGTTGCTCAGTTCGCCGCCTAGAAGTTTGCAAATGTTTAATGGAAGGCGGCCTCTCGTGAATAGCCGGCACGCCTCTTGCGAATCTGAGAGTATGGTGATGTACGTCTGGCCTTCGTTGCACTCTCGACTGTTAATCGCCAATGCGATGGCAAAACACTCGGCATTGGAGATCGATGTAGTGTGCAGTGATGAGCTGGAAACCATGCTTCTCGAGTCGCTGCTTTCCATTGTGGACGACGCAGCGCTTTCAGTTATACCTGGAACCGTCAACGTATAGCACGTTCTCATAACCTCTGTCTAATTTTCTAATACATTTTACGCGATCTTCTCGCCTTACAGATGGCTTGTCTAAGTTGGCGAAAAGAGAGAAGTGACAGGAAAAAAGTACGTACTTCACAACATTCTTTATTTGGAGATTTTCACAGCCCCGGTTTATTTTATTGAACCATGTTCTTGGTTCTTGACTTCTTCCTTCCTTATTCAGAGGCGCATTCGACAGAGGTCGTCTTCATTCGGGTTTTGTTGACACGACTTGCCATCAATTGCGCCATTTCCAAAATTAGCTCCAAGACAGCAAAGCGCTTGAATGGCATTGCGGCAGGACTCGTGAAGTGCCTTGGCGAACGAGCCCGGGAACAGCTGGCGACGATCTACACAGGCATCATTCAAGGGGACCCGATACCAGCTGACTGGCTCCAAAGTCGTGTGTGTCTGGTGTCGAAACGAGGAGGAGCCGCCAGCTTCCTCAGCGACCACAGACCCATCACAGTAACCAGCGTTATGTACAGGGTATTCGCCCAGGTGCCGAAACGCTGGATGAACGGATGGGCAGAGTCGAATGGACTCCTCTCTGAGCTACAAAATGGCTTCAGGGAACGACGACGCCTGGACGACAATCTGTTTGTCCTCACACAGCCCATTGAGATCACAAGAAAGGAGTTTCGTTGTCCTTTGGCCTGCTTTTTGGATGTGGCGAAAGCGTACGATAGCGTTCCACACAATCTACTGCTCAGCCGCATGCAAAATATCGACATGCCGCCAACGTGGATCAACCAGCTCCAGCGTCTCTACAGCAACAACATGGTGATTGCGACTTTTGGCCAGACCAGTACGGAGCCAGTGTCGGTTAGCCGAGGTCTGAAACAAGGGTGTCCACTCTCCCCGCTACTGTACATGCTTTACACTGCGGGGCTAGAGCGGGACCTCATTGGTTCGGGCCTTGGCTTTGCGCTACGGTTTCAATATGCCGGGTCGCCACAGGTCTGGACACTACCGGGACTGGTCTTCGCGGATGACCTGGTGCTCTCAGCGGAAGACATCGATCAGCTGCAGAACCTCATAGACATATCCGCCCACCACCCTGCGTCGCTGAAACTGACGTTCAATGCGAAAAAGTCGACGGTGCTACGTTTTTCCGTGCCAGCGCACGAACGCGAGCTGGTGCTACCGAATGATCAGCCGATCCCTCACAGCACCGAGTACCGATACCTCGGAGTGACACTTTGTGATGGAGAGTGTTACAATGTCCACGAGGCCAAGATGAGGCAGTCCTCACAACGGGTGATCGGCACCCTACGGAAGTGCTGCCTGTGTGGTTTCAACCGGTATGTAATTGTACGCGAGCTATGGAAGGTGGTACATGTGCCTTGGCTGACTTTCGCAAAAGCTGTCCTGTGCCTATCAACGAGCACCCGCGAATGGCTTGAGCGTGCGCAGAAAAAGGTGGGCCGCATGGGCCTCGGCTGTCATGGAAGGGTGGCCATGGAGGCAGTCCAGGGAGACATCGGCTGGTCGTCATTCGAAGCCAGGGAAGCGTGCAGCAAAATAGCGTTTGAGGCCCACCTCCGGTGTCTGAGCGACTCGTGGTGGGCCAGGCGCATTTTCCGGTACTTCTCCCTCAAGAGTATTTGGATCCAGTGGCCGAATAGAGTCCACCGGCTGCGTGGGAAATTCGGCTTCTTCGGCGAAACAGGCAGTGGCTCACCCGAAGGCCTCACACCACGTTCGGTGCACACTCAAGTCCGAGAGGTAGAAAGCACCCAATGGCTATCAGGAGTGCTGCGTAAGTCGACCCTGCGGATGCATGGCAAATACAAGGCTGAACTAGCTAGGCAGGGCAAAACTCTATGACAACAGCGCAGGCTGTGCTCTGCTGTTTGAGGCACGTGCAGGAGCGCTGCGTACGCTCCCGTATCGTCGTCGTTTCGATCAGGACCCCCAGGTTTAAGCTGCTATCTGTTGCTGCTTCTCCGAAACGAACGAGACGGCTGAGCACCCGATTTTGGATTGCGCCCGTCTTTCTCCACGGCCAGCAGAGGGCACCACTCTGCCTCAAGCGTTTAGATTTTCAGCAGAAGGTCATGACGCCAACGACGCCACTGCCGTGGCGACATCAAATTATCGTCTACAAATGTGGTGGAAGGCTACGATGCGATAGGGACTGACAGGACAGACACGGCACTTATATATTGCAAAAAAGACTTATGTGACAAGTCCGTGCCCCGCTGTCTCTTCCAAGACTTTATCTCTCGCCTTCTTATTTCTTCTTTTTTTTCTTAACGGCTAGGTCACACTATCTGTGACCACCCGATTCAAAGGGAACAGCCACCCATCATCATCATCATGTTGTGTAAGTGAAATAATAATAATAATAATAATAATAATAATAATAATAATAATAATAATAATAATAATAATAATAATAATAATAATAATAATGAAAAGCAAGACGCAATTCATCTGAGCGTCGAGTCACAAGCCATTCAACCCGAATATTCTCTCACCATTTTTCTTGGCAGTGCTTCCTCTCTACCATCGATGCACGCACGCGCGAAATTTCGAGCAGGACTGCGATATGAAAGGTTCACTACGGTATACGCTCACCTCATTCAATAAGCCTCACGCTCGGCTTTATCTGCATAGTTTTGCACGTTTTACATAAAGCTGGAAAGTACTGCAAAAGGACCACAGATCACGCGCAACATTCGCACTCATTTGCTATTTCAAAGAGTGCGCACTTAATTTATGGCTCCGAAAAGGCGTCATACCTCAACGTGTTTGCACAATTGTATAGTAAAGAAAGAGCTGCTTTCTAGTGCTTTGAACATGAGACGCCTCCAGACAGAGCACCTCTCACTCTTAAAAATTATTTTCCATCGGTGACAAAAGCATGCACGATAAATATTGTGATTATTAATCTGAACCTGCCACGTGGCTGGTCGAGACTTTCAGGCTATTTTCTTTTCTGCTTAGTTATTTTGTTTCCCAGGTTATAGTATTGTGGTTACAGAATAATCCTTGATAAGGCAGAGCCACAGCATTGCCGCATGGGTGAAGCAATGAATGCGATAGCAATAAACTGGACCTTCTCATGAAGAACAAGCAGCCAGAAAGTTGCAGCGCACCGCTGGATTACAAAGGAGGACACTTGGCAAAAGCAAAGCACACAGGTGTACGCATACAAGCGTGGACGAACAACTGTCACAATTGTTACTTTTTAGATGCAACGCAGCTTATGGCGAAGCTCAATTCGTTGTTTGTAACCACCTTTTTTTCTTCTGATTTCTGTTCACACTATTATATATATATACGGGTGTTAAAGAAGTCATAGTCTAAATCAAGAAAAAGAAATGGTCATGGGCAGGGAACGTAGCGCGAAGGCAAGATAATCGCTGGTCATCAAAATCACAGACTGGATTCCAAAAGAAGGCCAGTGGATGAAAAGGAGACAGAAAGTTAGATGGGCAGATGAGATTAGGAAGATGAAATAAGAAGCAGCAAGCACAGCACTGAGTGGACTGGCGGAACATGAAAGAGGCCTTTGTCCTGCAGTAGACGTAGTCAGGTTGATGATAATGATGCTGATAATATTTGCACGTGCGTATACATATCCCGGACATGACGGCAACAGAGAAAATTCACCGAGAGTCTCTATTTAAGTGCTATTGCAATAAAATAAACAAAAGTTGTGATAAATCAAGATGCTTTTATTATTCCGGTAGCGCCAAAACGGCGTGCTTACATGTACCTTGTGTGAACGACTCGGGTTCCTTCAGTGTTTATTACACTGACTGCCGTTATAAAACACTGTAACTTTCGCTCTGATAAATCACGTATGATTAAAAGCGCACATGTCCCACTATATTTCTTATATTTGTTTCATGCGTTTCCAAAAATATTTTGAGAAATAGGTAAATCTGCAAGATCGGTATTCCGACTCTGTTCAATTTCGAGCTTGTTCTCAGATGGCAGTGGTGTTGTAGTGATTGCGGCACTCGGTTGGTTACCGGAAGGTTGCGGGTTCGATCCCGAGCACTTCGGTCACATTTAGTTTGAAGCGATACGCTTGAGGCCCGCGCACTGTGCGATGTCAGCAACCGTTGAGAACCCCAGAAAGTCGAAATTTCTGAAGTCCTTCACTACGGCGTCCTTCTCAATCATATCTTAGTTTTGGGCTGTAAGAACTCATTTAATATTATTATTATTATTATTATTATTATTATTATTATTATTATTATTATTATTATTATTATTATTATTATTATTCAGTGATGATTCGTTCACTTTGTCGCCGACATGGTGGGCCGGCAACAAAATTTTAGATGATGACATCATCAGTCTGAGGTTGTCGGCAACATTATTTGCACCATTAAAAGAAAGCTCGGCCATGACAATGAAGGAAAGGTTGAATGATCATTTTTTTGCTTGAGCAAGTTTAGTTGTTTTTTTAATATCAAACTGAAATCACAAATAACAACATTTTAATCTTGACATTAGAGGTATAAAGAGGTTGAAAAAATATGGTTTTGTATACAAAAAATGTTTTTTGAGATATGCTCTTATACGCCCCCATGGTGAATAGGGGGGAAGAACCCAAAATTTGTACCAGCAGAAATTTAATTACGTTACCTTCACAGTTACAATATAGGTTCAAGCAGTAAAAATGCATATAAACACTGCTGAAATAGCGATAAAAGGTGCTGTAAAGGCAGTGAATTACAAGGGTTCCTTTTTTTTCACAAAGCAGCGTGTTCAATTATCTTCAATTTGAAAAAGAACCAATGACAGTTGATGCAAGGCAGTTTATAAGGACATACAAAAAGTAAAAATAATTCATCAGTAGTTTTAGTTTATTGTGAACTTATGGAAGCTGCGGCATCCAACGTTTTGAAAAACTTCACCGAGAGAATATTTTATCAATGTTTGAACTTGTACCGCTTCTTGAAGGGTGAGCGTATTGAAAAAAAAAAGTGCATATGGTGATTAGAAAAAACAGCAAAACGTTAAAATTTGGGAGCTATTAATTTTTGGCTCTTATATTTATTTTAGTTTTACTAAATATTGAGAACAATTTCAAAGAAAATGGCATGAGGTACTAAGAAAAGGAGTTAAACAGCCATTAGTATAAACTCATTATTGAGCCGACAAGGAAATAATAAAAATTTTTTTGAAGTATCATCATGATGAACAGGTTTACACGTTTCTTGATAATGAGTTTGTTGAATACTTGAAGTTAGATGACATTGACCACTCGCGCATGTAAATGAGTGGCAAAGCGGTGTACAGCTATTACAGAAGGTTTATCGGTCATAAATTTTATGCTATGTTGGGTTGTAAATTTTGTTTAGCATTCATTATTACTAGTTTGTGGTATCGGATCTAGCCTGAATTTGGAAAAGGGGAGGTTTGTGCATATTTCTTTGGTGGTTGTAAGTTGTTTTCAGTCATATGAAATGTATTGTAGAGGATACTGAGACGTCAAATACGGCCCAAGCCAGTAGATGTCCATGATCATCATTGTCATCATGGCTACGACGAACGCCAACGCCACGACAGACAAGCCCCTACCTTAAGGAGATGCGCCCCTAATTGAGGATCGCGTCGCATCTGGTTTAAGATCTTCTATGTGAGGTTTTAGCGACGAGCCAAAGAATACCATTTAATATGTAGTTTAGGCATGCTTTGTCGAGAGCCGGCCGTTAATAGTTTTTCCTCTATAAGCTGTGATAGGCGTCACGCTACCTCAAACGGAAAGGGGATTCCAAGGCTGTAGCTGAAACAACGCCATTAGCAGTTAGTTGCTCGAGGAAGCACAATTATTAGAAGTTTAGGTGTCATCAGATTGCTAAAACTACGCTTACACTTAAAACATGCTAATACTGCTACTATTTCCGAATTTCTCAGTAGTGCTTCTATTTTGAGGACGCCAAGAAGAGAAGACGCCACCACGTTGCCAGGCAATTTATGAACGCTGGTTAAAAATTTATGAGCTGTGCGCAAGTGTCAGTCTCACAAAGACTTCGGAGAAACCATCAGCGCAGTACCATGTCCTTCTTTATAGTATATGTCCGGGTGTTTCACGCTGTCAGCCACGATGAATCTCCACCAGCTAGGCCAGTTTTTCATCTTGCTGAACAAACCATCTAGTTAGTGAATCCGACGGCACGGAATGTACACAACTGGTCGAGATTACCTATTTTAGAAAAAGTGACTTCCCGCGACAGATTTAACTGTGTCCTATTGAAGAACAGGCACCGTGGCGCAGTTGCTGCAGCAGATGAGTGTGATAAACCATGCCGGGATGGGACAAAGAAAACACATAAACACTGCATTGGCCAACAACTGAGTGTATTATATCACTGGACAGGCAAATGTACTGGTGAAAAACCTGATAGTGGGAGCATTTTGCCTTGCTGGTTCTGTGACGTCACGTATGTCTTCCAATATATTGCTTGTCTAGTGATAATAAACACTGTTGCTCATCAGCGCTCGGTAAATGCGTGCCTCTTTTAGTTTTCTCGTTCCCGTTTCAGCTTGCTGTTTTCCACCCTCACCATGTGCCAACTGGCCTGCCACCAGTCAGTGTTGCTGGAGCAGACCTTTCGTAGAAGCTTACTCATGTCGTTCTATATAGCATTACTTGATGGAATGTAGCTAATTTTAATAAGTGGGGTTTTACATACCAAGATCATGGTACGATTGTGAGGGACTCCGCAGTTGAAGGCTCCGGGAATTCCGACACTGGTTTTCTTTAACGTGCATTGACATGACGCAGCACGCGGGCTATTTCGCCTCCATCGAAAGATGAACTATAGCTAAGCTCACCACAAATATAAGAACGTTAAGGACCACGACCTGCAGCCTAAACTGTTCTTTAAATGTCGCCTTGACATCTCTAGTGCGCCAAACTACTCAACTGAAATTTACGGGACGAAGCTCCGCAACAGAATGCACAAGACTTTTGCGTCTAAATAAACGATCACCAAACAACATAATCAGGCGTTTTCTTTTACCAAAAAAGAGTGACACTGGTTCTCTTTCACTGCTTTCGAAACTCTGATAATTCAGTCGAGACGTACACGAACGATATTTGAAAAGTTTGCGGCCACTCCGCGTGGTGCCAGTGCCATTCGAAAATTGCGAGCCGTTGCTGACGCTATTTTTTGAGTGAAAAGTGTGTCTCCATTATTAGTTCGCGCACGGCAGCGTTGTCCCGGCAGCATCCACAAAATTGTAATCACTCTCCGCGTCACAGCAACCAGAATGAGAGCACGCACCGAATGTTTTTCTGGCACAGTTCTTTGGTTCAGACTTTTGGAGCCGTCTTGTGGTCTGTTAGCCTAGAAAGCAGGCTGGAGATTATGCTGGTGAAAAACGAAAATAATGATGGTACAGTGATGCGAAACGCTATGCCGAATACGGGAACGGAGTGCAAAGTATGCACGCCTTGGAAAAAAAGAAGAAAACTCTGGTTCACAAGCGTGATAGAAAGAAAGGCCGGAAAGTATAACGTCATTATCAGAAGTTAGTTCCAATGGCCGCGAACGAAAACACAATAGCAAGAGTACACAACAAGGAACTGTGCGCTCACACAAAGCCAGTGCCACGTCTTGTGTTCTTCCTGCACCGCTAATAATTTATTCGCTAGTGTTTAGTGTACCCGCAATGGTGCAAAACGCTTTTTCTTTTGTTTTATCTATCTATTATAGTACTCTACTGCAGTTCAGGATGCCGTCGTTTGGGCTCGGCTGTCTCGTATCGTACCAGAGTTCACAGCACCCCCGGGGAAAAAATAAAGGGAGCGTGCACACAGAGGGCAAGTGCGTGCGATAACAAGTGGAATCTAGAGCGTATGTAAGTAATCCGTCTGCAAACGAGTTTCTCTGATCTTCAGCACTCCCCCTTTCTTCATTTAGCTTAGCCCCCCCCAAGCACTAAACGCGGAATGCGTGTTTATCTGCCCCTAATTTACACTTGCTGAGTGCGATGTGAATCTTATCTTAACCTGATAGCGTCAAAGAGCTAGTTTTGCAGAAATTAGGGCGCCGGCGTTCACGTCGTTTGTTGTGAACAAAATAGCATACTCCTGTCCGTGACGAAAAAATTGAGAAACATGCTAATAAAAGTAATAATAAAACTTTCTGGGCCCGGGTGAGGATCAGACCTCGGCCGTCTGTGTGAAAAGTAGGTGTTATATCACACAGCTAGATTTGTCCAGATTCGTAAAAAAATCCCCGCTGCGGTGTTCCAGTGGCTAAGGTACTCGACTGCTGACCCGCAGGTCGCGGGTTCAAATCCCGGCTGCGGCGGCTGCATTTCCGATGGAAGTGGAGATCTTGTAGGCCCGTGTGCTCAGATTTGGGCACATGTTAAAGAACCCCAGGTGGTCGAAATTTCCGGAGCCCACCACTACGGCGTCTCTCATAATCATATGGTGGTTTTAGGACGTTAAAGCCGACATATCGATCAATCAATTCCTAAAAAAACACACACGATATAAATGTCAGTTAGTAAATGCAGTCTTTCAAACACATCATATATTACCTGGCAAAAGCGTAGCATCCTTGGGGAAAAAAGCCCCCTTCTTTCCGTAACAGCATAAATGTTAGCGCCGTGCTCAAACGACCCATATACAGGAGCCCACATATACCCGTTTCTTTCCAGATGAGGCCGTAGCGTGGCGTAGTGTAGTGGTTAGTGTACATGCATGCTGACTCAGTGGTTGTGAGTTTGGGTTCCACGTGTTCGCAGTAAATTTTCTAAAATTTATTTTAAAATGTGATGCGTGTATATACTGATTGTACGTCTAATCAAATGCCTGAGCGAATGTCAGTATTCTGCTTACGCCCACCAAGCATTTTCATTTGTGCCACAAGTAAATGTTGTTTCCTTGAGGAGTGACCGCCATGGAATAGAGGAACAATTCGTCCCTTCGCAGCTACCCCGAAAAGAGAGGAACGGTCGCGGTAGGCTAGTTATTCTTCTAAAGAAGCAACCTCAATATTCATGTTCCCCATTTACTTCTTGAGTGCAGAGCAAAGATCACAGGCTATTCACAGCGCATAAGAAACAAAGCTGCCATTAGCAGCTCCTGCGAACAAAGCAAATGAAGCGAACAGAGTGATCTTTTGTTTCAACCATGGTATGTGGCAATACCTTCATGTTGCGCATCCCGAAGCTCACTGCCTTGGAGTGGTTGGGGCGTTGAACTTTTCAGTCCATGCAATATTTTACAGTTTTATGAACCAGATTACCCGTGAAATGGATTATTGATCGTCAGGAAGCACCCCTGCGCTGCGTATGTTCTCGCTTTGAAACCTTTTTGTTCCTTGAGTGGTTGACGTGATCTTTTCTTCCATGTATACATTGCCAATTTCCCCGATCATTTCTTCATTGAGAGGTTTTCTTCCGTTTTATTACTGTTTCTTATTCACCAACTTTTTCAGCTCCACTGATTAGTTCTTTTTTTGTTTTCCTCACTGGAAGGTTTGCCGGATATATATTTTTTGGTACTGTTTTTATACATAGTGCGTTTACTTTAACATTCGTGTTTTTTACGAACTGCATGTGCAAGAGATCGAGAAGACGACAGAGTTGAAACAAGAGCAATAGTACCTATCAGCCGATGGTATTCGGTGTTGACAGAATCGCTGAAAAGATCAGACAATGACTTACGTCCGAAGCGCAGTTTCGCTTCGCTTGCTCATTCGTCGATGACACGGTGACGACGACGCCACCGTGTCGTTGGCATCGTCTTTGACGCTTCGCCGAGCTTCCATCTGTACGCGGCGGCATCAGGCCTAATGTCCGACTTTCATCTCCTAACTGTCAGCTGCCAGGAAACAGGAGCAGAGCGAACCGTTATTTCTTGTTTGTACAAAGGAGACTGCAACCACCACATCGCCAAAAGTTGGCGCCCTTGCTTTTTTTTTACCGAAGGTCAACGCGCATTTGTATTGAGAGGCCCTGTTTCGGAAACAGGAAAAATTATGTGTTTGCTTATTCAATGGTGTAAAGTATAGGCAACTAAATACGAGAAGACAGACTCGCTCGAGAAAAAAGAACGACTGCCAACATAGATTTTGAATTCCTGTGTTGGCTTCAAATTTCGTTCTGGTTAGGCGTCAAACTTGTGCAGTGATTTACTATTATAATTTTTTTTCACTCTCGTTCTCACATCACAAATTTGTTCTTTCTTGTGCTCGCGTTCTAATTTGCATTTTATTGAGTTTTATTGCATGTATAGGCGAAGAAAGACGTTATTGCTTTTCCTTCAAAATTGCATGTCGCGGAGAAAACGAGAATTTTCAGATACAAATAACCAAGGTTTGTCACGCTCTCTTGGTAGCCACGGTTGCATTTGTATGTGTTTTGCTTAAGCGCATATTGCATAACGCCATCTTTTGTTTTATTAGGCTAATTAAAGATTTGCATACTTCATCTTTTGCACGCAGTCGAAGATATCACAGGATGCATGCGTAGACCTATAAGGACCGACGACGAGATCATAAGAGAGAGAGTAGGGGTCCTGTGGTAGAATAATCTTGCCATTAGCAGTTCCGTACGTTGCTGGCGAATGGATTGACCACATGCCGGGCAATGATAAGTTCGGGCCTAACTCTACTTAATCAAACACTCGACGTACTTGCCTTCAGATAGTTTCTCTACCAGTCACAGGCGTTGCGTATCTCCGAGAAACAGACAAATGAGATGAAGCATGGCTTCAATGTTAATCATAATTTGGTATGCTGTTCGATAATATTCGGCATTAGGTGCCAGAAACATATGAAGAAAGTGGAATGATGAAAAGAAAATAAGATGTCACACTTAAAGCCGCTTGACCACGAGCTTCCTATGAGGGCTTCACGTGAGTGAGAAATTATGCTTGCTTTTCTGTTTAAGAATCAGGCATTAACTTTCTTCCCCGTGCACAACATACGGAATAAACAATAATACAAAAGGATGTTGGAACTCATGTTATGATCCCTGCTATCGCAAATTGAGATTGCATTAGAAAAAAAAAAAGCTGCGAAAAAGAATTATATAGGTCAAATGCGTAAGGGGCACGTCATTTCTGTAAAGTGTGACTTTGAAGTCTAAAGCGGTAAAAACACAAACAAAACTTAGTGTGCCATGAACTTGTGAGTGCATAAATCTTCATGCAGCACAGACGATTCCGTGGCAGTGCGTTTCAAGGCAACAATGTCACTGCATGCAAGTGTCTGGCCACTCGGCACATCTTGAAATGCGTGCGACATTTCGAACTTTTCGAAATGTCGCACGCATCCTTTACAGCCACTTGGGCAAATTAAAACCGCAATACGAAACAAAACTACCTTTATATTTATCAAGATGATATACATTGTCTTTATGAGAGAGAACATGTTTGGGACAATTGTTAAAGAGGGATTCGGCTAAGTGTCAACTGCCTCAGCTTATATTAAGCGCAGTTTGAGCTCCTGAGCAGGACAGTGAGAGATATTAGTTGGTATCATTCTACTAATACACAAGCCGTATGTTTGAAAGGATGGCGCGAACTAGCTGAGAGACCCAGTACACTGTTATTAAAATAACATTAGAAGGTCGTAATTGCTTGATGCTTTCACACGGCTGTATGACAGGTCATACATAGAAGAAAACTGGGACCAAAGAATCGACCGGCATTCAGATGCGTGTATTGAAAGCATTTTCGCACGTTTAAAAGATGGCTAAACTATACACTGCACTTGCTTACGCAACATCTGTTCGCGGATTAATAGCTTCTTTTTTTCCTCATTTACCGCTCCATGCTATAAGTAATAAGCTAGGTTCAACCATGTTAATTCATTCTCTTTTCCGTTTTTTCGCTCTTTGGTGTGTGCTAGTTTATCTTTCCACAAGCACACACCCTTTCCCACAGGAGCACAGCAAGGCTCCCGAGATGGGAGTAAGTTGAGACGCTATAGAAAATTGGCAAGAGTGTATATGATAGGGGATGACTTAGGCATGCCACACCCTTCCTAAGTATCCACTGAAAGTCGTTGCAAGAAGAAAGGACGCGTCACGTGGAGGTGGCCTGAACTTACTAATTACACGCCACTGATTAATCGACATCCTTAGCTACACGCGTGGCTGCAACATCGATTGAACGTGCCTATAGTACACAAATGTGTCAAGTTTGAGAAGTAGAGAAACTGGCGAAAAGCTTATGATGTGCACAACTTTGGGAAAATGCGTTAACGATATCAGAGAGAAAGAGTGGGATAATGGTTGCAAGATAATGAAGACTCAGTCCAACGATAACATCGTCTAAGAGGTGATGGCACTCCATTTAAGATAATTGACTTAACACCTCCAAGTCAGTGCATGTTCTGAATGCGCGAGTTTATTATTCTCGTTTCTTATTCGTAATATTTTTGTTGCTACTATCTTCTTTTAAATATTAGTTTACAACTCTCAAAACTCATTGTTGTTATGTACCTGGGTCACTAATTAACTACCACTCGCGCGAATGTTTCACTGATTACTTTTATTAGGCTGATATATCAAGTTATCGCTTTATTTTTAATTAGCAGTCTCGTGGCTTATGCAAATATTAGCGGAGAACTGCAACGAAGAATCGAACTTTTCCCCGAGGGATTATGATTGCTCCTAGATTAAGAAAAACGTCGTCGAGGAGAATATTAATAATGTTTGTATAACAGTATTATGGGGAGGTTAATTATTGTGGGAGCAAAGAGTATTGTCTCAAAGCCAGTTACACGAAAGCTATATTATTTTACTTTTTTTCACATCACTGAGCACAATTTGGACGTTTTATGCACTGGGAGTGGGCGATGTTTTCAAATATAAGAGCTTGGTACATGCCACAAAGTTTGATTTGTTTTCACTTGGTTGTGTTCTTCAGTGCACGAGTGCATATGGAAGGAGTCTAGATAAAACGCTAGTTTATTAGTTTATTTCGTGGCACATTACGGCAAATTATCACCCTGGATTTTTCAGTTAAACTTGGCAATAATGTTAGAATAACATGACCAGGCTGCAATCCAGCTGATATTCGGTAACTAAGACGCATGCCTTAAATCAAATGTGTTTAGAAAAAGTCTATTCTCTCATGGGACGCAACAAAACTAAGGGACAAGCGTCTGTATAACAGGCACAATAAAAAACAAAGGACAAAACACAACATACATTACACATTTAAACAAAAGTGTCCAAGTCCGTAAGATGTCCATAGTCCGTTGTACTAATAACTATACATACACTACATAAATGCACTAATCACAATATGGACTATTTGATTGATTTCTGGGGTTTAACGTCCCAAAACCACCATATGATTATGAGAGACGCCGTAGTGGAGAGCTCCGGAAATTTCGACCACCTGGGGTTCTTTAACGTGCACCCAAATCTGAGTACACGGGCCTATAACATTTCCGCCTCCATCGGAAATGCAGCCGCCACAGCCGGGATTCGAACCCACGACCTGCGGGTCAGCAGCCGAATACCTTAGCCACTAGACCCACAATATGGACAATGTACATGATATATGTACAGAATTTACAATACTTGGTGAAGATGTTAGAAAGTATGTACAACAGGTATCAATATTCATAAAAGTTACATAACTTATTGCGTTAGAATGAAGTGCATATATAGAAGAGCTCACATCCCTATGGGGCATACACAAACACATAAAAATAGTAAACACATACTGATTACATGCACCAATCAGACATTGACAGGTTACCTGGCTATAGGAACCGGGCCAGGTGGAAGACTAATCGAACACGTCTGTCAACTACGGACAGAAAGCGGCACGACCATTGTCGCAGAAATTCTTCCTCCCCAAGGAAGAACAATTCCTCCGACAGAAACGATAAGAGTTCAGAGTAAAGGCGTTTCAGAATCGGAAAAACAGCACGACGACGATGACCTGCCGCAACAGCTTCGCACCTATTACGCCATAAACAAAAAGCTCCCGCAGCGATTAGAAGGCGTGCAAAGCGACTACGTGAGCAGCGACCAGATGTTGCAAAGTGATTAACACTTAGGCCACGAGAACTAGTGTTAACTGACTTCCAAAACACCTTTGCAATGACACATTGCTGCAGCATATGCTGGTTAGACTCCTGTAACCGGCAGTTAGGACAAGTGGAAGATGGGACCATGCCCCACCTCTCCAGTCTGTTCCGTGTGTGGAGTATTCTCCATCCAAGACGCCACATAAAGTCACGGAGGGGACCAGGCAAAAACGATGCCGTTATTGCGCTCCACGAGACATGTCTCGATCGTGCTAGACGGGCTGGAGGAATTAGAGGAAGCAGAAGAGCCGCCGTTGTATCTACAATGTGGCTTTCAAGAATGTCCACATCAGGACAAACCTGCTTCGCGTGTCGATAAAATGCTACTGCCGTTGAGTAAAATGCAGGCACGTGAAGTGTTTGCGGTGCAGAATTAAGCCGTGCATCTGGTAGTAAATAGCGTAACTTGGTGCCTAAGAAATAGCAGGTGAGATCACGCGCGGGGCACTGATCACCATGCAACAACCGAAGTAAGAATCGTAGGGCAAGTAGCCGGCAGCGAACAGAGACGGATGGGAATGCGAATCCACCGCAGTTTCTCGGTTGCCCAACAGCTGCTCGGCAAACCAGCTCTGTTCCGCTTGACCAGAAAAAAGAGCCAATGAGGGATTGCAACGACCTGGTGATTCGTAATGGGGGCTGTTAGACATGAGATATGTACCATTCACGGCCGCAAAACACCGTCTGTGCTAAATACCTTCTTTCAAGCATCGGTAAATCATTGTGCTTCCCGGAGCTGTCGTTTTACATCTTCGACTACTGAATTCCACAAGGAGGCTGATATGCAGTGGCAAGTATAATCAAGCCCCAGAATGCGAATAGTGTCACTTTTTTGAAGACCGAAAAAGGAACTTAGACATGCGTCTGGAGAACCAATGAATAAATATTGACATTTGAAAAAATTTAACGCAGCACCTGAAATCGTGCCATACGTAGTAAAAAGTCGTAGGCGACGGGATAAACTGTCCTCATTCTTCAAGTACAACGTGATGTCATCAGCAAATGCTGTCACTGTCACGGTACCACTTCCTGGAAGAGGAAGGCCTCTAACGTAAGGATCTGCGATTAGCAATTGAAGGAATGGTTCGAGGCTGAGTACAAAAAGTGCAGAGGATAAAGGACACCCCTGGCGAACACTACGGGTAACCGGAAATGGCGCACTCTCTAAACCATCAAGAAACAACGTGCTGCGTATATTTCGGTATGCGTTTCTGAGAAGCTCAACAAAGTTTTGTGAGAGGCCAAATGCTGCCATTACGCTAAATCTAAAGCTATGTTCGAGGCAATCGAATGTCTTTTCCCGGTCAAGTGAAACCAAGAGTCCCCGAGCTGATCTTGTTAACGTGTATGCAACTATATCACGCGTAACAAAGGAGAGACTGTGGATTTCTCTTCCAGGAATAAAGCACGCCTGATGATAACCTATTAAGGAGGGCATCAGGCTTCTCAAACGCTGAGTGGTAACTGCCGCGAAAGTTTTATAATCAACGTTGAGGAGCGTTATTGGTCGCCACTCCTCTGGGCGAACTGACGATGGGTCATGTTTAGGTATCAAAACAATTCAACCATCGCGAAAACTATCAGGAAAATCAAAGTTCTCGAAACAGCGGCAAATAACAGAGGTGAAAAGAGCACCAATGTCGTCCCAAAAGCTTAAACAAAACTCAACAGGCAACCCATCCGGCCCGGGGGCCGAGCCACGCTTCATGGAAGACTGTCTCTTTCACTTCGTCAGCTGACGGACTTGTGCACAGTTCTTCAGCTACTTCAGATGAAATTTGAGGGAGCCTACTTAACATTGTGGCGGTCTCGGTGGTATCGCGATGTGATGACATTGTCGTACGAGCCATGTTGGCAAAGTGAGCTAGGAAAACTGATTGATCACGTGTCGGCGGCAACGCAGTGTGTAAGAATCTGGCAGCCGGAGTTCCTAGTCAACTCGACGGGTTGAGAAGCGAGCTTTTCGCAAAGCGTAGAACCTCAGGGTGAGCACAAGGATTACATCTGCAACGCCAAGAAGCCGCCGTCAATGACGAAGCTGCAATGAGGCGTTGAAAACGACCCCTTAACTCTCGCTGCCATATCAAGGGAGTTAGTCGATCAACCCGATAAGCAATACGCAGCTTTGTGGCAGTGTCCGCTAGTTCTTCGGACATACGACGTCTAAGGGCCCGCCCTGCTACTGTGCGCCACTGTGTCTTGAGCGCGTCCCACACCTCCGGACCGCATCCCAAAAGAGAGGCGCGCAAGAATCTAGATAAACTGGAGCATGTACGCGCGTCGTGCAGAATGTGGATGTCAAGACGCCAAGGTTTCACTGATGATGAAAAGGGAAAGTGAGCCTCGAGCGTCACTGGTCGGTGGTCTGATATATAAACAGGCGATGATGGTAATGTTACTACACCAGAGTGCGATACGTAAGAAGCTAGCGCGCTCGGCACATAGAAACGATCCAAACGACTAGACGACGTGCTAAGCCGCCAAGTCCAGGCCTACTGTGGTCCATGCACTAGTCTGTACGGATCTATCAAAGAGAAATGTTGCACTAGGCGACGCAGCTCTCGCGCATTCCAATCAGAGCGACCCCATCCTGGACCTTGCACGTCAGCTCGCGTGTCTAATACACAATTAAAGTCTCCAGTGAGTATGACATGACGACCGTCTAGAAAATACACGTCCAGGTCAAGGAAAAAATTGTTAGACATCGCTACTTGAGATGGCCCATAAATACACAAAACACGCAGCTTGAAGGATGATAGGATGCAGTCAAAAGCCAATACCCGTCCAAACCCGTCATAGAAAACATGATTGCGCAGAAGAGCGCGGTTAAAAACTAACGATGTTAGTTAATAAAAACAATTATTTTGCCTGTCATTGCCAAGTCGTCTAAGCAATGCGAACCTTTCGAAAAGAGTAGTGTAGCTTTCAAGTGTTGGCGATAAAAATACCCCTTGCATTATCGGAAGCTGTGGTTCTGTAACGGGACACCTTGCACAGTCCGAACGTACACTACTTCATAAATAATTTATGCCACTTTTTGAATCAAGTGGAGATGTTTTACCAGAAATAATATGTTATTTTAAAGGAAAATAGAATTGTATCCTCCAAGTTGCCATGGTCGCTCTAGTGTGGTGCTGCTGATAAAGAAGGCTCAGGTTCGATAGATGCTATGGGTTGATTCAATACAGTAAATTTCAATGTACTTAAGTTCAGAGGGTGGGTAATAAAATCCGTGTAGCCAAAAATTAATCTGATGCCCTCTACTAAATAAAAACTATGAAATTAAATCATTTAGTAGTAAGACGTATGCTATCTGATATGCCATGGCTTGTTAAATGATGAAGAAGAAAGATATATAACTCCAAAAGACACCTGGCGAATGAAATTAAGAGGGTCGAAATTAAGCTGACTTTACTGTGCCTTATTTAGCTAACAACTTCGTATGATTCTCCTTTGGTGTATAATAATGTACCACTTTTTCTTTTTTCTTAGTTCTTCTGATCCAGCTGTCATCTTTCATGCACAGTTCATGGACATCTTTTGCAGTTATGAATGTGGCGCTGGCGCCTTTACAGCATTCTCGCTTCTGTGGGCGATCTCTCAAATAGTGTAATGATGGAAAGGTGCGCTTCCAGGATTTAACGTAAGACCATTCAAATGCTCCTTGAGGCACTGCTTCACCTCAGCGGGCTTCAGAAATCAGACAGGATATGGAGCCTCAAGAATTTCTCCAAGAAAGAGAGAAAAAAAAAAGAAAAAAAGAGAGGAAGTAAAAAGTGACAAAGAAATGCACATGAAGCAGCTCCTTACGATGAAAATTTCATGACAATAAAACCTCGACGATGGAACTGACTTTGAAAAGACAAAAGCGTATCGGAGAGCAGAATGATAAGAAAAAAAAGCGGAAGGGTGTACAGTTTGAAGCTGAACTGTTCTGTTGCTTCCACGGTTTCGTGGAATAGAATCAGGACGAAGAGAAGCAGATAACTGCGAAGATCTTGTTTTTAAAAAAATTTTTTAGAAAGCTCGATTATGGTGGGTATTCTGCAATCCTATTGACCACCTAGGCCACGCTCTACAATCTCGTTTTAAGTGCTTATGACGTTGACCCAAGGGTCAACTGATAGTCGATGTGATTCAAGTCGATCTGGTGCAGAGGGCAATGCCTCTGCTGTCTTCAGCAAATCTTATTGCTTTTCGTCCGAAACGAATGCGTAACGACGTCTGCATACTGAAGAGTCTTCGTCGAATGCATTTCACTCCTCACACTTGCCTTTAATTTTTGTTTTTCTTGCTCGATAAAAAACTTGGCTTCTTCTTAAAGCTGTGGAATTTCTTTCAAAAAACCTTCCTGTTTGTTCACATAGTCGAGATCAATAGGTGAGCATTAGTTTCATTCTGTTTGTGACATGCCGGAGTCTAGATACATTGCGATTTCAGAGCGGGCTTCATCTGTCTCATTTCGAAAAAAGCTTGCATATTTACCACATCCTTTACTATCAATGGGCTATGGACGAATACTTATTCTAAAAAGGCATTACTCGTAGGCTGTGCTGCTGACAGGAGGAAACGCATAATCGCGGTTTTCTGTCGCCGATGTGTCGTCATTGATACGCTAGTTGAGCATACCAAGAGCCATAACTATGAATTCCGTGTGTACCGTTCAAAAGACATAAGAGCACGTGAGTTCAAAGTGCGTTTGGCTTTTATAATTCTAGTGAAAGGCTCTTTGATGAGTATTACTCCCATAATCTGCCTACTTGTTTGGGGTTGCACAATCTTTGGTAACATAACAATTATTTTCATTGACAAAAAGAGCACTGTGCTATATTGCAAATGTCCCACGCAGTATGTCTGCAGATTCTCTGTTCCACCATTATAAACTATTCAGTATGAAACATATGTACAACTTCAGACTAATTTATAACTACTTTTTTGCCAAAAAACAATTTCAAGCGTTTATTAGTTATTTTTCGAACATAAGTATACAACACATGAATTCACGGACCCGAAGTGCGGACAGGTGGCTCGTTCCTCGTTCTCACACGAATTATTTCCTACACTCCCTTGGATACGCATTACCCCCCTTACTTAATAAATATGAGAGCAGTGACCCTGACTTTCTTGTGTTTTCAAAAAAAGAAATGCGTGAAGTTTTTGTCACCCTTGTATAGTGTTCTTTGTAGAGTGTGTTTATTGTGTATATTATCTCACGAAAATGAAATCATTCTGCTGGCGTATTCCGACTTTGTATCATAGTATTACAATTTATATCGCGTTCATGAGTAATGTTCATGAGTGAATATTCAGTTATTTAGTTTGCTTTATGTCTTTCTGTACCACTGCTTTATTTGTATAATACTTTTCTTATTTTTTGTTCAGCTCTCCGGCTAGAAATGTGAAAGCTTGTATTCCCAAACTGCTACCTTGTATGTGGGCCCTCAGGCATTTTCAAGTGTTCTTTTTTTTTAACCACTTTTCGCCTGAGAGACCCCCAGCTTGTAGAAAAAAAACGTTTTGGTAATAAATAAATATGAAATAATAAATCTCCTCTTGAGAGTATCGGAATTTCTTACCAGTCAATTTCATACCAGCTTTCATACCAGTCACAATCTGTAAGGCTACAACTAAAGCATTCTTGCAGGCCGATTGTACATGATCTCCCCAAAGGTGCCGCCAAATATACAAAACATTCGGAGCTCTTCCCGATCGAGATAACTAAGGAAAGATAAGGTCGACATATGCGTGCCTGACATATATTCTTTTGTATAACATCGGGAAATGCTATCAGCTACCTTTTGCTCTTCTCTACGCCTGTAACTGGACCTTGTTCACGGGATTATTTTTCTTACACCATGTTCCCGGGCTTAGCAGGGCAACATTCTGTTGCTACATGCGGTCGTACGCACGATGAAGTTTAACAATGAGATGTGGCAACGTAACACGAAAAGCTGCCTCGATGAAAAACCTGAATGTCATTTGAGAAATGGCCGATCATCAACAAGCCCAAAACCGAGAGAACATCGATTGTTGAAAAATGGTGCCTCGAAATGAGCGAGTGAGCGCATCTTCGAAGACATCATTTGGGTACAGGCGCATATCTGTATACTCGCCCGCATTGGGTTTTGAGGGAACTACGTCACCGCCACCACCATATTCATTGATTGATTGATATGTGGGGTTCAACGTCCCAAAACCACCATATGATTATGAGAGACGCCGTAGTAGTGGGCTCCGGAAATTTTGACCACCATATTCAGTAACCCATAGAAGCTCTGCCTAAAGTGAAAGAACGCATGATAGAAACTGTCCGTATTAAATAAAACACTGAATAAAGAAAACCTAATTGCATGTGCTAGCAGAACATGCAAAAAATGATCATTTTACGGTGACTTCCGCAATGTTCGCACACGCTGTTTATACGATTGTTATTGCACAAGCTCACAACAACGACAGGAGGACAAGAAGACGACGTCGTTCTGTCCTCGTTCTGAGCTCGTGCTATAACAATAGTTACGATTTACCAACTAGCCCAAATCATCACGCTGCTTATATTGCTACAAAAAGTCAACTTTTTGTGCTACAGGAAAATACTTATGAACACGGCACTACTAAGTCGATGAATAAAAAGGAAAGAAGCAATGTGGGGATGATAATATGCCAATGTTACCGTGACTTGGTACCAAGAAAAACGAAATGCAGATCATAATATCTTTAATGTAGAGTGTGTGCTTTCTTTTTAATATTATGTGATAAGTTTTTCAGTGTGCTGCAGCCCAAAGGCAACGAAAGTGGGGCACTCAATTGAACATTTTTTTTTTCCGAAAAGAGGCCTGTTTACGCTCACGAATTGTCTATTTTATCCAGACATCATCTTCCACGCAGCATTTGTTTTGCCCACCCACGAAGTATTCTAATCCATGGCACTGTAGTTGGCTGTCACGAGCTCGACTAATGAGGGAGTTCCAGAATGTAGGCGTTGTTATTCAATAAAGATTTTTCTTGGGATACATAAGCCGACTTCCATCAGCTGCTGCTTCAGTTGCTGCTGATTTCACTGGCGTAAACTCCCGAGGGTTTCACTAACGTCGGTTTTTCAAAGTGTTTGAATTGCATGCAATCTGTACTTCCGGTTTCCTTGTCTCTAGATGGAAATCCTCGAAGAAATAGCGGCTGAAATAAATTCGAACAAAAACCTTCACCCCTGAAAGCATCCGCAATTCGACGCTTTTCGCAAAAGAGCTCCTCTAGCAAAGCGGACACGAACTACAGTCTGCCGCCATTGTGAGGCACCGCAGCAGACGACGCAGGCTCTGTGTCCCAGCGACGCTGATGCGTGTTTCTTGCAGCGCACACAGACACCTCTTGCGTTCCTGCAGGACGCGGACCACGTCGGGAGGGCACGCCGATGAGAGTCTCTTGGAGGTCGGATCCATGCATTGTCAGTCATAACAAGCCAAACTGCTCGTTCAATCTATCTATCTATCTATCTATCTATCTATCTATCTATCTATCTATCTATCTATCTATCTATCTATCTATCTATCTATCTATCTATCTATCTATCTATCTATCTATCTATCTATCTATCTATCTATCTATCTATCTATCTATCCGCTTACCAGTGCGTCCTCTTGTGGTCACCCCCTTAACTTGGCGTCAACCAAAATTGGTATGGCAGGGTAAGATGATCTAGCGAATATGACGCGCTAGTCACGACTTGAATAATGTCATGATCCCATCGCGTACTTCGTCACACGCTTCCCGTTAAACAGTGGCAAATACCCGCGGGTGGGTATGTGCCTCTGGTACGCGGGTATGTGCCACTGACTATTGAAACTTAGTATCTACCCGAGAATGGGGAGGACACACATGGGTAATTTTAACGGGTAAGCGTTTAGAAAAAGGTGACATCGACAGCATTGACCCAACGAATGCAAAGAATAAACATCAAGGTCCCATCAGAAATCAAACCCTAGTATTCTGTGTGGCAATGAAGTGTTCTTCCACAGAGCCTCACCAGCTATCGGAACTACTTTTCAAACAGACTGATCTTTGTGAAACATCAGTTGTGGTTGCAGCGCTGGCTATCCAATTTTATGAACATTACATAAGTACTACTATCATACAATCGTCACGTCGGTTAAAGTGCATTGTACTCAGATCTTATCCGCTGAAGTTGATCTATCTATCAGTGTGCAGGGCTACCATCGTCATCACCACCAGCGCTTCATATTATCTTATCCGTTGTGATGTTGCTAATACTCTTGTTCCTGTTGGCATCGTTGCGCAAGTGCCAACAACTGGTTATGTAAGCATCTGCAACTGTGCAACATATGTCTATGCGTGCAATATTTGTAGACATATTTAGCGTCCATTTCGTGACGTGCTGCTCAATAAAAAATTGCAACATGGTCACCTTCCCTCCGCATGCTTCGCATAACGTCGATTCTCAAGGTACGTGGAATCTGCCAAACGTTTTTTTTTTTTGTTGTGTCTGCTCTTTTCAGACTGTCAATGCATTGTGATATGCAGAGTGACCCTTTTTCAGTCCCTCCGCGAGAGACTGTGCTATCCATGGCTACATTGTCCGGAGCTTGCGCTGGCACATGAGCCATGGACAGACTTCTGGATTGGACCGAGGGTTCTATCATACACATCTGGTATTTAGCCTCAATCACCGAGGAAACTCACTTTTGACTCGTTTGAAATACCTAATTCAGATGTTCATCCAGCCCCGGCTGTACCTAATATAATTATTCTGCTATAGGGTCAGGAAACCGCGAAGGCACGGCAAGTACACACAAGTAAGGGATGAGGACAAACTTGGTTACTTGGATTTTTCGACTGCTTGCACAGACGTAGCTGGGATACAAGCATCACAGAAACGCTTGCAACGCAGCGAAACCCAATACCTCAGCCGCTCGATTGAACGCTGACGCCAACAAAAGATGAGCGTTGGTTTACTATTACACAGAAGATCTTTTGCTCTTTATGAGCCAGAGATCTTTTAATCTCTGGCTCTGTTTATGCAGTGCCTTCAAACAAAAACTGTCAGCCATTGTGAATGACTTACATAAAGAAACAAGCAGATTTGGAATCAGTTGTGGTATTACGTTTCAAGAAAGCACGAGCTCATTGGTTGCCTTTCTTTTTCCCGCAAACCGCTCGCTTCGGCCGCTAACGAGGCCGCGTTGTCGACGGCTCTTGGCTTATGTTCATTGGATTGGCCACACAGTTTTCTGTTACGCCGTCAATGCGAATATAACATAGTGATGGCAGTCTTCATTTTTGCTGGATTAGAATACCCACAGGGAAGTTCCTGAACCCGCGCTGTTTGATAAAGTACATTGTGGATCCAATGTTAAGCTGCCCGGTTTGATCGCTCTACCTTACCGCGGCGGGCTGTCATCGGAAAAGAAATCATGCTTCGAAAAACGCAAAAGGTCGAAGTGAGAAACCAATAAACGGTGGTAAGAAATATGGGGAGAGGAGCTGAAGTTTCTTTAGTTACAGCTAGGCAGACACCACCGCCTGAAACGAGAACAGCCGCTAGGATCCCAACGTGTCGAGCACTGGCTTAAGTAAAGGCCATGTAGCGAATAAATTTCCAAGGTGAAATGCGAAAGCGGACGTGCACATTTATGTACACAGGCGCACTAGTAGGAAGAACAAAGGAGAACTAATGTGGAGCCCTCTAATACGGTGGAATTCATACTTCGCGATGTGAATGTCAGGCGTTGAAACACACAATTAACTTTCCGATTATTTATACTTAGATCAGATTATTAAAGTACCATTGATAACTAGAAGAAAACGCACAAGGTGAAACTAAAATAAAGAGGCTATAAATAAGAGGGCACGTTATCACAAAACATGCAGCTTTAGGTTGGAATGTACCATGCATGCCATATAGATAGATAGATAGATAGATAGATAGATAGATAGATAGATAGATAGATAGATAGATAGATAGATAGATAGATAGATAGATAGATAGATAGATAGATAGGTCGTCAGTTCGGTCCAAGTGACTTTTTATCCGCTTCACTTCACATTTACATCACTATTACTTCAAATACAAATTAAATTCTCTATATATTCTTTGGCTCTCTCGTCTGGTAGGTCTAAATAACGTTGTGTTTAATGAAAATGTAAAAAAAATGAGCACTTAAAACTCCCTATCCTTTCTCTATAGATAGATAGATTCATAGATTGGTAGAGCAGGATGGTGACTCCCACGGAAATGGCACCACGCCTGTCCACACTTTAAAAGGAAACAATAGTTGTGGAAGGTAAAGATATAAACAATACCACTTGAGAAAATAAAAAAAAACTTAATGTCAGGTTAGTTCATGGCGAAACATGTGAAGACCAATAAGAATAAAAAAACAATTATGTCGCAACTACTACAGAGCAATAATAGAATGTCGAAAGAGTGGCAGGGAAATACGAGTTCCGAAAGTGACCTAGATTCTTGTGATGTGAGCTGTTTTAGTGAATAGATGCATGTAATAAAACAATAGTGTCACGAAAATAACGATCTAGTTACCGCAGGAATTACTATATAACACGGTGCCCATCACCCCCACCAATGCATGTTCCTGATCAGTTGCATCGCAATGAACCCCACTTGCTGGCCGCTCCGTGGAATGTTTCAACATTTCCCGATTAGCTGCTAATTGCCTACCTGCCAGCGTCAGTGGTTTCCCTCACGACGAATGCTGTAGCGACACGTGTTTGACCCCCGTATTCAAGAACGTCCCTTCACTCAACGCTTCACCTTCACTTAAGAAAGTCGATTGGAGCGCCGCCTGTAGGCAAGGCAAGTCACTGCATATCAGCAATAACGTGCTGCGATTCTTGAGTGGCGCAGCGTCATACTCAGCCGTGCGGTGGCGCAGTGCTCAACTCTGTCAAGTGAAGGTGGAAAGTCGAATCGACGAGCGTTTGTGAATATCGGGGTGAGTCTCAGTGCGTCTGCAATGCGTGCGCTTTACCATCGGACACAATATAACCCGAGTGTTTCGAGCTTAGTAGAGCAATTTCTGCACTCCATCACGCGGAGTGACGTGCGCTTATATGAATCTCATCTCACGCCTTCAGTGAAAAGCTCAAGGGGACATTTAACTACTGCTCCTGACAACCAATCTGCCGAGTTAGGCGAAACAAAAGCGCCGTTTCCCCGCTTTTTTTTGTGGGGTACATATTGATAAGACCAATAGTTTTGTGAACAAGTGCGGAAATGCTGCAGTTTACCGCTGCTCAAAGTTCCGGAAGCGATAAAACGCCTCCATTGACCGGCATTTTGGGCAGCATTTTAGTTTTATCGTTGGATGCTCAACTGTTACATGGCCAATGAAAGGACATGTCTCTCTGTGTGTGTGTGCGTGCAGAACTGGGGTGGCTTCTGAAAGCTTACTGGCAAGCACAGATGTAATATTTCTAAGAGGATCTCTGTCTGTCCAATTTAATAGGTTTTCAAGGCAATTGAAACTGAAACTCGGCCGAGTTATTACCTTAATATGTTCCGTGAAAGGTGAGACATTTAATTTACAACCGAAAACTGTATTTCTATCTCTTATTATCATATTTTTCTCATCCTCAATGTAAGTTTGTCGGATCATGTGATGTCACCAAAATGACGGATGCATGCTGCTACGAAACTCGCTCCTTTTTATGACGTTCGAAAGCTTGAAGTATCGTTTGAGTGCTAAGAGAGAGAAAAAAAGAAGTAAAGTATTCAAGAAAATTTCACCATGCCGAACATCGTGACTGGTCATAGCGCGCAACTGCTGTACATTCGATCTCAAACGAGACAGGGCTCTACTGAGGCACGTCTTGCAGCGCTGAGCCGCCGTAAGGAGCCGCCAACTTACGGTCGCAATATATAGCTTCCTTTGATTCCGAAAGAGAGATGCATTGGCGTGTTCTGTTGTGCTGTTTTTTTTCAAACTTGGGGTCCCTCGACGCATGTCGCAATCTTGTGACCTTCATTCATTGCCCAAAGCGGTGGCCGAACCACTGCCCTTGTCCCTGACGAGCTACTGTGAATGCAGAATAAGCGCAGCCGGTCGGCAACCAATCTTACAAAGATGCCCAATCTGGCGCCATGAACGCACCACAATAATTTTGGCTCCATTAATGAGCTTGGACGTCGATAGCGTAGCTGCGCAGTAAATTATCAGGACTTGAGAGCGCTTCGCAACTGGCAGTAACACTATTTCATGAATAATAATCAGCCCCTCCAGTGTTCTTCCTTATTCGCTCTGACCTGCTATAATTTTGGGAGCGAATACGATCCTGTTCATTGTCTTTACGCATGTATACGTAAAAATAAGATTGAATTGGTCGCTTGCAATGCTTTTGACAAAGTTGCTGGATATTTGCAAAAGAGGGCTTAACGCAAAAGCAGGGTCCCATTCATCGTTCTTATGCAACACATCTTGTTCCCCATTTCGTTTCTCTTCATAGCTGACGTGGTGAGCGTTCAATGCTCTGCGTATAACCCGTAACTCTTGCATCGTGAAGCCACGTCATAGCCGCGCACTCGCGTAAACAAAAAAACAAAAAATAGAAGAAGGAGAGAGATCACGAAATTTCTGCAGAAGTACTGGGTAAGGCGGCGTATGCATCTTCAAGTGCAAGAATAGGAAAAAAAAAGAAGACTCTTGTAAGAAGACTCTTGGACGAGTGAACCATAGAAGACTGCACTGCAAAAGACTTCATTGCTAATGCTTTTAATGATGGTTGTTACACTGAACGAAAATGCAAATGTTCTCGATGGCACTAAAAAAGTGCATTCAGGGAGTAAAATTTGTAATACATGAAACGCACAAAAATATGTACGTTCAAGAAACAAGCAGGCGAGAAAGACGTGAACGGGGATCACGCCGACCAAATTGAGAGCGAATAAAGCTGTCTTCGCATCATCTGCGTTTTTGATATTGGTACATAGATACATGTATTCAATGTTTTTCTAGAGAAGACGTACATTATAGATGCAGGACTATATTAAAAAGCAAGTCGAGACTGAACTATTTTCAGAAACAGCAAAACATATCGAGATGAGCTTGCTCATTCCCTACCAAGGCGATAACTTAGTTTTCACATATTTGGATAGGTGCTATTGCTTGAGAGTTTCCCTTTAATGTATCGTGTAGCATGGTGACGGCAACGGTGTAGTTACGTAACGCGGAAAACGGTTGCATGACGGGCTGTACATTAACATTTTACAGTTTGTTTTAAACTTCTCGTCGGGTCCGGTCACATCGAGAAAACACCTCTCTCTTTTCGCTATGCTGCCACGGTGAATAAAACTAATTCAGAAATGTTTAGGAGGCTCACACCTCCGTCTGTTGTTCTGCGTCTGATTTATACAAAAACAATACATTTCGAAGGCAACTAAGATGGGGACGTGCGAAAGTATAAGCTTGGACGAGTTCATGCATTGGTTCATGACTGTATAGCACAGCATGCCAATGTTGGAAAGAAGGACCAGAAAGGACAGAGTATAAAAATAATTCTGGAGAACAGTCATATAAGCTGTTATACACTCACGGACATCTGCGCGCTTCTGCACTTCCTGAAGGCGTTGGCTGTATGCCCGCGTGGTGTATCTTGTGATGGAAGCTAGCCAGGCCTTAAAGGGACACTAAAGTCAACTATTATGTCGACGTTGATTGTTGAAATGGTGGCTCAGAAACCTCCTAGAGTTACTTTTGTGCCAAGGAAGGACCCATTCTGAAATAAAATCACGTTTTAGTGGTCCGCATCGGGTTAGCGCACTTAAATTTACCCGCCTCAAGAAGCGGACCGACCGGTCCGTCTCAAGTCACTGTTGCCGTGCACAACGTTGCCCGGTTTCACCGCGCTAGTAGCAGCGAACCGAAAGTAGTGGGAGCCACAGCAGTAAAAACGGCTATTGATCAATTTCCTTCCATTGGCTTCGAGATTGCAGACACTTTTGTTTCAACTGCACCCCGCTAGATGGAACCATCTGCCCTGTGTAACCACGCGAAAATTGAATTTTCGAACCACTCGCGCAATTCCCCATAGTAACTTTCGGCGGTTCTTTTCTCCATGAATCAAACAGAAACGAACAAGCAGCATTTTATTGCGCCTCTTGATGCACGGAAAGTTCTTTATTTAGGGCAGTTAGGTCGATTACTAGTGATTAATTGTAGGCGGTCTGTCTGATGTCATCGGGATCATTTTGAAAATGTCCTGCTGCGGCGCTTGTAATTTTTGCATTTACCTTAACTTCTCAATAAGTAGGGCACTGTTGTTTATAATATTGTCGTTTTAGGTGTTGTCATACATTGAGCTTTCACTCTGACGTAAATTGTTATTTGACTTTAGTGTCCTTTTAAAGAAGAAGAGACTGGTGCTATGTAATTTCATGACAGTTGTAAGATTTCAGTTTTTCTCCTTTCTGGCTACTGGCACCATTTTTGTCTAATAATTACTTGGACAAGCAAAAAAATAAAAATATACAAATGTACAAGAGTTTGGCTAACAATTCACTGCTCGCGCACTGGGCGGAACGGTTTAATCGGGTTTGGTTTGGTGGTCTGAGCATCCATTTATGAATGTAAATATATAGATCTCTACACCCACCTGTCTCAGTCAGCTTTTCCCGCTAATTCGCTCAACACTTACGATAAATGTCTTGGTGCAAAATGGTGGCTTTCTGCGCAACTCAATAAAGGAACTGCTCGATTGCAGAAACGCTGAAGCTTTTTTTTTATCACAGAGAAGGAGTTTCCTCGCGTCACCAGTTTAGCTAATCTATATAGATCGCCTCGTTCGGGCTTTTTGGCCACTGGCGTAGAAGCACGACTGAGAAAAAGTGCGGGCAATATACTCTGAGCAGCTAAGCGTGGCGAGGGTTTCTTAATTACAGATAATTAATCAGCTCCCGCTCACAGGGACATGCCTGAGTGGAGCATAAGCATCAACGCTTGCACACAATTGAGGAAAGAGAGAGTGCACCAAGTTCAGGGGCAGATCACGCTTGTACTGGAATTTTGTACGGTGCCCAAGTTATTAAAGAACCATGCCAAAAGCACCCCCCTCCCACGTATCCCCTCTTGTTTGATCAACGACGCCATTGTCCTCCGCGAGCGAATAAACAAAGGTTGAAGAGTGGAGAAAGAAAAAAAACGAGGAGCGCAGTGTACTCTGTAACCTGTACGCTTTGGAAGCATTTACTAATTATTCTTGCGTTTTGATCCCTTTAAACCTATTCCATGTTTGTAAACAGCCATAGGCACCGTCGACATGCTAAGGCGCTTGTAGCGACGTCGGGGTGTGAAGGCTTCGCCCAGCTTAACGCTCGCCACCACCTTCTATGACCAGTTGACAACTAGCATAGCAGCTGGAAAGCTGCCTCCGAACACATCGCGCAGGAGAGCCTTCTGCGTGACGAGAGATGCTCCCCGTAATATAACCCTGTAACGTATACCTGCATAAGTTGCCAGAGACCTATTCATGTATAGATGACAAAGTCTTATCACTGCAGGAAAGAAGCTAGACGGTAAACTTGTCACAGAAACGAGCGATCACATAAAATTGGTGTGACAAGTAAATGTAATAGTGTCGGCGCGACGGGTGAGCAATGCATATATACAGCAGCCGAAAAAAACATGCCAGCAAAGTTGCATCGGCAAGTAACTGTACCATACAGTCGGTGCATGGAGATAGCCGGCCTCTATAGAACCCGCAGTAAGTGTCCAAAGCACACAGGCATGGACACTTACTGCCTGTGTGGTATGGTAGCTCATGGTAGCTTAATATGGTAGCTTAATAGTAGCTCATGTGGCTAATGTGTTAGCTCAACTAATGATAATGAAGTAGCGTTGGCGAATGTATGCGAAGTCATGCGATAATGTAGAATAACGTTTGCTAATTAGGGCTAATATAGACGAGTGTTGCCTAAATTGACTATGCAACGTTTAGAGCCAGTTAGCTTTGCCTGAGGTTGGTTAAGTATTGGAACCGAAAATAACGCTTGCACACTTTCTGACAAATCGGCGGAAGGTAGTTCTGCAATTATAAGTAGTATTAGGTTAAACCAGAACTTTTTTTTGATCTCAAACTAAGGAAGCGAAGAGCATCCATCGGGGCGACCCTTTCATCGCAGATGAGTCCCTGCTACGCCATGATGCACGTAGTGCTTACACTTCCGGAAGCAACTGGGGATCGGAAAGCTTGAGCTTCTCTTTGTGTGTTACTCAAGGCCAAGAGGGTAAACAGGGTGCACAGATGGAGCGGAGCCAATATCGATTTGGGAATACTAAGCCATCTGCACTTCTATGTCGTTTGTTCGGCACGTAATTGACCGCTAATGGGAAAGTGATTGAACCAGCACGACGGTCACCGACGATACTAGATTTGAAACAGAGAATTATAAGTGATGGCAACGCTACGAGACTTCGGGTAATGTATACCCTGATACTGAAAGGGAGTATATTCGGTAGAGCCTATTGCGTCGAAAACGGTTTAATGGAGAAGACGGAGATGACAAGCCAAATTTTCTGTATAGCAGACAGAAAGAATGCCCCGCAGAAATTGGCTCCGTATCTGCATTTTAATCTGCAAATGTCGTCGAAAAACGATAGTCTTGCGTGTGCAGAGAGTGAACAAGACATTTATTTGATGTTCTGCGCAAGAAAATAGGTGAATGGTGTTCTGGAGGCGCTGCGTTAAAGTGCCTCGAGCGTGCAGAGAGGTGAACGAACGCACCAAGTCACGTCACCCGTGAGACATGAGCGCCACCTAGCAGTTTTCTAAGACAACAAAGCGCGTGGCTCTGAGATGGGTGTGCGCGCCCATCTCAGAGGTGATAAGATGTAGAATCCAAGGCGACGGGTAGGTGCCATCTCCGTCTCGTCTTAACAAAGCGTTGGAAACACTCGCCTTTCCGTGCAAGCGTTGCATAGTCAGCGCAGCGTGATAAGCGCTACGGTCCTTAAAATTACTTATGTATACCTTTTCTAGTAAAAGACGCTCATGCAGAATGTATACGTGTTGTTATCGTGCCCCAGGCATGTGCAATAATTGCTTTTTATTTGACAATTGCACCTTGAGCAACATTGGTGGGTGCTGCGGATGGGGTCGGTCGTTTCAAGTACCCGATGCATGCCATTAAGAGTTAACAAACAGACAAATGTACAAACAGACAGACCAAAATTTTTGCGTTGCAAGTCCCCAAGAAAGGCTATCGTCTTTAATAAACCTGCTCAGTGTATATGTTACCGAGAAGTGCATTCAATATCTTTCGCGCTCCATAAATTCTCCGTGAATCACGACACAGCCTCTGCAGACGAAGGTTTTCTCTAAAGGATAAAGTTTAGATAAGACCAGATGGGGTGACCGTGTCGTGTTGGGCTTACAAAAGTTATGTGTATTATTCTCATAAGCACTGCTTGAATTAGATCAGTTGATTGTTAAAAGTTGAGGTTAAAAGGCATATCATGCTACGTCATAGATAACTATGATAAAAGTCAAGACCCCTTATACTAGCCTCCTCGGCGACGCAGCCGTGCGTTAACTGGTTATCGGAAAGTGCATGCTATCATACCGTATACTGGCAGAAATTAAAGTAAACTTTAACTGTTCGGCATAACACTGTTTTACAATAAAAGCAGAAGTGCATCACAAGATAGATTGGGTGTGTTATGGTCATGTATAACATGTTAACGCCTTTCGAATGATCAAACTTGCAGCAAGATTTCTCGCGTCTTGCAACTTTCTTTCAGCGGACAATTCATTGATATGCTAAGCCTAAAAACAAATAAGCCAATACTGCTTTAGCACCGCAGTGACCACCACCCAACCCTCTCTGTCCTGAAGGGCTCACAAAGACCCATTTCCCCTAATTTTACTCATTACGAATTTAGCGAACTGCTGTAACTACAGAATTTTCATCATTCTATATTTAGTATATGAGACGACAGCGCTTACATGTCGCCGCTATAACCTGTTTATTTATTTATTTATTTTACCCTCAGGGTTCCCAGAACACTTCAGATGGGAATGGCAATGCTAAAAAAACAACAACAACATGAAGTTCACAACTGTTTAAGACTGGGCGGCTTAGCTTGCCATGTTTGAAATGGTATAGAGCAATACGAGAAAAAAGGGCCGCAAGAGGGCAGAGCTCCTAGCGCTCTGTCCTCTTGTGTCACTCCAATCAGCCATTTCTTCATTCCCGCATTGCGATGTACTGTAACTCAAGAACACCATCTAAATTTCATACAAATATAGCAAATGATCGAGACAGGAAGATTAATACCCTAAATTAAACTATCATAAAGGAAATGCGAGACGAAATTTTCTTTTCGTTGCATCGTGAAGCCGACAATTTGCACAGAAAATGCACGCTTGACGCTCACTACTATCGTATGCCTAGTCTTTGTAGACGTGTTTTTTTTTAGCCTCGCAATAAATGACTTTATTTTTTTTCGTAAGTCTGCACATAGACGTAGTAAGCTGAATTGAACATAGTAATTATAGGTTCGGAAGTTATCGGCGGCCACACCGGTGGATCACGGAGAAAGTGGTTGTGGATGTGAGTGAGAGTGGGCAGGCTTAAGAAGTACATCAGCGATTCTCGAAAGCGACCGGTCTTGTCGCGCCTATATCGGGAAACATTCTTTTGGGCGATCTGTAATTACAGCCTCCGGAATGCGATGTCTTCGCGAAGCTATCCCCGCAACTGAAATGCGATAACGTCATCCTGGAAAGCCCATTCTCCGAATCCCTGGTAACGCCTTCGGCAAACCGTAATTTAGAAAGATCGCATGTTTCGAACTCGTGCAAGACTCTCGCAAGACGTATGCGTGCAGCAGCTCATTCCTGAGATGCGTAACATCTACAGAATGCCGTTTCTGGAAGGAGGTGATGGAATACACAATTATCTACTAAGAGAGGATGTATCCCCATTTATGAATGAAAGGCACGAAATAATATCTACGTTTTGGCAATTTACACAGTTCATTGTACATTTTTCTGACAGAGAATGTGGCCATTACCACGATCACTCAAGTCACTTGAAGCAGGGAAGACGGTTGATTAGAATGAGCTCGTATTCGAGCGGATAGAGTACGCAGTTCAATAACATTTTGTGTTTCAGGATTTAGCTGTCGCAAGTGGCTTTCAAACTTACATCAGGAAAACATAAAGCAGCTTGTTAGTACGACATGCGCGCATATATGTTTCAAAGATATTCAGAAAAGAAGGCTATAGGAAAGACTACTTATTTTCGCAACAATGTTTGTTCAGCGAGCTATATTGCTTACATTTCATGAACAGCTCTTGGTTCATTAAAAAAATGTTCAGCTTAACCTGATTGATTGATATGTGGGGTTTAACGTCCCAAAACCACCATATGATTATGAGAGACGCCGTAGTTGAAGGCTCCGGGAATTTCGACCACCTGGAGTTCTTTAACGTGCACCCAAATCTGAGTACACGGGCCTACAACATTTCCACCTCCATCGGAAATGCAGCCGCCGCAGCCGGGATTCGAACCCGCGACGTGGGGGTCAGCAGCCGAGTACCTTAGCCACTAGACCACTGCGGCGGGGACAGCTTAACCTGATAGGTTCCAAAAATTTAGAATATTTTCTACACAGGTAATCCGAAAAGAAGGAATATTTCAAGATATTTTTGCTGAAAGTATTGCTTACATTCTTAAGAACAACATGGAACAACTAAGAAATGCGTATATCAGCCTCATTCGAGTGGCGTAGAAGCAGCGAAATAAAGTTGGGCTAATGAAAACTAGCGCAGCGAAATAATTATTTTCTGATGACAAGAAATGGTCAAGAGAACCTGACGGCAAACTTATAGATCCACAATTCATGTTACGTGAATAATTTTAGCTCAATCTCTATTGTTTAATCTGTGAACAGGCAGTGTCACCTAATAAATGATCTTACTATTCTACTTCATTATTCCAAGTTAGGTGGAGCTGATCGCTAAAAAGAAGAATGTTTTATAAACTGTTAGATACCCCAACTTTGGTCTGCGTAGGGCTGAACAAACGTATACGAAAATCGGAAGCAGGATATTTCCAGCCGGTTTCCGAAGCCCAACGTATGCACACAGATCAAGTCAAGAATTGAGAATTGAAGCCGCAGCTAAAATATTGATGGTTATTCTTTCACAAAGGTAACCAGTTGGCCAGGCTTCTCCCTCGGGAAGACTTTAAAGTGGTTTGAAATATAATGTTTTAGCTTGTTACGTGCCAAAGTGGATAATTTGATGGAAGCCGTTTTCACACACACACACACACACACACACACACACACACACACACGCACACGCACACACACACACACACACACACACACACTTGCTAAAAAAATATACACAGAATCATAGTTTACTCCCTAAAAGATCCCCTCGCTACGCAGAAAGACCCCGAAGAGCTGGTAACGTTTTTTTTATCACTGACGCTACTATTAGATAAATATTATATGCTGATAAAGCCAGTAATTGGTGGAATATTATGCCCCTAATAGACGTCAACTAGAGGAAACACGCCAAGCTTTTTCTTGCTGTTAGGTTTAATGAGGTAATTGTCTAACGCCTAGCTGTGCCAGTTATTAGGGTGCCTAGTTTGTGTAGCATATGAAACCTGAAGTGAAGTTTTTATTATGGGTATACTAACCACCGTATTCAGAAATGCTGCTTGACTTGAACTTGACTTGCCACCGACTTCAATGCAGCACTACCACGTTTCGAACGCGCTGTTTTGGGCTGTACCAGGGCAGCACAAACGCACAGACGCGTTTTGAACGCGCTGCATTGAACGCGTTTTCAAGTCAAGTTCAAGCGTCACCCCCGGAAAATCTTTTCAGGCCTGCGCCCAGCAATCTGACGTCATTTCCGGCCGGCCGACTCTCGGGGAAGCCGCAGCGGCAGCGAGCGCAGTGCGGGCGGCGGTGGTGACGGTTCGGCGGCGTGGTGTTGACGGTGTTTCGCGTTTGTTGCTTTCCGTTGTTGTTTTGCGGCAATTTCGTTTCCGTGCGTGATGCTGGAGTGATGCGACAATGCCGAATAAGTGTTGTGTACCCGGATGCACCGGCAACTACAAAACAGGAAAGAAGATACAAGTGTTTTCCTTCCCTAAAGACGCCGACGCTCTCAAACAATGGCTACGCGCCATTCCTAGGAAGGACTTCGTGCCGACTTCGTGCACTAAGGTAAGAATTCGAGATGCTCCTGTTCTTAGCTTGTCGTTGCTTGTTCGGGTAGAAATCACCTATGATGGGAAATACTTGAGCGTGTGGCCGCCGGGCCTCGCGAAGCGCTGACGCCAGCAGCGTTCGCAGCAAGGATGGTCAGCTGCGCTTTGTTCACTAACAGTGCCGTGGTGTCGTCCATTCTTGCAAGCTCTCGGTGGAAGCGCTTCGTGGAGTGCGGTGACATCACGCTCCCGCGTTTCCTTTCATGTTGCTTGTACCGCTTAGCGCAGCGCTTTTATTTAGATGCTTGCGAAACGTAGGTAGACTTTGTTTTAGCTACACGGACTGTAAACACGGTCATGCAAACGGGAGTGCATTTTTTTCTTTTGAGAAGTGGCGTCTCAGACGTTCTTGAAACGTTTGTGCAGGTGTGCGCGGATCATTTCGACGTTTCATGCATCGAGAAGACGACATCGTACACGGATCCAAGGACTGGGAGAGTTATTGAAGTTGCACTCCCAGTACCACGGTTGCGTCCTGGATCTGTCCCAACGGTATTTCCCGGCTGTCCGTCCTACCTTTCAGTACGAGACAAGAGCACGAGAGAAACCCCTGACGCCAAGAGGAGCCGACAAGAAGCTTCCCAACTCGCCCGTGCTGTAGAAGAGTCGCTGGCGTCGTATGAAGCGGAGCAAGAACGAGACCGGTTTTCGTCCCTCGAAGAACTAAGGGCTCGCCTGCAAGGGGTGTCAGTGTCTCCGAAGTGGACTGTGATTCATAAAGAAGAGTGCTCCATGTTTTTGAACATTATCGACTATCGTGAACCTTGTTTGAATGCGTCATTGACCGTGTTTGCAAACCTTGAAGTCTTTGCCTGCTATCAAGGTTCACCAATCAAGAACCTTGGTAGCGCTGTTGTACCAGACTCAGTTCAAAAAGTAAGTTCCTTGTTGGAAATTTTGAACAACCTGTCGATGCTGTCTGAGGAGCGCTGCACTTATCGCCACCTGGCTCAAGCAATACATTCCCTTCTGGACAAATTGGAAGCCAGCATTGATGAAGGCAAGAAAGAGACGGTGAACTTTATGAAGGAGCAGCTACTACTCCTTTCTGCAAGGCGCATTCAGTATAGCGCACAGGTGATGGTCTTTGCATGCATCTTGCGTACAATATCACCACATGCCTACAAGTTCCTGAGAAGCACAGGTGCACTAACTTTGCCCCACCCAAGCACTATTAGAAAAGTGTGCTCGTCTATTCAAATGTGCCCACAAGTTGATTCTTCTGACGACACTTTCCTTCAGTATGTGTCTCAGAGATTCAAACATCTGCAGGCACATGAACACACTGTGACGCTGATGCTTGACGAGATTTATATCAAACCTTGTTTAGATTACAAAGGTGGGAACATATGTGGTGCAGCAGTTAACTCCAACGAAGCGGCCACATCGGTGCACGTGTTTATGATACAAAGTTTGCTGAGCGCATTCAAGGAGGTGGCGCACATTCTTCCGGTAAAAGCCTTACAGGGTGAAGATCTTCATTGCATGCTGAAGAAGGTGATCTTGGGCTTAGAAGAAATTGGATACAGGGTCATAGCCGTTGTCTGTGACAATAACTCGCTGAACAGGAAGGCAATGAAGATGTTTCTGCCAGAACCAAAGCTTAGCCCTGTTTACCCGCATCCGGCAGACCCAGATCGGCCGTTATTTTACGTGGTGGATGCTGTGCATCTATTTAAATGCATAAGAAATAACTGGCTCAACCAGAAAAATGCTGGAACTTGCTTTTTCTACCCACGCTTCGAGCTTTCGAACAATGAAGTTCATCCCGAATGCAAGATGACTGCTTCATTTAAGCATTTGAGAGATTTGCATAAAGGGGAGTCACCCCTGCTTCTGAAGTCTGGGTATGGCTTGACGTCAAAAGCTCTAAATCCAAGCAGCTTTGAACGACAGGACGTCAAACTCGTACTGCAGGTTTTTAATCCATACGTAGCCGAAGCCCTGGCCGCTCGCAAGGGTCATACTGAGTTTCAACATGCTACAGCAACCGCCGAGTTCATCAAAATAATTCTTCGTTGGTGGAGCATTGTCAATGTAAAGACACCTAGTAAGGGCTTCCATCACCGTAATGTTTACGAAGAGCCCATGTCAAACCACACAGATGACCCAAAGGCAAGCTTTCTAAGCGCTTTTATCACATGGCTCGATGTGTGGGAATTTTATAGGCACGACACCGGAGTACTTACCCAGGAGACATTGAGTGCCTTGAGGCTCTCTGCTCAATCCCTTTTGGCATTGGTGAAGTACTGCGTTAGTGAGCTTCACTTTAAGTATATTCTGCTAGGGAAAGTCCAGACGGATACCCTCGAGAGTCGCTTTGGACAGTACAGGCAGATGGCTGGTGGGCAGTATCACATATCTGTTCGCCAGCTTTGCGAAACCGAGGGAAGGATTCGCCTTCAAAATGCCCTTCCAAGGATGAGCAACGATGATCTCAGAGGCATCGAAGAGACGGACAGTGTCAGGGATGCGGGCACTTCTTTTAGTGTTCATGTTAGCGATGCTGACCTTGATGAGCTCAGAGCACAAATGCCGGTGATTGGTTATGTTGGTGGGTATTGTGCACACGCTGCAATGAAAGTTCTCAAGTGTGAAAGCTGCCAGAGGCAATTGGTCGTTACCCGAAATACGGCCGAAACAGGAGAGGACACCCATTCTTTAATCGCACAACTGGATCGGGGTGGCCTCAAATTTCCTTCTGCTCTTGTAATCACAGTAGTTATGTACACAGAGGTTGTAGTTAGAAAGCTCATGACGGAAAGTACCTCTACCCAGTTTCTCCATGGGCTGAACCAAAAGAATGTCGTTCGGCAACTTACACTAGACTCTCTGCCAAGGCTTGAGGACATAGATACGTGTGAAAACGGGCACACCTACGAGCTCCTCATCACATTGGTTGCAAACTGTGCAGCAAATATAATGCTCAACAACTTGTGCAAGCAAAGGAACGATCTTTTACGCATTGAAAAAGATCAGAAGGCGAAAAATAGAAAGGCCCGAATTTTTCTTGGAAAGTAATTTTCCAAGTGTCGCGTCTTTCTCTTCACATTTATTCTTGTGAAACTGCACAGAGTGTATTTGATTGCATGTCATGACTTGATTTCCTTGGTATACTTCTGCCTTATGTAAAATGAGCCTTGTTTCCAGTTTTGTATCTCTTTACAAGTTGTTAGCTTTTAAAAGTGCTGTACTTTTTTCTTTTTTTTAACTCGAACTGCCTCGGTGCCTACTGTAGCAGTTGTACAGTCCGTTTTGGTACCTAAGCTGTGTACACTTTCCTTGTGCACTCTGTGTACAGACATGTTGTGCACTGTGATTTGTTTTTTCTTAGATTTTTGTTTGATTTTTTCCCTAGGACATGCACCTACCTGTGGCAGTACAATTACTTTTCTTTCTGTCATTTATCATGCTGTGGACCACAATTTAGTCACCAGTGTTCTTATGTATTGTATTTTTTGGCAAGTGTTAGAACCTGATACCTTGTGTTGCTACTGCTACTATGATAAACGAATGGTATGTTTTCCTCTAACGTACAATTTAAATGAAAGTGTGCTTTTTCTGTTCCAAAGCTCGGGGATGTTTTTGCTGTTACAATCTGTTTTGTTTTGAGTTTTATGTGGCAAGATATTGTGTTTTGTACTTTTGGCATATTTTCAGCATTAAGGGCAACACCTTGTGTTGCCTGTCGTCTGCCTGGACCGAGAACAATGCGCACTGTGATATTTGTACAGACGGCGTCTGGCTGTGATAAATAAATATGCATTATTCCATTCACGATATTCATTATTTCTTGATACCTTGATAAGTTCCCCAACCGCGGTGGCTCAGTGGCTAAGGCGTAGCGCTGCTGAGCACTAGGGCGCGGTTTCGATACCCGGCTGCGGCGGCCGCATTTCTGATGGAGGCGAAAAGCAAAAACGCCCGTGTGTACGAGATTTCGGCACACAATAAAGATTCCCAGGTAGTCAAACTTGATCCTGAGCCCTCCCCTACGGCGCGCTTCATCGCCTGCGTTGCGTCGGCGCGTTAAACCATACAATCAATCGATACCTTGATAAATCGTGCGGACGTGGTGTCAAGGAACCTCGCCCGAGTCGGTAGGCGTGAAGGGCGCTCGCGGCTGGCGCAGCCACCCAGCGAAGGGCGGCCGGCCGGCCGGCGCGATGTGACGTCGTCGACGTCACGTCACGTGACGCGCAGGCCTGAAAAGCTTCCGGGGGTGACGGTTCAAGTCAAGAAGCGTTTCTGAATACGGGGGTAAGTTGATGCTGTAACCATGTGACTGCTTGTCTAAATTGTGTTTGAAATTAGCTGTCTATGAATAATAAAATGTGCAACAAAGACGAGTGGCTTTCGATTGTTATAACCTTTACAAGACAGCGGCCACGTTTAGCCAGAAGTGACGAGCCGCATCACTGCCCAGGTTTGTCCGCTCTTGAAACAAAATAGATTTTTGCTGAGCTCACAGTAGTGCCCACCGAACAGAACAGGGGATCTGTGGAAGCGTTCATGGCCGAAGTAAGGAATCGCCAAGCTTTCCTGCAAAATCTGACAAATCGAAACAATTCAAGCCTAATGCTAAATTAGCCGAAGTGAGTGGAAGATTGCTTCACTCGCCAAATTCTCGACCACCCTTCGTACAGTCTAACGCCTCTTCCAATTTTCGAATGTCTTAGTTCATGGTGAAAAAAAGTCAGAAGAATAAATACATGCGAAATGATGTTCACGCAAGACCCGACCAAATCACCAGTACGAATTTGCAAGAGATTTTCTCACGCAGAGTTATTGTGAATTTTATGCCCACCAGAATTTAAGGCAACGAAAGACAAACGCAAACAACACAAGGCACCCTAAAAAGAAAGTAAAAAAGCGAAAAAAAGGTTTAACGTAGTATAAAACTAACGTAAACTCCGACGAGAGAAATGAGGCCATACGAAGATGATTTGCAAGACGAGCACCAGATCTTTGAATTTCTCAGAGGGACTCGAGAAGTCCTGACAGACCGGCGTAAAATATCCACGCAGAGGAAAGAAGAAGAAGGGTGAAAAAATAATTTATGGAGTCACGACTTCCAATGAAGTGAGAACTATAGCACAAAGAGAGTTGGAAAAAATTTTGAATTCCACTTTCATCTTCGAATCTACAGCAGCCTCTCAAGTATTGGCGCACACTCGTGTGAACCAATCATGCACAAAGAACAAAGGGCTATACACAGTGCGTGTGCTGACTTTGCAAGTCTCAATATTCCAGTGGATATTTAAGATGCAAAGCAGCTTATGGCGAAGCTCAATCCGGTTTGCGTAACCATCCTTCTGCACATGTGCAACAGCTGGCTCAAGCATTTATAGAACGTGCTCACGTGCTAGCGCGTTCCGGCCTACGTAAGGGGCTGGGTAACACGCTGTGGCCTCTCCCCCTTACACTCTCTCAGCAATCATGTGATAGCGTCGGGGAAAGAGATTCTGCAGATGCGCATGTCATACGCCCTTAGAATGCTGCAAAATGTTATTTGCCATTTCACCTCTGACCACATTTGTTTAGTTACACGCGCTGAAAGGACATGTTTTCAGTGAACAAAATTGAACTGATACGCTCCTCGACTGGCTACATGCTTGGAGACGACAGAAAACAGATTTAAGCAAACGTATAGCGCGCGTTTTGCTCCATTTTCCGCGATAATGCCGATATCGCACACACTTTGAGCCACGTCTGCATATTGCGCCACGGAAACGGAAAAGATTGTAACGGCAATAACAATTGTTCACAGTAAAGAACGCAATACCTGACAAGGCGTAAGTTTTCTGATGGCGCAGCTGTTGACAATCCCTCCTGTATTTGCTGCGCCTTTGGAGACCCACAGAAGAGTGTCGTCTTGAGGTATTGCGTATAGCTTCACCTTCCAAGAATTGCGAATTTTATTCATAAGGTCATATCGGTCTTGCAAATTTTTTATACACAATACATAGATAGATAGATGGATAGATAGATAGGCATATAGATAAATAGATAGATAGATAGATAGATAGATAGATAGATAGATAGATAGATAGATAGATAGATAGATAGATAGATAGATAGACAAATAAAGTGCCTTTGAAGGCTGAGAGGTTAGCCTGAGCTGGGGAGGTTTCTATACTTTTTCATACATACTTTTAAGTGAGTACCTAAGGGAGAGCACAAAGAGAAATTGTGATGACGATTTATTGTGGTATCTATTTTTCCCCGGACTGTGATGAATGAATGTGAGACACTCACATGTCCAGACATACAGACTGCGTGGCTGAAACTCCAGCTGCGAGATGTTCGACCCCTGTGACTACTCCACGATCATCATCCTATAACAACAGGCACGTAGAGAAATAAGGGCTCATACGCGACTCTTCCTAGTACGTGCACTTACGATGCGTAAAACGCGAGAAGAAAATCCGGCGAGGCATTCCTATTTGGTCCTGCTATGGCGACTGGCCGATGGTCCCCAGAGAATTTCTCTGAATTTTACTAACAGCGCATTTTGTTTCCGGTTTTCACTTACTTTGTCTTCTCGTCTACGCCACCGCTCTTCTCTTCTGCTGAGAAGGAGGAAAATGCAACTGAACAACCTCAAGAAATTCAGAGGCTAGGCTCTTTTCATTTTTCTTGCTGCCTTGCACTCCGTGCTCATTGTCCTCATTCTTAACAGTGTAAGAGGCTCTTCGAATTCAGATTAATCAGTTTTTAATGCTCGTGCATGCTTTCAGTTATTTTTTGTTATATTCGCTGTAATGTGACCTAATGTGGAAACAATGCAACCAAATGCCAACTGGACCACAAAGAGAAAATGTTTGGAAAAATAAGGATTAGTGCATGAATGTCACAGACATAATAGAGTTTCTTTCAACAAGACTTGAGTCACTATTTCATTTCAGTTTTTTGAACGGTCATTGCGCCACATCGGAAATGCTGAGATGTGGGTGTGCAAGGATTGTCCCGAACGTGACTTGGTCTGCCGCATGATCAAATAGTCACTTTCTTAAACGCGATGTACTTTAGGATCTAAATAACCTTGTACTACTTTCGCGTGCTATCGTACAGCCTAATTATATAACATATTGCTATATAATTTAGTCACTTTGAGTCAACACGTACTAGGAATAAACAAACACAGACATTAAAACTGACGTAGTGGTGTACGTAGCTATACGCTTTCTAGTGGCAATGGTGTAACGGGAATACCAATAGCGTGTCGTTGAGACCCATGTCGGCTGTTACATACTAAGCAAATGTCTGGAGTGTTCCGTTTTAGGTGATTCGTATTCATATTCGGCCATTGCTATCTCGTCCTTAGAGGAACCCTGACAAAGAAAGGCTTGTCCCTAAGCAGTTAGGTCTAACCATCACTCGCGAGCTTGCTTGCATGGCATGATCTAATGCGCACACTTGTGAAAGGAGATTGCAGCAAGAACTCGGAGGAGGCGGGAAGATTATGATAGTTTCATTTGTCGGACGGAGGTTGCTTGGATTCACAAATGAAAATGAAGATATGCGGGGCTGCATAGGAGATGAGGAAGAAACTGAGCACAGGAGAAGGAGCATGTAAGCACAGAACGATGATAAAAAGGCAAAGCGCGGCCCCTCACTGAGTGGCATGAAGCTTATCCTCATAAGCAAGCAGCGGCTTACATATGAAGAGAGCGGGCCACGTTTGCAATCGACTTATTTGCATACGTCGGATTAGGCTTTTCTCAGACCTTCGCGTGCTCCGTGCTCGGCTCTTATTATGCTGCTGTGGAACAAGGACGTTCGGCGCTGATGCAAGATGAGATGAGCAGACTGGTAGTAGGGTTAGAGTAAAATGTAGTGTGAGATAGGCAACAATGAGTGTGAAGGTCAAATGGAAGGGCGACATGTTAGGCTAAGAAGCGTATAGCTTGAAAATGAAGATTCGAGGCAGCGGACAAAGCAGTGGCGTTTGTTTCATGTTGAACATCCCGGCTGATGGGGTTAATTTAAGTGCCATAATTACGCGCTATGTCCGCCAGCCCATACTTTTGGTTGTGCTGCCGAACTACTTTTCTATATTGATTCTTGGCTAACTAACGGTGCCTGCCTTTCTTTCTTAAAACTTACAGCTGATAGCTGAAGACTTAAGCAAGTGCAGAAGTTTTAAATATTAGAAATAAGGTCAATTAGAAAAGTTTTGACCTTGAGTGGCGGTCTGTGCTGGTTTGTGCACGTTCATAGAAAATGGTCATGCCCCTTAACGCTTAGCGTATAGTCTGCTTCAGCCACGTTGTCCTGGTGTCAGCACAGTTTCTCTTTTTTATTTGACATCATCCTAACGGTTACACCCTTTTCATACGTCCCCGATTTGCGTTCAAGGGCTGCGTTATGTCTGTTGCACGAGCCCTCCAAGCTCTTTTCTGAGCAGGTGCCGCTGTGGTCATAATTGCCAGAGTTGGTTAAGATTGCTAGCTAAGATTGTCCGCTCCTTCATTCATTCATTCATTCATTCATTCATTCATTCATTCATTCACTGTTTATTCAGACAAAAACAATGATTGCCTAGGTTGAAGGGACTAAAGGCAGATTACCTCTGCCTGAGTAAGGTCCCTCAACCCATACATTTGCTCAGGTGAAGTGGAACAAAGAATACAAATTACATTTTGCTTTTGAATGAGGGGACACAAAATTCAAATTCAACAAGTATAACAGATGTCGAAACATATGTTTTAAAATAACACATTACAGTCATCACCAATTTGCAGTACCAATATAAAAATATATATACAAATGCAAAAGGAAAAATTTCTGACAGAATTACTAAGTACCATAGAGAAATACATTTAAAAAGAAACAAATTGAGCAATTTTCATCTCAAATGCGAAAGCACGAACGACACAAAAGGAATATTTATAATAAATAATACAATTAGGGCTCCTTACAAGAAAGGAAGTACATCTTAACTTTTTTCTTCACACTGTTTTTAGTGTTATGTTCTTTCAAAAGTTCACGGACATAGCTATTTTCGTGGAGTAGATAAGGTATTTGATATGATAAAGTTTGCTTACCATATGTTGTTCTGAAAAAAGGCAATCGAAAACGATCAAGTCCACACGAGCATCTGATCGGAAGAACCCGTCACAGGTGCTGAGTAGAAGCGCGCATCCGTGTGAAACGTTGCGCCGTGCAGCGGTGGAAGTCACGCGAAAGCAATGCACTTTAAACAAAGCCACGTTCGCGTGCCACGACTCCACTCGATCTCAGTGACTGCTGCTGTCGCTTGCAGGACAAATATGCTATATAAATTACTGCTGATCGTTTTCTGTGCTATGAATGTTGTACGCGCATGCAGTTTTTGCGAAGGAATGGATCTGCAAATCTAACTGTGGTGTTGATGCAAGAAGTTCCTATAGCGAAAGTAGCGGGCATTATTTTTGCAAACTGATGTACTGTATTCCTATAGAGGCCTCCTCACGAAGAAGTGGTCGGGACTATGTAAAGGTCGAGACACCGAATAAATAAAGTGGTTGCTAGAATCCTTGATGAATTGGTTAAAAAAAATAAAGCATGGGGCTTCATCTGAGTTGAAATGAAGCCGAAAGAGAGGGTGAAACGGGAGAATTTCAACTCTTAGAGGTATTTGGGCGAACTCGTCTTGTGCACAACTCTGCGTTCTTTTCATGCGCCCTGCTTTGTGTTTGAGCAGCGCACTACAAGTGTGAAGCTGCGACAGCTGTCAGTTCGCACTATCGTCCTGCGTGGGTTCCCTTTCGCGCGTCCTTTGAAAATGACGAATGCGCAGCATGTTTGCAGCTACTTACCATTCTTCGTGTGACATTGCGATTTGTTGCTGTCGCATTGATTACGTCACTCTTGCCACGAAATTGAATTTTTTTTTGCTTATATATGTATGCAGCTTAATTGTGGCATTTTTTGTGACATTTGGGATTTATTTATTGTACTACAGGCAAGGTGCATTCTGTCACCAATTTTTAAGAAGAATAGAATCATACAGGGTGACTGAAGAGATCAATAATCTTCTGAGGAGCACGTATTATTTCAGCTATAAATAGAAAATAAGCTACCAGTCTTTTTCTCACAGAAGGGCACCAACGCATTGGTCTTGTGCTTCAAAGAGGCTGAAGACATGTGTTGACCTAGATATGCAGTTATTGACCTAAATATGCAAGTTGCTATCCATCAATATGCTTCAGGGAAAAGGCGAGTATTCACGCGGTATCAGTAATAAAGCTGTATATTTTTGACACTCATGGTGTTTGGTGAAATCTTCGGTTATTCTACGAATACTTGCCTAGTGACGGAAAACTTGCTCGATATATTGATAGCGAAAATGGTAAGACGCAAACACAGCAAGAGATTAAGAAGAAAAATAATCTTTTTTGTCTTCATTCCTTCTTCACAAAGCCGAACTCAAGAACAGCGATGTGCATATCGCGCATGTTTAATTGATTGATTAAAAAAATAAAATGACGACCCTGTTTGGTGCTCTTAGAGTGTGTAACCTGTGGTGAAAACATAGCCGAGTACCTTCATATATGATCTGTTTGTCTTTGAATGTAGTTTTTTGTGTTTGTATAGTACCACCGGTTTGTGCATCTATTGCTTTTAATAATGCCGCTCTCGTGTGACAATATGAAACATATTCACCGCATGATAGTTTATCTTACAGAAAAACAATAGGGAGGCGAAGGTTGCATGGCTTATAACACAAGCCTTCCTCAGTCTCACTTGACGCTTATTACTACACTTCCGATAGAAATGAGCCTTTATGGGGATGTCGAATTTGAAATTGATTCAGCCATAGATCTATAGTTATATTTTTCAATAAGCTCCCCTCCCCTTCAGTGCACGCAATGAATTTTGATTTATGCAATGTATAACGACACGTGATATTTCTGCATGCCTCTACTATTTACATATAAAATGAGGCCAGACTGTGCGCATGTAGAAAAAAAAATATTGGTCCAACATTTCACGTTGGGGCTGTGGTCTACAGAGTGAGGCTGAAGATTTCGTGAATCTACAGACAGACACTGTTCCGCATAGTCAAAATGTATTGAGACTGTACATAAATTAATTAAGTGATTTAATGCTGGAGCTGATATGGCGAAACTAACCGAGGCATCTGCAAAGCGCATGGAAAATTCCATGTGATGCAGATAAGAGTGAATAATGGCCGCATCGTGGCCATAACGACTTTCTTATTGCGTCCTTTATTACCAGGGCTTACGCTTGGTTCCCACTCAGGAGCCAGATAAGCTTGGTCAATAGGTCAGTGGTAATCAGTAAGCTGGTTCAGTTAAAATGTTTTGGTTTTGCCAGATTGATATCGGCATTGAAATTTATGCAGTGCATTTTCCCCCGAGTCTGTTTGCGGAGAAATTTTCCGCCATTGCTGTAAGCACAGATTAGCATTATCGCCCGATTAAAAATGGTACGCTGCAAGACATTTTCCTCTTTCACCAGATAAAAAAATGCATATCATACCGACCGACCACGCCCTTCATCCCCCTCAACCGAATACGTAAATAAATAAATAAACAAATAAATAAACAAATAAATAAAACAAATTAGGCAAGCAAAGAAAAACATGTGTTGTATATTATCACTATAAATATCTGTTTTGTCAAACCCTCCTGGTGCAGAGTTTCAAGCGAATAGCCCCACCGCGGTGGTCTAGTGGCTAAGGTACTCGGCTGCTGACCCGCAGGTCGCGGGATCGAATCCCGGCTGCGGCGGCTGCATTTCCGACGGAGGCGGAAATGTTGTAGGCCCGTGTGCTCAGATTTGGGTGCACGTTAAAGAACCCCAGGTGGTCGAAATTTCTGGAGCCCTCCACTACGGCGTCTCTCATAATCATATGGTGGTTTTGGGACGTTAAACACCACATATCTATCTATCTAATTTCAAGCGGATAAGCAGAATAACTTACCGCTTGTAAATAAAGTATGTGCTCGACTACTGTGCTCCGGCTCTCTCGCATGGAACATGGAAGCATGTGTCTTACATGGGACTTTCAGAAATTCGTGCTGTGCAGGGAGGGCAAAGATTCGTTAGACGTGATTATCTAGCTAGAAGTTGTTAAACTTCGTGGAGTAGAGGAAGTAAATAGCAAAATCATACTGGTGATAACCACTGCCTGAAACAAAAAACAGTTAAAAAGCGACCCGCATTTCAAAAGTGTCGTTAACTAAGTACGAGAATATTGAGCCAATCCGAACGTAGCAAATGTCATTACAGAAGCCGCTCGACCAATAAAAAAAACAGTCACAAAAAAGATTTGTGGAATTGGTCCAACAAGTTGGAAATGCGACGTGAGGCTGCGTGACCAGGTGGGAGCAAAAAGGCAACTTCCTTCTAATGAGAGACTGAATTGGTAAAAAATTAAAAAAAGGCGCATACCAACACTGCATAGGAACGGGAAAAATTCTTCGCAAATGGCATCTACCGATAGTTCAGTGTGTTTAGACATATACGAAGATTACGCAACTAAACTATCAGAATGTTTTCTGTGAGAGAAAGACAACAATAATATTGCGTTCCAGCAATCGCTATGTGAAGCATCACACTAAGCAAGGTTTTAAGAAACCTTCAACAGGCAGCTATGGTGGCTTTATAAAAGAGTAGAGCCATTTACAGACTTTCTGAAATTGCCTCTCTCTCCATGTGGATGAGGAACTCTGTTCATCTAGTAAGAGCTCCCATTATTGTTGCAGTTTCTATAAAGTTCTTGAGCAGCGTAGTTTTCTTAGTTTCTATGTGTGATTCACAGAAAATTGGGCCCTTACTGATTTTGCAATAAACTAGAGTCTAGCGACTTCCCCGAGCGACGTTCACGATGTTGCATGAGCTTGAAAGAGCTGAGAGGTAATTTCATACTGCTTTTTTGTCGATTGCTTCATTTATCAGTGTCATTTGTCACAACTTCAGACACTTTTCGGAACTTCTCCGGTGAACGTACATGGCCAGAAGCAGACGAAAAAAAAACAAAGGATTTTTCATAGACTTAGAATACGATCATGTTAGTTTAGCGGGAACAAGCAAGTTAACAACCAGCCAGTTATTCTAAGCCACGTCTTTGTGATTTCCTAAATGTTTTCATTCGTTTCAATTTACTAAGCCAAGTTGAATATATGGTAGGTGAAAAATACCTGACTAGTAATTTTTTAGTATAAATTAGTGGCGGGACTGACATAGTACGAACATCGGGAGTAGTTTCTTCAATAGAAGCTGAATGAAGTCGGCTACTGTTTTAGATTATTACTTTTCCAACACGAACTTTTCGTGAAAGCTAATAGAGAATTATTCTTATGCTGACCTCCATTAGCCAAGCCCCCGTCGTCGGCATGTGCCAAAAGTTCATACCAGTGCAACTGGAGGCAGTGGCATCCCCCACAGTTCGTAAAAACCACAAGAGAAGGCGAACAAGACTAAGGACAAGAAAGAAAATGCTGCCGCCATAAAACGTGAATCAGCCCACAGACGACGAAAGCACATGCTTGGACTCCGACGAAAGCCAGAGTCCCAGCATAAGCGGGACTCAAAAGGCAAGTCCAAGTCTAAAAGATGATACATCCCCTTGTTATGGTAGATAGTGAGCCATGGAACATCGCGGGATCATCTCGGGGCTACTTCAGGCGTCGACCACATTTGCTATAGCACGCTCGTATAACGCACACTTAAGCTACGAGTATGAGCCACCGCCTTTCTGTGGATTCGGAGACATTGCGAGCAGCATTGGTACAATTATCCCAGAAAAAGCAGTGCTTCAACTGGCTACAGCTACGAGTGCTTTGCTAGAGAGGCGTGAATAAGTTTAGATAGAAAATTCTCATTTATTTGAAGTTAGAACCAGTTTAGTGGAATCAGTAGCACTAGCAGCACCAGCGCATTGACGTGGGCGTCCAGAAAAGAGTGCTTTCAACTATCATCGAAGAGCCGACTAAGAAGTGGCGGAACAGGACACCAACAGTTCTCCGTTTGACTGCGTCGTTGCGGCTACGAAGATGAAGGAATCCAGTTACCTTGCTGAGGATTTGCCCACTGACATAGGCTGCTCTTGTGCGGACGTGAGAGTAATTGACCATTTGAGTTCTTCGACTGAACCCAGGCTACTTCGTGCCTCCCCACTGACGTATATTATGGAGAAGCTGGCAGCAAAAGCTGGCTACAATTCGAGTGTGAGCAAAAAGATCAGTCCCGAATACGACCATCGTTCGCTGGGCATAACGTGAGAAAGCGATCAGAAGACACTGTGGAGCAGTGCGTTCGCAGGTTACGGCGAATCTGTGACAAAGTGTGGCCGAAGTAGCGGACGAAGAGCCACAAGACATCGTTCAAGAACACGACATTGATGCTCTGCATCTTTGGAGCAAAAAAAAATGACCTTGAAGCCTCACAGGAAGAGTAGTGAAGATTTCAAGAGAAGAAGGATCACTTGCGCCTGATAGCTGTCATCAGGGTAAGCAAACGACTGGCCAAAAGTGGTCTCAAGTTCTGGCTACCCATAAGCAGTTTATGATGAGACGGGAAGGCACGGTGGACAAAGACCGCAAGTGCACGTTGATCCTCGCCGCTTGTTTAATGGCCACTGTGTTTTGCTTGGCTACTGCTTTCTTCGCAAATGCTAGTTTCCAGGTGAGCCTGTCGCCCACCCGGGAACCACCATTTGCGTTGGTTTCCGTGCAAGGATTGCGCTAGTTTCCATGCAAATCCTTGCACGAAGGGCGTGCAAGGATTTCCTTATTGCGCGAAAATGGCATCATTTCACAACCGACTCCACAAATAAGTGATTACTGTTCAATTTCTTTCACACATTTGAAGAAGCGTGAAAGACAAAATATCCCAATAAGTACAACCTTTATATATTCGTCGCATGGAAGTTTGGGAAGCAGCATCATTGCAATGCAAATTATAGCGTCTAAAGTCGTGTTTTCTCACTCGAGTTATTGTCATCATAGTGACATTATCTACCCACCTTTGGAATTCTCGAAATACGCGTTGACCTTCTTACAGCGAACTATAGCAAATAACCCTTCATTTTATGGTCACTTGTAGCTTTCATGACAGTGTTCCGTGCATCCGACATGATCGAACGAAGTCCAGTCGTGCATTCGTTCAGATGCGAATATTTTGATTGTGAGAAAATGGTGCACGATTTATTCTATAGCTTTGCGATGCTCTCGACTCCATTACATGTATTTTCCTTCATGACATTTATCTGTTATGCGCATTGCTACAGATCTCATCTGCCATTGAAACAATCGACCCAGAGTTGATCTAACCAATAAGCTTGTAGGTCATCTATTCCTACTGGGTAGAATTTGGAAACGCTTCTTTTCCATCAATTCTTACACAGTAGCTATAACCCGTGTCATATTGAACGGCTGGTGGGCATGGGTGCCTGTGACAGAACGGTGAAGGCCAAAGGTATTTGAATATGAAATAATCTGCTACAGAGAATTGATTGATTGATTGATATGTGGATTGAACATCTCAAAATCACCGTGTGATTATAAGAAACGCCGTAGTGGAGGATTCCAGAAATCTTGACCACCTGGGGTTCTTTAACGTGCACCCAAATATGAGAACACGGATGATACAAAGAAGGCTTGTGCAGGTGAACGTATGGCAGTCCCTCCATAATGATTACTTTCTTACAATATGTAGTCCAATTCTGTTTTGCTGAAACTGCGCGGATCACACTCACTAAAGATCTTCAAGCCCCGTTTGTATAACATAGTAGGGCTTAAAGACTGCTGATTACTAAGCTCGAAAAAATAGATTTAAGTTGAATTGATGCACTGCTCGTGCCTTTCGGATAAAGACATCCAACAAAACTGCAAATCTTATATAATACGCATAATAGAGCAGTCATCCCGTCTTGAATTCACCTCAGGTGAAACAAACTTTATTCTATATAGCCCTGAGGCGTTCTCACAAATTCGGCGGGAATGTATTGCCTCACCGACCGATGTTGGCTGAGGATAAAGGTCAGGTCATGGCACGTGCCGCTATTTCTTTTTAGCGGCTCTGTTTTGTTGATTCTCACTTCGTAACAGTGGGACTATCAAGCACGAATCCATGCTGTATAAACGTGGGTGTTTGTGCACGTATGAATGAGAGAAGCCTGACTTGGCTAGGGCCATGCTCTTTGATAAAGCGTCTAATGAAAATGCGTGAAAAATAACTAAGCACGCATGTATTTGCGAACGGTAAAATCGTGGGTATATCATAACGCATTGTGTGTAGCTTGTTTCTTTGTCGACCTTTTCGTCGTGTTGGAGTCGGGATTTAGTTTGCCGTGAAGGCGTCTGCAGTGAAATATACTGACTGAAATAATAGCGCAAGTTTGTGAGCATGGGAATATTACAATGTTTAAAATGCGAAACATTCTTTGCGTACTAAAAGTACTTTGACATACATACATACATACATACATACATACATACATACATACATACATACATACATACATGCATGCATGCATGCATGCATGCATGCATGCGTGCATACATACATACATACATACATACATACATACATACATACGTACATACATACATACATACATACATACATACATACATACATACATACATACGTCGTCCGTCCGTCCGTCCGTCCATCCATCCATCCATCCATCCATCCATCCATCCATCCATCCATCCATCCATCCATCCATCCTTCCATCCATCCATCCATCCATCCATCCATCCATCCATCCATCCATCCATCCATTCATCCATCCATCCATCCATCCATCCATCTATCCATTCATCCACCCACACACCCACCCAGTGATAATAAATCGAAGTCTTATTGAGAGTGAACAAATGAACGTCTCGAAAAAAATACCGATGCCGGATTTTTTTTTCAGAGCGTGAGGCATCTGTAGTTATGATATATATTTTTTTACATTTGTCCGCTATAAATGCTTCTGCAGAAGCTAGATTAATCCCGTGGGAAAAGCTATAGGTCTTATGGTTCATAATGTCTACGTTGATGTCGCCGACTGTTATAAAGAACAGACAGATGGACGGATGGACGCACAGATAGACATATGGGTGTACGGACAGATGGATGAACGCGTGAATGGATGAATAGACAAACGGTGTGGGGAATCATGTATTGTGCTGTCTTATAGTTGATTACACATAAATTGGTTGTTTACACATATGTTCTTGTTTTTTTTTTATTGCACAGGTGTTCAGTTTTGGTTTCGGTTTTGTGGGGCGTGATGGACGCCAACAAGGTCGGCCCTAAGGAGCTTCGCCCCTAAAAGCTGGCATTGGCTGCGTTGACCCAACAAAAGCATGGAATAAAAATATCATGGTCCCAGCACGAATCGAGTTCGAACAGTCTGCGTGGCAATAAAGTATTTTACCACAGTGCCACGCCAGGTTTCGGAAGTACGTTACAAATTGACCACAATGTTCGTGAAACGTAGATTCTGGTTGCAATGCCGGCTATCCAATCTTATAAATGGCACATACGCACTGATTTCATACAGACGTCACGTCGGGTCAATTAACAGCAAGTGCTATCTACTGAACCTCATTTATCTAGCAGTGTCCAGCACCGCCATCCTGGTCGGCTGAAGTGCTACATATCAGCTTACCGCTTCTGGTATCGCCAATATCCATCTTGTTCTTGGCATCGTTACGCAACAGTAAACATGCGACTGTTTAACATACATCTGTACGTATAACATGGGCACATATTTCTAGCGTAATTTTGCAACGTTTGGTTCAATTAAAAAATTAAAACACAGCGACGTTCCCTCCGCTTGCTTCGATTCCCATGGTACGTTGGATCTGCCGAATTTTCGTGGTCTTCTAACCTAAGAAAAATTTATGCCAATTAGGTGACGCGCATGTTGAAAATTATCATTGGGTAAAGATAAGTCATCGTGACTCTCGATATAAACTACAGTGTGATCCAGTTGCACAGTGATTTTGTGAGTGGCAATCTTAATCACTGCTTGATGAGATCAGCATACAAAATGTGTATGTCACCGCGACAAGAACCAATGAAATATTTCGTCTTCAATGGTTGTCTCTCACATGGGCAGGTTGTCATAAGTCGGTCAAGAAACACATGCCCGAAGTTACAAATGGCTGACAGCTGTCGTAATTAACAGAGTTACTGTAAGAATTCATTTCCTGAATGTAAGTACTGTCGCACTTTGTGGCACTAGTACTCGCAATTTGTGCGTGAAAAGTGCCATGGACGTTTGGAAAGAAAGAAATCCGGTATTTATTTTTTTATTTTTGTTATATTTGCATGTGCTGTGAGTCTAGTATAAAATTTCCGATGGCAACTCTAACCTTAAGTCATGGACCGTAAATATTTCATGACATACATCTGACGACGATGACAAAGGTCAATAAAAAAGTAAAAGAGAGGAGCCTAACACAACACGAAAATCAGGACGTGCCATAGGTTCATACAATAAGCGTTATTTCGCTTTCGTTCTGAGAAGTTTGGCCCTAGCTTGCGTGTGATATATGACCAGTGCATGTACATAGCGGTTTCACAAGGAGATTGCCGGGGAAGCGTGACTCAAACAAGGCGATTTCGTCATAAGCTGCTGACGTCGATGAACGAAGGCGGAGAGGTCGAGAAATGGCGCTGATGTTTGCGAAACATCACCCTGCATCCTCGTCAAAACACTTTGGCTTGTAATGGGCACAGTCGACACTGAAATTGAATGGATGAGTGCGCGAGGTTGGGGCACAACTTTAGCCACGCAATTCGCCTGCCATGTGTGGTAACACCGCGTGTCATGTTATGGCAGCGAAGAAATGGACGACGGAGTAGAGTGTTACGCCATGTGGAGGGCTATGTTTTGCCTGTATATTTAGTATTGTCTTTACGTATTGCTTCGCAATGTCCTCGTATAGCTGTGGTGCAGGCAGCTTGGTTCACCGGGGTTGTAATTTTGTGAGGGTTTAGATTAAAGTGTAGTTTATGTGGTCTCTTTTGTCAGAAGCAATACCAGTATATTGCTTTAGCGTTACTTATTGCAGCAATGCAATTTCTGGGAACAGATAAACTGTCGTCGCCGCAGCCCGACATGGATTCAGTGACACCTGTATAGTGTGCACCGATAGAAGCAGTGCTATGTGAATAAAAGGCTGACTTCTCGGGTAAAAAGTGTTAAGGGGGCTTCAGGTGTCAGTGAAATATCAGAGCATTACTTGCTTCATTTCACAATTCTGCTGTCACCAAAATGGTTTGGCAATAAATAAAAAACAAAAGAAGGAGAATTTTCAGAGCATTTTTTTTCTAGACCCAACAATGAATGGAACAAACAAGCATGATAGCCAAGAGTTGTGCAGAGAAACACATTATTCTAAAGTCGCAGCTTCGATTCCTGCCAATGACAAGTTATCTTTTCGTCCGCTTTATCTTCTTCTGATATACATCATAATTACTACAAACAAAATCTCCTATACCTTTATTAGCATTCGTATCTATTGGCACTAATGAATGTTAGGGCAGAAAAAAAAACGGTACCTAAATGACGTTATCTTCATAGTAGATTAATCACTGTAGATAACTAGTTTGATAAGTGATACCTTAGAAGGGGGAGTACAAGGAAGAAGGTGAAAAAGGCGCAGGACATGCAAGGCTTGACTAATCCCCGCAGTGATATGAGCCACAAGAAAAGGTGAACAAGAAAAAAAAAAGAATAAGGACTCGTAGAAAAGATACGACCAAGGAGGTTCAATTTTGAAACCTCCTTGGATACGACAAACTTCATTAGGCTTGGGCGAACACCATATCCAAGCTCGGCAACATTTCATGGTAACCATAAATTGAGTGATACACTGTGTGACAAGTAGTTATATAGAATTCGAACACCCCATACTTCCTAATATGCATTGCACTAATGTGTCTACCATCATCATCATCATCAGCCTGACTACGTCCACTGTAGGACAAAGGCCTCTCCCATGTTCCGCCATATGTGTTCCGCCAATGTGTCTACCATACGTGGCTTGAAAGGCCTGTCTGCTCGCAAGTTATATCAGCGCAGCACATGAAGATAAATATACCTTTCCGATGGTTGCATTTGAACTTTGAGTTTTAATGTAATATTGCGATGTTTTAAACTTGATGCCACAGCTCGTGAGTGTGGTGGTGTAGAACACATACAGAGATATCCATCTTGCAAGCAATCGCGTTCTTATGTTAGGTGGATGTATCCGCATAGATGATGGCTTCCTCAAAAAGTATCTCCGTACAGGCTTGCGGGTTGGGATGCATGGCTCGTTTTTACAGCAATGAAAGAAATGCCATCGAGCTGGCGTTCCTTCCAGTGTTGGTGCAGATGAGTACTTTTAAGAAAACTCAGCAAATACCACGTAGCGTGGAAATCGATGATAAGCGAAGCATGCATCACGAAGTTTGCTTTCGGCACTTTAAAATGAGAAGAGTCTAACGAGGTGGATGGATGGACCCAGTATGCGTATTTAAATATTTTATATTCATTCAGGTATTCAGAAAGTACGTACGCTAATGCGAGAACTGGTCGTTTATAGTTTTGTAACGAACTGGTCGTTTATAGTTGTGTAACTACTAGCACCAGAAATGGTAGGCTGAAATGTTCTAATCTTAGTCTACGATGTTGGTTGAGTGAAGCGTAGTGCTGAAGCGTATGCAATTTGTTTTTGGCTTTAAGGAAAAGGTTACGAGGTAGATCGACGTTAAGCGCAGTAGATGCGTGCACATCATGAAATGACCAGGAACGTCCACTACACTGGGGTCTGCTGGAGAGTACAGCGAGTAACCTATGGTCTGGCATTGCCTAAGAACTGACGTTAGTGCACAGACGTCACTATTATCGCATGGAAGTGCACTTCACGGTGTCACAATGTGAATGGCTCACTTAAATTTCGTTAGCGGATTCGCCCTGGGTCGAGCAACGTTGAATACGGCTTACTGAATTGCAGTGATACATGGATAATGCTTGTTAGACTGCTATAAGTGGAGTCAACATTGGAACTACAATTCGGGTTGACCCGGCATGACCTCTGTGTCATAAGTTTGCATGCGTAATTATTTTGCTTCTTTCGTTGTAAGATTAGATAGACAGCACTGCAGCCACAATTGAAGTCACAACGACCTTACGCCTGCACAGTGTCTTTTTCCAAAGCAGTATCTAGACCTTGTGGTTAGTACATGATAGCCACGCAGAACACTTAGGTTCAACTCTTGCTCAGATCTTGATTTATATCTTTGCGTTCATAGATCTATTCTGCCACCTGTTTTTTTCCGAGAACGACTGCCTTTTTCCAGGGAAGATGCAAACTGTCCATCACCTGTGGCGCATAATTGCGTACCACGGCCCGTGGTATACGGCTACGTGCGTCGGGAGTGTACCTGCTCACGACATGAATAACGGGGCAGTCATATTCCTCATACCTCGTAAGTCTCATACCAGTTTTGGTCTACACCAAGTTAAAGAGGTGATCACGATAGCGTGGAAACGTAGTGACTAGATAGATAGATAGATAGATAGATAGATAGATAGATAGATAGATAGATAGATAGATAGATAGATAGATAGATAGATAGATAGATAGATAGATAGATAGATAGATAGATAGATAGATAGATAGATAGATAGATAGATAGATAGATAGATAGATAGAAATGCTGCAAGTGCCTGTAGTTTGCTACAGGTACTTTTCATACATGCTTTTTCATGGCTTATTATGAGCGCTACAGAACATGGCAAATAAAACCCCTGAGCCACATGCATTTTGAAATAATAACGTCAAAAGAGAGATGGCAGATACGTGATGCCCACGGCAGCCAATTATTCGACCTCCTACACAAGATTCTCGAAAAAAAAACAGTCACCCACTGTCTTGTAGCCGGTACTACAATGATATACGTTTGTAGACAAAGCTAAAGAATAAATTCCAATGTGTATCATAAAGAAAGCACTCATTCAATGACGAGAAATCAATGCCGGTCCACGATTTATGCCGCATACGGTTCCTAAGGAGGACGCTGCACCATAAAAAGAGAAAATATTTCTCTGATAAATCAACAAGCGTTTTCCTGAATATTGGTAATATCTGGTCCTACTAGTTCTGCTTGCTTCATTGTTTATAATGATGATGCGCCTGTAAATTATGCAAATGCCAATGTGTCACTCATGCCTGTATTCCAACATAGCAAGGACTGGAAAGTAACTGTACACGATTTATCTCATCTTTGTAAATGATTATGAGAGGCTGGTTAAATGGTTTTAGTGTACAGTGAATGCGCACTCGCTGTTATTAGTAATAGGGTTCATGCACTGAAAGTTTGAAACAGATAACAAACAAAACAATCTCGTTATACGGTCCTTCAAACAGACCGGGATGAAATGCAGTCGTGGCCGGATGACCGCAATTTTACCGGGCTCACCGTGGCTGAATGGCCTTCCGAGTGCCTCATTACGCGCAGTGAATAGTCTGTCCGGTGGATGTGCGTAATGAACTCACTGATAGAGGGTTTTGCACCGAGACGAGCCACGCTTTATGCGCTTCTTTTTACGAATCTCAATAGAGTACTTGAAGAACGAGCAGATCATCGTCTGTCCAAAGAGACAATTCAACCAGTCGACCTCTCGAACCAGTCGTGAGCGAGGAGTGAGCTCTGATCGTTCATAACTGTGAGGCAAATCTGGTTCATTTCGCAAGAGTGGTGGAATCGAGCTGTCGATGTCAATAGTTACGGGTGAAGATGATGTAGGAGACACCGCTTCGTTATTTCGGCGCTGAGAAATTAGATGGGGCCGCAATCGAAACAGCGAGCGCTTTGGTGAGGTCGGGTATGGCATCTGCCGGTTGCAAATTATGCTGAACGCGGCCACCTCGGGATATGATGCCGGTTGCAAATGATCGTGAACGTGGCCACCTCGGGATATGAAGAGCCTTCGCGTTCGCACAGAAACTCATCCTTGCTGGTGAACTCGTGAAGTTTTCAGTTTGTTTCCAGATTTCTGCGAGCAATGGATGTGTTCAAACGGCCAGAGCAGATGAACAATTTTGAAGCTAATCAAGTAATTTGTATTAAGGAAGGGAAGCACAAAGGGTATATAATAAACTATGGTGCGCGTATGAAATCTTTTTATGGGAATAACGCATGGAAAGCACAAGTGTGGTATGTTTTGTTATACTTTATTCAGGTCCTGTGCAGACTTTTTCCTATTTTCATATGCATCATAATGAGTAATACTCATGCATTAAGATCATTGATATCACAATTTTTATGCAATCATTCCGTAGTTCGGACCGTGCTTATGATAGCGGAAGCTTCCGCTTAAGATCAAGTCTGATTATACAGGGTGTACCACGTAACTTTAGCCAGAGTTTAAAAATATGCCGGAACACGTAATCACGACGCGACCAAATGCATGTTTCTCACCGTTGCCTGGAGTTAGACTATTTTTTGTGTTCTCAATATTGTTTACTTAGATAGTTTAAGTAACTAACTTTTCAAGAAACAAAGATAGATAAAAATTTCAATGAGAAAGTTGTAGATCGGTTTGCAAAACGTCCGATTAGACATTTTTGAACTTTATATCTGTTAGGTGTTAGTGTTTTTTGGCTAATTAGAAATGCCCGCGAAATACAAAAAAACCACGTGACAAACCCACACGTTCACCAGTGCTCGCAATGATTCTATAGTGCTCCCTTACGTTCCGCGTACGAACGACCATAGCGTTTGCCCCATTGTGCTGCCTCTGCAGGACCGCAACGATGGTGGTGGGTTTACGATGAACATGTTTTACTATCGGCCACAAAAGCAATAACCACTGTGACTGCTTATCGCTGTCATGAACCGGTGCGAGGGAAGCTTGTCGTTCATATGCGGAATGTTAGGGAGCACTAGAATCATCGTGCGTATTGACGCGTGAGCGGGTTTGTCACGTAATATTTTTTTGTATTTCGCGGGCATTCGCAATCAGCAGAAAAAGCCTAATACCTAACAGATACAAAGTTCAAAATTGTCTAATCGGACGTTTTGCAAACCGATGTACAACTTTCTCTATGAAATTTTTATTTATCTTCGTTTCTTGAAAAGTTAATAATAAACATACCTAATTAAACTATATTTGAGAACCCAAAAAACAGTCTGACCTACTACAGGCACCGGTGAGTATCATGCATTTGGTCGCGTGATAATTACGTGTTCCGGCATATTTTTAAACTCTGGCTATGGTTACGTGGGATACCCAGTGCACGTTTATATATGTGAATATTAGTCAATATTTTTATTATATGCCTATATCCTTATATTATCAACGATTGTAAAACAACTGGAATAATTCATAATAATAACCTCTACAGTGCGAAGTTTCGTGATGAGAAAAGCGAAAGGGGAAATTAAAGATGAGTTTAGCATAGGGTGTACGCCACATATTCAAAAAACGACTTCATTTGACTTCGGGTCTCCGTAGCCAGTGCCCCAGACACACTATGTTTTTTTTTTGAACTACCTCAATCTGTAGAAAATCAAACAGTTGGAGCGGGCCATTGGACCTTAAGGACCTAAGTTTACGTCATATTGTATAGCGCTTGTTATGTGCCTCCTTTTCTGCTTGTACTCTACAATTCGCCACGGCGGTGAGTGATTCACTGTGGTGGGTTAGGCGCTCGATCGAGCAGCGCACATAGCTGGGCACGAGGCAACACGGGCAGAAGAAGAAGAGAGCAACCATAAGGCACGCACGTTCCTCGTAGCTCTGAAAATTACCGCTGGACGTACACCGTCATGGATACGCAGACCACTACAGGCACCTCGAGGCTGAAGAGGAGCAACAGCAGTTTCGACGACCTGCCAGTTAGGCGGATTCTACGGGAAGGCCGTCGACGAAAAACAGACGAAGGGACGTACCAGGAGCTGCTTGTCTTCGACAGATCGCACGCGGGTCACTTCGTGCGCTACGCGTCGTTCGTGTTCGGCGTAGGCGTGACCATGTCAGCGGCGCTGATCACCGCTCCTGTCCTGCTCATCGCTCGCTTCAGGGCCTGCGAACACGGCTGCCAGTCGCTCGCCGAGGACCTGGCTCGGTCGGTCAGCCACAAAGTCCACCCTTGCGATGACTTTTACGACTGAGTCGCCTGTCTCGGTCCTTCAAGCGTGGTTTATGGACTTACCGAGTGCTACGTTAGTCATGGCTACGTATTGAAAGAAGTGTTGCGTAACTATTTTCCTAGCATCGCCGAAGTATGCATGAACCAACGCCAGTTTCCATTGGTCAGCTCAAGTCGCCAAACTCACCGGTGAGCCGACTCTTTCGGACTCACTCAGACTCGCATCAAGTCGTGAGTCTGAGTCCGAGTGAGACCGGATGAGTAACCTTTTGGTTAGTTAGGTTTTGAAAAAAAAATTCCTGATTGTAAGTTTGAGTGAGTTAGGCTCAGGAAAAATTTGGTTAGTCTGAGACCGAGTGAGTCCGAAGCGCTAAAAACATTTCATCAGTGAGTCTGAGTGAGGTCCCCAAGTTTTGATGAACGCGTTAGTGTTTATAGTTATACAAATTGGCAAGAAATGACTCAAAAGGGAGAAAGTCAACAGAGCCCCGATAAGGGGCTTGCGTTCAACGCGTCCAACGCTGGCCCTGTTTGTTCTTATTTGCCCGAGAGGAAAATTGGGGTCAAATAAAGCACATTGTTTCCGTCGTCGGATTTTACTGCATCACCACGACTGAACAGAAGTCAGGATTTAGTCTATACGCGACCATGAGCATTGTCTCTGTTCCCATGATGCACTTGAGAAAAACGTTCCCGTGACACACTTGAGACGCTTTCAAAAATTTCGACTGGTTAAAAGGGTGACGTTGGGTGCAAGAGAAGACATTAATACTGACAGGTATTAATGTCGGGGAATTGCATCGTGCCGAAACAAAGAAATGAAGATGCTAGGGACATTTAGTCACAGTCATAAAAGAAACTAGACGTTCGTTGCGTGGAATCACAACGTATTCCAATTCCTTCGCTCTATACCACAATGAAATTTTTCTGACAATATTTAACCTTGAAATCATACACAAATTTTGAGCAAACTAAGAGACCAGCTTCTATACGAGCTGTGACTTTGTTCGCATTCTAAACTCGCTCATATAATCTAAGTATGCCTGAACTTATGCACGAAGCTTTCCACAAACATTCAGAAGCAATATCATTGGAACTAAAGATCATAGTCGAAACCTCACAAAAATTCCAAGATCCGCTACTTTTGTAGTAGAAAACCCGGCTCAGCACTCTCAGTCGAGACCCATAATAAAGTAAAGAAGGATTTAAAATGAGAATTTCGTATATAAACAACAAGTAATGTGCTCATACCTGGAAGGTAGATGCTTCTATCGCCCCACCGTGGTGGTCTAGTGGCTGAAGTACTCGGCTGCTGACCCGCAGGTCGCGGGATAGAATCTCGGCTGCATCGGCTGCATTTTAGATGGAGGCAGAAACGCTGTAGGCCTGTTGTGCTCACATTTGGGTGCACGTTAAAGAATCATGTAATGCATAATGAAAAAACGAAGATATATACAGATGGATCATGCACAGAAGAAGCGTCAGCCTGCGCGGTCTTTATACCCGAAATTCAGGAAAAGAAGATGTACAAATTATCGCACAAGTCTTCATCGACGACAGCAGAATTGGTGGCTATCTTTGAGGCAGTTAAGCTTATCTGCGAGAATCCAGATCCACGAAAATGGGTGATATGCACTGATAGCAAACCTGCTCTTCAGCTCATCAGAAATGTGAGATCACCTTACAGAAATGGTGAAATACCACAATGTATCGCAGAAACTGTGGAATATGCCTCATCGCAGGGTCACAACATCGTATTTCAATGGATACCCAGCCACATTGGAATAAAGGGAAATGAAGATGCTGATAGTCTCGCGAAGAAAGCATTGAAGGAAGGACGGGATTGCACAATCCCTATATCTGGGACGGATATTCGACATTTTATATCGCAAGGGGCTAACCATTGTTCGATGGAGAAGTGGTTTGAGAGCCCTAAATCAAAGGAAACGGTACTTTATGAAGTTGATCCACACAGAAAATTTTCCATAGCGACAGACCTTCCACGACACCTAGAGACATTGATCCACCGACTTCGATTGGAAGTAGCATACACAAACAGCTTCCTGCACAAGATACATCTATCCAACTCACCGGAATGCCATTGTGGTCATGCAGAAGAAAATGTTCGCCATATTCTTTTGGAGTGCATTAAATACGCGAAAGAAAGAGAAAAATTAAAGAACAAATTAGCAAGTTTGGACAGACGGCCCCTCACAATAAAGAAACTACTTGGACCATGGCCTGAGATGCATCTTCAGAAAAAGGCAATAATCTTCCTGACAGACTTTTTAGTGGAGACCGGACTGGACAAGCGCCTATGACTGACAGCCAGAAATGAGTATTATGTAAAGTGTGGTCATGTATATACTGGTATTATAGTACTAAGGTGTGCGTGAAAGTAGTTTATGACTGAGTGAACTGCGTGAAGAAAACTGTGTATTGACAGGTTATTTGAACTGGTTTCAGTGTGCTATTATGTTTTTTTTTCTCCTTTTCCGTATTGTTAATTTTTGGGTACCGTTCTGTATTATTATTTTATTTTTCGCTGCAGAACTCTGTGATATGGAGTAGCCGAGGCAATAGGCTCCTCAACCTCTCCACAGCAAAACAGTTAAAACAACAACAACAACAACAACCCCAGGTGGTCGAAATTTCCGGAGCCCTCCACTACGGCGTCTTTAATGATAATATCGTGGTTTTGGGACGTTAAACCCCACATATAAATCAATCAGATGCTTGTTTAATTCAACAATAACTGCTACCGATTGATTTACTCAAAAAAGGCACTAAGTATCACAGATCTTGATATTTTACAAATTATAGAGGGAAATCGGTACTAATGTTCTACGAGGATCCGTGAGCGGTGCTTTAACCATCACAGCTATGATGGGAAGTACAGGCTTGTGATTCTTTTCGGATTCACTCCGTTTTTGAGATCCGCGACGCCAGTTTCCCGAGTTTTCAAGAAAAGTTGCTTTCCGTTAATATTTACGCCGATCTTTACTACGTAGAACTCCTTGATTAAAGTTCACCTGGCTGTAAGACTTGAACGAAGCCTGGGCTAATTGAACTCTCAAGGTATGAATTGCTCCGAAATTGAGTTCCAGGTTTGGCGTCAGCAAAGAATAAATTATTTTGAATTGTAGAGCGCTCTAAGGTCTCGGGTGGTCATACGCTGTTGGCGCTTGCCGTAACGCAGACAGAATTACCTATAAGCATAAAAAAAGCAAGTAAGTGAAACATAGAGAGAGAAAAAGAAACGTAAATACAGGAAGAAAAATATACAGAAAAAAAAGCAATAGAAATAAACAGAGAAAAAATAAATAAAAATAACGAGAGAAAAAAAAAGGACACACCGAAGACGAAGAGCAGAAAAGAAAAAAAGAGATCAGAAAAAAACAAAAAAAGATGCCCAGATACACACTACGTTTAGGCTTGACACCCCTATACTGTGAAGCCACCTTAATTTTTTGTGCAACACCTGATGAAAAACACGCTTGTTCTTTCTTCGAAATTAGGCATCTTTAATTATAGAAATACAAATACTGTATTGATGAAAACACACTTAACGTATAATGTGCCGCGACGCCAGCTGCACGTGTCCCATGCAGTGGTCTGCTCCCAACGCGCTTTTCGCTGTAAAGCGTAGCGGTGCTTCTACTTCACTTTAATAATCATTTTATGGTTTTGGGAGCTTAAACTCCACATATCAATGGATCATTACTTCACTTCATCGTCGTTATGCATCCAGTTCGAAGGAGTCATCTCAGGACGCGCTTATGAAAAAACATTCAAGCAGTTTCTTGCACTGGCACAGGAAGCTACATGTGCGCGCAGTTCTGAGTGCGCGACGCTTTGCTAGAACTGTCAAGTACAACCTACAAAGCTGCAACAGCGTAGCAAACCGAGAGACATAGCGTTCTTTAAGCCTCATTCTACGATAGTCTCTGTTTTATTGCTTTGCATAACATCCCACTTGCGATGCTGCGCGAAGAACGAAATCGGAACTGTAGGAAGAGACCTATAGACAGTTCGCTAACTAATGCAATCCAGGCCGAAGCCTGTATTTCCTATAATGCCCTTGGTAGTTCAACAAGCTCAGCGCCACGTTATTTTGTAGATGATTGTATAAAACTCTGTGCTACCAAGTCACGTCACTAAAAGTTGAGAAAACATTTCTGCGAAAAGTCAATCTCCATGCTTTACTAAAGAAGTTTCACATGATCACGAGAAGTATAGCAATGCTTCTGTTTAATTTACATTCGCGCTCGGTACACAAAGCTCCATGATATAGTGAGCGTAACTATTCATTTCTTCATTCTCCAGTCCTATATAAAGAGCTATGCTTTAGTTTTTATTTTATTTTTGTTCAGATTTCGCAGAAAATGCGAGAGTAAATATTATAATTTTTCGCTCATAGGCACGTATGCACCGGCTGGGACCGCGCAAAAATACGATCTCCTTTGGATAACTACAGGGCCGCCTTCAGCCGGAGGATCATCAGGAACATAATGCTCAATGAAGTACCTACACGTTCCACCAAGGCCCGGAGAAAGGCTGCAGGATTCGTGTACCGGTGCCTGAGCCGGGTGAGCAACTATAGAATACGACCAGATGCGTACATCGAGCTTGGGATACACCTTTGCTTATACTACAAGAATGCTTCGTCGTCATTCCCTATGATCGCAAGAACAGTAACATCGACAAAGGTTGCTTACTGAACGGCTTTCTTGTTGCTTAAGAAAGACGTACATTGACTGTGAAGCCATGATGTTCTTACGGAGAGAGAGGTGGCTCAATAATTAGAGTAAATTAATTGAAAGCTATGTTGTCATTGTAACTGCAACGTTAGTCAATGTTAACCAACATATTTTATTATTCAACCAGTTTAGACAAAGTTGTTCAGCATTATAGCGAGCGCTGGCCGATATTAAACATTACGCTACAACAACCAGCGCCAGGTTGTAAGAGTTAGTGTATTGAAAAAGAACTCAAGTTGGATCACGTGACACTTTCTCTAATAATGTGTATCTATTTTGTTTATCTCCCGGAAGCTTATCGCTTTACAATTAACCAACATCAGCAAACATACAGCCGTATTTAGTCAATATTTAGTCTGCAAAAGTAACCACTTAATTGTTCGCGAAAACTAGTTCACAGTGGAAATCATATGGCCAAAATTAGGGTACATTGGCCTGCAATATTTGGCACCCATAGTGGGACAGTAGATCAGGTTGTTCAATTCGGTCAAAAATTGTCGTACACATCATGCGCCGTACCGGAATGCAAGTGGAACTAACTGAGAAAGGCACTATCCTCAAGAAGGCTAACTTGATTGACTAGACTGGCGCTACTGCAACCACCAGTTTGGAACGCTGGTAACAGAAAGCTACCTGATCGCTGCGGCTACGTTGCTAGCAGAACTTGTCGAGCAGCTTGTCACCGGCATTGAAGGAATCATGCAAGAGATAGTGAAAAGAATGATGAGGTCGGGTTTGCTGCTCGCCATGCTATGAACCCCGTATAGTTGTCAACGCATTTTAGTTGCAATGACAGTGCCATGTACGTGGCATATTGAGCTGACGAAAAAACCCATTGAGATATACCTGTAAATGCTTTCACCCCACGCTTGTCGGCGTAATTGTTGATGCAACGAGCATCATAATAACGAGTACTTACCATTGCTTTAGCAATATGTAGCATGACTTTAAACATTGCTATTTAGTGTTCCTATTCCTATTTAGTGTTTCTATTCCTATGTAGTGTTCATTCCTATTTAGTGTATTAGTGTTCAAGAATGAAGACAACTGGAGAACACCCGCAGAAATGAACTTCTGTGGAAGATAGATAAGCATAGAATCGTAGTTTTAAATATCCGTGCAGGTGCTGGCCATGCCAGAGAGTGATTAAAAATCATTTTATTTTTGGCAGACCTAAAAAACAATGAAACTTTCTTGAAAACATTGTCCTAATTTTTTATTTAGTCTTCGTTTTTCAATAGGAAAACAACATTTCATTTCTGTGCAATACAAACAACAGTGTCTAATCTACCTTCATGAATTGTCAGTGGGTTTAATTGGTAAACTTTTATTTTCATGTTCGTAGGTCAGTCCTTTCGACTTTCTGTGAATACAATTTACTTAAAATACGCCTCGAGCCTTAACACGCACAGCTGCTACACTTTGCTGCTCAACGTAGTAGTGACATATTAGACGATGTCTTGTACGTTCCAGTATTCAACATCGCCTCCGTAACTGCAGGTGGAATTGAATGACTTCTCAAGAATCAACTCGTTCCTAACCGAACTGGGTCTTCTGTGGCCGGACCGGTCTCCTACAAACCGGAAGCAGCTGCTCAATATTTTTGTGACGGCGTCATTGGAATTCGGTATGCCGATGTTCTTGGCCTTTTACGTCGGCCGTCATCTAACCCGGCCGTCCGTGAACACCATCTACATAACCCTGGAAGCTCGCTTCAGCGAATGGATCGCCGACATGGAGGCACTCGCCGAGAACGGCAAAGAGGACGACTACTTGAGGCGTTGCGCGGAGAGTGTCGGCCGTGAGGGACAGTCCTACTCGAGCATGATCCGGCAAGTGCGGCAGACGCACATTGAGGTCACGAATCTCGTGCGACTTTTCTGGGAGGATGCCGCCGTGCCACGGCTTTACAACCTCAGCGACCCCGATGTGCGCATGGCCATAAACGGCCACTTGCCCGACGAGTCGCAGCTCTGGCCCGAAGATGAGATTGTCGTGCTCCAACCCGAGTTAATCACCAAGCTGGACGCGGATCACTTCAGCCACAGTTTGAACCAGGATAGTTTCAGCCTGTTCCTTGGCGCGTACGTAGTCTGGGCGTTATCGCCACTAGTGTCCAGGCGCTTGACTACCCGCACGCTGGTCGATATGGGTGGCTGGAAAAGCGAAGCGTATCATCGTTTGTCCAAGTGCATGCAAGCTATGGAGGTAATGATGCCGCTCGTAAAGTGGCAACTGCACCGAGACGCACAGAAAGATCTCTGGCCCACTTGGACCATCACACGCTTGTCGGCGCGCTCAATGGTTTCGTTTTTAGCCATGTACGGCCGCAAGACAAAAACATTTGCTGATGCAATATTGTCGCGGCTTGGAGCGAACGCTTTCAACATGACGAACACGTGGGAAGCGCTAGACTACGCAGTGGCCTACCTTCCGAACAAGACGGACGCGCCATTCTACGACCTTTATCGAGCGGCTGCTAAGGCGACAGTATCGTTCTTCAAGAAGTCGCTCCGAAGGCCAATACACAACATCCACCACGTGCCAGGAATCGTCAGTGTCCACGTGTACCGATTGCTGGTGACTTGGGAAGTGTCACTCTTCCACTACCTGACGTCGTCTCCCATATACGAGTCTTGGCACCCAGCCGCCGTTATTGCAGCGCTAGCGGGAACCATTGTCTCTGCCCAAATGGCCACTTTGACTCTACTCGTAATGTTCTACGACAGTAATTTTCAAGTGAGGCATGTTTATCTTTTGAAAGTATGATGTAACAATCAATCTTCTTTATGGTGCACTTATCTATTGTGCCGAGCTGCACGCAGGGCTTTAATACAAATGGAAGATTGAGTGAGAGGTTTTGATAGTTAATGACGTGAACAGCCATTATGTAATAGAGCTAACAACAAATTTATGCTTTCGAAAAGCTATCCTTGGGTACTACATTCATGTTCACTTACAAAGACCCCAGTGACAGCGACAAAATATCACTACTTTGATTTTAGAATCACGTAATATTTCAAACGTAACTCGCACTGAAATCGTAGCATCTGCCACTAAAAAAAATTATTGAATTTCAATCAGCACCTGAAGAGCTTTCATGAATCACCTCCCACTATCTTTCGCTAACACACGCGCCTACCCACAAATTTCTGAAATTATTCCATGGATAGAACTTGCTATCTTCTTTATATCAGTGTGGGGAATTGTCGATTAACCCTTCCTCCTTCTGCAGTATGCCGGAATCACGTTCAGCTTAATTGGTTGTGTGACATCACCATGAGATCACAACTCGGGTCTCGCGCAGCGCCGTAGTTGTCCGCCGTCGCCGCTGGTGTGCGTTACCACATCTCGCGAAATGAGAAAAAACAACCCAGTACCAATGACACAGTGCAGCTCGAACCCAGATCCGAAGGTGCCAGCCTAGTATTTTACCACTGAGCCACACCGGTGCTTGGGACTTGCTGTCAAACTTGCTTTAGGCAGGCTTGATATCAGGAAAGCAATCGCGTTATTACGACTTATAAAAAGTTTTAAAACAACAAGAGAACAAGCAGTCGTCACACAATGCGAATAGCGTAACGAGTGGGTCGTGCAACGCTCCAACTCATTACAAAAGATTGTTTTTGTTCGGCTATTTAAAAAAGCTTGTTTTTGTTCAGCTAACGGTGGTGCATACCCACTTCAGGCATAATCGCTCACCGTCTACAGCCACTGCATGAACAATCGGAACAAAATTTCTCGCAATACTTTAGCGGACACCACGCTCCTCAGAAGAATGACGAAAAATAACATAGCGAATGTCAGCCCACTACACAAAATTATTGTTAAGGCCGTAGTGGGAATCAAGCAAGTGTGCTTTCAGCAGTTACCCAATGAATGTTTACAAAATGCTCTGAAAGGCCGCTATTCTAAATTTCGCCGTGACTGTGGTACGCCTTCCGTGCAGGCCTGGCACGTTTTTTTTCCAGAAAGCCGCATGTATCGCTTCCATAGCTTCGCTAAAATTGTTCGAATTACAATCCTTATTTTGTCCCACTTGCCTATTACTTCATTGCAAGAGCGCGATTGGTGAAAAACTTTAGCTATTGACTATGGCATTTTTCATAATCTTGGCGAACCTTGCTCGTGAGCTAGTTAGCACATGCTTACTGAAATGGAGAAAATGCATTTACGATGAGGGACGGGATAATGACTTAACAGAAAAGGAAGTCACTCCCAGCTGACTTAATCATCAGAAACGCTGTCTTCTGAAAAGTTTTATCTGCTTCCTTGATGACACTCGTCTTCTCTGTGTTTCAGTTTCATACTTTGAGTGCCTAAGTCATTCACTCACTCACTCACTCTTTACATCATAGGTCGGCGAAATTTGTGGGGCTCACTCATACTCACCGATGAGATAAATTTTGAGCTTTGTACTCACTCGGACTCAGACTCGGGAAAATTTTCCTGAGCCCAACTCACTCGGACAAAAAACTCACCACGAAATCACCAACCCGAACTCACTCAGACTTAGGGCTTGATCTGAGTTTGAGTGAGTCAACTCGAGAGTTTGTCAGCGTAGACATGTGGGGTTTAGCGTCCCAAAACCACCATAATTCGTCAGCCCAAAATTAGCTTCAAAGTAGTGTCAATGCTCTTCAACTCCTATATCTCATATATTCGGTGTCTTCTTGGCGCCCCTTGGCACAGTAGCTTCGAAAACCAGTTATGAGTGCTTCCAAACCAGCAACGTCACATTTCTTTGAAGAGATCACAGCATACGTTGTAATAATCAAGAAATTCTCCGGAACAGTTCGTAAGAGGAGGTCAAGGCACCCGCCTCCCTCCCTACATAATTCACGCCTCTAAATAATAAATATTGAAACGGCGTATGGACGACACTGCTTTAGAACACATGTGAGTACAGGCAAGTCTAAACGTGAATGCAGGTAAGGCTGATAGTAATGCTGAAGATGACTAGATATGAACTTAGGTCGGCAAAAGAACTTGGAACTCACTCAGACTCACTCAAGACATATATTTTGCGCTTTGGACTGACTCGGACTTTGACCCACGAAAATATTCCTCACATGGTGTTACTCAGACACAGACTCATGGTGGATCGATCTGAGTCTGAGTGATTCCGAGTGAGGGGACTCATAAACGAGTTCGCCGACATATGCTCTCCTCCACCCCCCCCACACACAAACATACACAAACACATATCACACACACAAACGCAAACACACAAGCGAACACACACACACAAACACACACACATGCACACAAACACCCACACACAAACACACACACGAACACACACACACAAACACACATATACACACACACACCCTCTCTTTCTCGATATGGTACTTTTGATTACACTTTACACTTAAGCAAGGAAAGAAAGCCTCAAAGTGGACTTTTATTCATACTTTTCTGTGAATTTATCTCATCCGTGATGGTAACTTGAAAATGCTGTATATATATAGTCAGACATTGCAACGTCGTAACGGATCGTCCCCTGCAATGCCGTCTAGTAGGACGCCCTCTTCCGTTCATTTCTAAAATAGCCCCGGTAGTGCTTGGAATTCCGTCCGTGTTCTCTCTTGACTATCGGTGTTGCCTATTGTCCCCTAGTTCCGCCAAACAAACACTTTGGCCGACTACCTGTATTTTTACCTTTACGATGGCTTCCTTACATGAAAAAATACCGTGCGGCTTTTAGCTTTCGATTATATTATCTGAATATCGCGATAAACGCATTTCAAGTTTCTGAAAGCGTCGTCTTTTTTTTGTCGCGCGTGCAGCGTATCTGGTTAGGCAACGTTAAAACCCAAAATGATCAATTGGTACACGACGTGTACAAATTCGGTCTTGTGCTCGAAGCTAGCGGAATCTTCCACGGTGAGAACGAGCGGGAGCGCAGCGACCTGTACATAGCAAGCATCGCTGCTCACGTGGCGAGCCGGGTGCCAGAAATGCCGGAGTGGTCTCGCATTGCTGTTGACGGTGGACAGGACTCTTCCTTGAACGGCGGCGACAGGTTGAAACCGTTCCGGAGGTTCCGGTCTGAGCAGCTCTTCTTCTATCTGGCTTGCTTCGCACACTGCGGCACACCCGCGCATCAGCGCCAGAAAAGCGTAAGTTTCACACGCATACATCTTATTAAACACGATAGCCTTTCTTGGGGACCTTCGACGCAAAAATTTTGGTTTGCCTGTCTGTCCATTTGTCTGTTTGCCCCCCCCCCCCCCGTAACGGTACCGGGTACTTTAAACGGCACCAGCGGATACCCCAAACGGGTGACCCCATCTCCGCAGAGCGCACCAAGGTCGCTCAAGATTCAGTGTTCATACTTGTGTGATTGTCAATTAAAAAGCAATTATCGCGCATATCTGAGGAACCATAACCACACGTATATATTCTGTATGTGCATCTTTTACTAGAAGAGGCATACATAAGTTATTCCAAGGACAGTAGCGTTTATCACGCGGCGCTAATCATGCAACACTTGCTCGAAACGGCACGTGTATGCAACGCTTTGCTAAGACCAGATGATGGAGGCACCTCCCCGACACCTTGCGTCCTACAACTCATCACCTCTGAGATAAGCGCACACACCCGTTTCAGAACCGCGCACTTCGTTTCCCAAGAAAACTGCCAGATGGCACTCATGTTTCACGTGTGACGCGATTTGATGCACTCATTCACTACCGCTGCACGCTCGAGGCACTCTAACACAGGGCCTCCAGAATACCATACACCAATTTTCTTGCGCAGAACATCAAATAAATGTTTTGTCCACTCTCTCCACACACAAGACAGTCGTCTTTCGACGACATTTGCAGATTAACATGAACATATGGGGCCAATTTTTCCTAAGCGTTCGGCTCATAAACATAGGGCGACAATAGAAATGAAAGTCACTACATTAAAAACACTTACGGAAGCGAAATCAGTAAAAGATACACCTTGAAGTTGTGATAAAGCAGTCGTATGACTTATTTTTTGGTAGTTGGCAGTCTATGCCATCTATTGTGAGCACGCAAAGGTGCGATGAGATTACGTACGAGCGTTATTAACGTCACCTCCCAACCACTCCGCACTAAGGGTTAACCAGTGAAAACTGAAGCGTGCGGCACCAGTGTTTAGATGTGTGCTTAACCCGACACTGCACTGAAGTCTTTCCGAATTATTGGTTGCGTGCTATCGCTTTTTAATGATATTAGACACCTTTTGCCCGCGGTTACCTTAGTGTTAATTTCACATGTCATACATTGTGTTTCGCTTTATTACGGTCGAGGAGGAATGCAATCAGCGGCAAAATAAGTTTTGCAATGTGTTAATCACACTGGTAGTTCTCAAACTACAGGCGCTAATAGACGTTGCAGCCGAAGCTAAATTACCACTGGAGTAATACCCAACAAAAGATAGCGTTCACCGTGACGAACGCCTCGCAGTCAGCATGTTGACACTGTTTTGCCCACAACGCCGCTTGTCATCGCAAGTTTACTCGGCGGCGGTGTTAGCAGCGTCCACCCGCCACCAGCGCTTGCATTCCCGTTCATGTTCTAGCACGGCTTGGAAAATTGCCGGGTCATCTGTATCACCAAGCACGCGTGCACCAGTTTCTAATGAGAGCTTCCACGTGGGTAAGCCACTGAGAACTTTATAAAAGAAGAGCACCGACAGTGGAAACCTAAGAGAGCTCGCATTCGCCGGGCCGATGGTCTAATCCAGGCACAAAAACAGGCCCGGGAGGCCCAGTGCTGGCAGAAAATACGTACCGATGTTTCGGCAGCCTTCCAAGCTACGCTAAATCGTAAACGGGAACGCACGGGGCGGTGGCGGGCGGATTCTGCAAACCCCGCCACCAAGTTAACTCGCGATGTCAAACCTTTGCAACAACGCCGCGCTGTTGCGGATATGGCAGATTCAGCGTGAAGATAGCGGGAGTGAGGTCACCGGGGCGAACGCCTGCTTTCGAAGAGAGTTTCTCCAGCCACACATTGGCCTCGGCTGCGACGTCTTTGACTACGGTTGGTTCGAGAACAACTGCTTTAACAACTGCTTTAATGCATCACGAAATGCATTTAACCGCTCATTACACTCCTCCATGACTATTATCTAGCGAGGTACAACATGTGATATAACACTTTGGTAAACTCAAGCCAAGCGTGTGTCTAACCTCATTAGGAAGCACGAAAATGTAGCAAATAATTGCGAAGGCTTCAGTGCCGCGTCGGGTTGAACCCACTGCTTATCACTTTGCTGCGTGTTTCAGCTTTTGTTGGTTAAGCGTTTGTTCAGAGTGCTTGGGTGGGGATTCTTTATTCCGTGTCTTTCTGTCTTTTTATTGCCATGCCTGTAGCCAAACCTGGACCATAACAGCGTTACAGTAAAACTACTCCATATAGCTCGTATATGCCCAGACATTGGGTAAATACCACTGCTGGCTACACTGGCACACTAAAACTAATGAGAGAACACACGGTATGTGAACACGATTTTCGAGCGGCACTTTGCAGCTTTGCTTGTTAACAACTTTTACCGAATGAATCGGTGGTGATTGAGCCTGTATGAATACATAAGTCCTGTCTGCTGCACTCCGCAGACTTAGGGCAGCTGAGCTGTAATACTTACCTGCACACAAGAAGCTAATGATAGGTTATATTGTCGCATCAAGTTGCGTCTGTGGCTTATAGTTTAGCGAAACGGTTGTTGCACTGAGAAATATAAATTCAAGTGTAAATATTGAACAGGTATCCATAGAAGAACATTTAAGCACCGCTTCATAATGTCGCACTTCTATGCCGACTTACAAGATGGCACACGGGCTCCCTCACTCGGACGCCAAGGATTAGGGATACAGAGTATGGAGTGCATGTTAGCAGCCTTGGGAATGATGCTTCTCTAAAGCTCCAGTGAATGCGATGCGTCTTATCAATTTACGAAGACGCGCGTGGATGTAGCCAAAGAGTAAGCTTGCTGTATTCGTGCACAAACATGCTGAGAGGTTCAGTGCGAGACGAACAAAGACAAAGGCAGGAAGTGACAAACACTTTATCACTCAAGGTACTTGACCAGATCCAACTCGCCGAAATGCAAGTTATTAAGTAATCGTGTACGTTAACATGCATTACCATGCAAGAATTACGTGTCGGCAAAGTGGCAATTGTATGGTTTTGTGATTGTAGCTTCTCTATCAACTTTGTTGCAGATCGCCATTTGCAACGTCGCCCTTCCTGCGTCATCTCGTTTCCGACGGGCATTCAGGTGCTCGTCTCACCACTCACTCACCACGAACTTCACCTGGCCCGATCCACCAGCATCGCCTGTCTCTTAATCTATTCTAGAAAACCAAGAGCGATGTCACTTATTTTTAATTATTTAGGGTAATACTTATTTGTTGATACCACGTCGTATTTGCTTATTTCAGAAAAAAATAATAGTTTAAGTATCGTGCAGCTGCCGCACGAATAATTATGCATGCTCACCTTCTCAGCCGTACTATTTTGAACTATTCATTTCATGTTCTTTTTGTTGCTTCGAGGCCATGACGTTTGTTTATAGTTGGTCACAGTTGTGACTTGTATACAAAATATTACCGATAGTGTTTGGCGAGTGTTGTTTCACGATGACACCGAGACACTGTACGAGCGGGAAGTAATTCTGCTGTAGGGTCGATAGATGGAACTATCACCACGCTTAAACAGTAGCTTGTGTTGTCATGTGCGCGACTACACTGTGCTGAATATCCAACCAATGAAATAGGTTGCAATGGTTTTTCTAGAGCTCCCAATTGATCTCAGACAGACAAGGTATATTGTGACGGTAATTATGAGAGAAGAAAGTGTATCAGCTACACGAATATGAATGAAAACGTATATAATTTTCTTTAAAAGACAGTGAAAAATGACTAACATTCGAGCTAGATACGTTTCAGTACGCGATAGAAGAGTTTCTTCGAGTCCAATTATAACCATCACGTTCCTCATTATACGAGAGTGCTTCTACTAGCACATGCAATGCGTTCTTAATATAGCATGTGAAAAGTTATTATGTAGACTAACCTATCGAGTAGATTATGTAACCATGCAATAACTACTGTAAATAAAGCGAAATCTAACAGTACTTTGCATATTGTGATTAGGCACATACACCTTCAGAACAACACAAACGCGATAGTCAACCACAAGGCACACTGGCTTGTTTCAACTATCCTATATTAATATTGTGATTAATTTATTTGATTATGACAATGCCAAAGCTATATACATTACAGACGAGAGTGGTTTTGCGGGAAATAGAATATACCTATATTCCGTGAAAACGAGATAATATATAAAATTATGTGTAGGAAATGTCTGTCAAGGTTTTCTCGAAGAAATACTCGATTGTGGTAAAGCATTAGACACGGCGGAAGGAGACGTACGTGAATGAAATAACTTAGTCTCACTTTCGCAGAGGGAAACTTCTTGTGCGTGATATAATTTAGATGATACATACCCAGGTGGAAGTATTATAAACTCTCTGCGGAGTAGAGAATTTTGTGGAAGGCATGCTTAACTACCTTTTGCAGCTAGAAAGGATGAAACGCGTGGAGGTGTTTTCAACAATTTCTAGAGATTAAATAAAAATTTCGTGACTTTGACATCCGACTCGAGCAGAATGTTCTAGTTTGGAGTCAATTAGTGATTTCTCAACAAGAACCATAAAAAATGTAGGTGCTTGTGCAAAGTTACGAGGAATACCAGTATCCTTTCACCGCTGCCAGTTAAGCACGAAGTGCGGTGTGCTCAGGAGAAATGCCTGTCGGAACAAATCCGTGTCTCGTGGAAATACAATTGAGACGAACATTTCGTTGTCTGCTACGTCCTTTAAACAGAGGTTGACAAACCGCTGCATCTACGTGAATAACTCAAGGGTTCTATGCAGGAACGATCTTTGTTCCTGCGTCACCGTTGCTGTAAATTGTTACTGATTTCCATGTTGTGTGCGTGGGCATTTTTGTTGGAAGCAAGGGTTCATCTGCGTCAATCAATGAGATTCACTTGCATCGTGCCGTGGGTGGAGGCATCCAAGAGGAGCGATAGATATATGTTTGGGGTTTCACGTCCCAAAACCGCCATATTGTTCATGTAACAATATGATTATGAGAGATGCCGTAGTGGAGGGCTCCGAAAATTTCGGCCACCTGGGTTTCTTTGACGTGCACCCAAATCTGAGCGTGGGCAAATCTGAGCACATGGGCTTATAACATTTCCGCCTCCATCGAAAACACAGCTGTCACAGCCGGGATTCAATACCACGACCTGTGGGTCAGCAGCCGAGTACCTTAGCCACTTGTCCACCGCGGTGGGGCCAGGAGAAGCGAGACCGTGCAGCAAAATCAAAAGAAGCGAAAGTAAGAAGCATAGCCTGCCATGCATTACCGCTTTGCCACCCGTCGTAAACAACCTCAGCACATAAATACACACGTACGGCCCTGCCGAGTGCCAATTCGACCAGGATGTCATTAGCGCTCCGCACATTCTCTGAGCGCATGCGGGAACCATAATATGCGTATAATGCCGTATTCCCTTGGGAAACACAGCTAATCTTTCTTACTCATCGTGACCTCGTCCTTTCGTTTTTACTCAACGTCAGCGTAAGGACGAACAATAGGGTTAACGAGGCTGACCTACTAGACTTTGCAGCCCTCGTGGCGTATTGTAGCGAGCGGAAAATTTGCCCTGTGCATGCTGTGTAATGAAAGATACGAGAGAGTATTGGTGCTTTCATGTCCACCCAATTGTTTCTTGTTCTTGGATGTGGCTTTCTTAAGCGTAATGACAAAATATATGGTTTCTGCGGGTTAATAGTAGGCGCTTCGCCACTATGCTGTTCAAGATGGGAATAAGCGAAATGTCTTCACGATGTTCTGCTGGAATTAAGATCTAAGCCTCTAGTTACGAATCCAAATGTTCTAATTCGGACGTGGCTGGTGCACGCTTCGTCAGGAAGTGTGGAACGATATGCCCGAGTGCAAGCGAGTGCTTTTACTCTTTCACGTACCTATAGGGTGTTCTTTTTTGCTTTTCTAAATTTCTTGGGTGTACAAGTCGGTGCATTGAGACGCATTTTCAGAACGCTATGGAGTGATGTGTAATCATGCGTATGCCATACTCCATGACGATGGCAATAGACACATGTCAATTTCTGCCACAAATATATTTTGGCAAATTTCATGACGCTTTTGTGTCAAGTAACACATTATTATAAATTAACACATAAAAAAATAGCAGCATATCTACGGAGTGAATGATGGAGAGTGGGGCGAAGAATTCGTCCGTCCATTCGTTCTTGCTTCCGTCCGTCCATGCGTCCGTCAGTGTGACCATCCATGCGTCCATCAGGCCGTCCAAGCGTGCGTCTGTTTGTGCGTCCGTCCCTGCGTTCGTCCATGCAGCCGCCCCTGCGTCCGTTCATGCATCCATCCATGCATCTATGTGTCCGCTCGTCCATCTATTCAACACACCAAGTACCACCATCTCGCATCTTTTCATCATCTTTTCATCATATATTTTCATCATATGATATCACTTTATCATATATTCCCCATATAGAAGCACCGCCATCCAGCGGACATTCCAAGGACTAAACGAGAGGTGGCACACGCACATTTTTTACGGCCTGCGCTTTGGGTCCACTTCCCACCTTTAACCACCTCGAGTTCATGATATATTCTAGTTCACTGTATTCATGGCACTGCGACCAAACGCTCGCTAAACCTTTCGAAAACCAAGGAGGTTACGCCCAGCGAGTATAACGTAGCAACCTTTTCCTGTCAGATAGGGCTCAATTTACATGCCAATGGCTGCTAATGAGAAATGAGAGACAGGAGAATTCGGCTTTTACTATCTTACGGCTTGCGCTTCGTATCTACTTCTCATTTTTAACCACCTTGAGTTCATGGTATATACAAGTTCATTGTATTCATGGCAATGCGGCTCAACGCTCGCTAAATCTTTCTAAAGCTAAGGAGGTTACACCCAGCGAGTATTATGTAGCATCCCTTTCTTGTCCGATAGTGCTCAATGTACATGCCAATTGCTGTCAATGGTGATCGCAGCCTGCGCGTTAACTAAAAGCCGAATGCTTCAGTTTCTCATTCCCAATTAGCAGCCATTGACATGTACATTGAGCACTTTTTTTCATTGATTAACAACGCACAGAAGAAGTCTCTCACCGGCACCACCTTGGAGGTCAAAATGTTATACTTGTTACAGACTACGAGGGACAAACGTGTGCCGCTATAAGAAGCTTCGCCCCTAAAAAAAACTCCCAAGCATTTCCCCGAGGGTGAACATGGTTAAGTGCGAATGCACGGGGTGATGCTATGAGGGGTATTTATTAATTCGCACTATTATATTTATTAATCACACTATGGTGCCTTTATGGTGTAATGGTTCCTGGGAATCGCAATTTGATCACACGGGGGAGTTTACGTTAACTCACTGGCGAATGCCAACGGATTTTAACTTCACTCCCCCTCATAGCATCACCCCGTGCATTCGCACTTAACCATGTTCACCCTCCGGGAAATGCTTGGGAGTTTTATTACTGATGATGATGATTAAAGTGTAATTAATGAATTTAAGTGTTGTTTGTCATGAAGCATTTGTACACAGATACATTATATATGAAGTATTATTTATTTACACTTCACGATTTTCGTACGATGCATTAAATGCACACATCGTGAGCGCGTCACACACACACACACACACACACACAAACTACACTACAGATTAGCACATATTCGTGTTATCGTTGTAGCTCACGGTTAGTACCAGCGCTTTGTGATCCGAGAAATGTACGGTGAGCGGATCCGGCAAGACGGAGCGGACCGTACAGTTCCTACTGAACACCAAGTCTATGAAGCCACCGTTGATCGTGGTCGGAAACTCGAGAGACAGACACGTCATCGAGTAATTGTTCAGCATGTGGTCAACCAACCAGCCATTGTCCTTTCTAACGTCCACGTTAAAGTCGCCCACCACCACAATCGGAACCGAGGGACGAGCGCGCACAGACTCACTCTCCATCGCCGCATCCATCTGCTCCAAGACGTCATCTCTCGAGAGGTTCGGGGCCAGGTAGACGGTCACAACCAGGACGGCATCACCGGAGTAGGCACTGGTATAGACGGAGGTGTACGGCGAGCCGTCTCTGCCGGCGAGTCATCTCGGCCTCGCGAGCGCGCAGTTCACCATCCGCTGCACGCTTCGCCCGCTTGTCCTCGGCCTCGCGAGCGCGCAGTTCGGCATCCGCTGCACGCTTCGCCCGCTTGTCCTCGGCCTCGCGAGCGCGCAGTTCGGCATCCGCTGCACGCTTCGCCCGCTTGCACTCGGCCTCGCGAGCGCGAAGTTCGGCATCCTCTGCACGCTTCGCCCGCTTGTCCTCGGCCTCGCGAGCGCGCAGTTCGGCATCCGCTGCACGCTTCGCCCGCTTACGTTCGGTCTCACGAGCCCTTCGCAGCGCCGCCTTGTCTTCCAACGTCGGCGAAACCACCGCGGTACCGTCACTTCCAACGACGGGTGCAGTTCTGGCATTCGGTTGTACTGCATTTCGCTGTTGATGGTAGCGTGTCCTCCGAGACATCCATCGCACGACCCGCTCTCGACGGGAGACAGAGAGAGAAGGCGGGCGCGCGAGAGAGAGGAGTGCCCGCGCAGCTGCAGCGAGCGAGGAGAGCGGAGGAGCGAGCGAAGGGGGAGGGGGACGCGCGCAGTGGCGTTAAAGATAATAAGGCGCGCTACTGATACCGATATCAGCGTCGCGTCCGTGACTTATTCGGTAGAGCGTCGCGCTGCGGCCCGCCAAGTCCTCTTTCTTTTAAAGATGGAGAGAAGACTGCGGACGCCGCCGACGGCGGTGGATGGTTTGGGGTCGCTTATAAAGTGTATTTACACTTAAAATAGCTCGCTCTCTTGTTGTTCTATGGAACAGCGACAGTGCAAGGCCAATGCAAAAGCGTTAAATGTCCTTATCCGCCTGTGACCTCTTGAAATCGTAACTCTGTCTTGCCAGCGGCTAGAGGTGCGTGGCTTTACCGCTCATGTCCTTGCTGCTACATGAGACATAACATCAATTCTCAATTACTGCCATCAGTTTTTCTCTTCCTTAATTACAGGAGCCAAGACAAGTGTACGGCAACACAGGTGTTCATTATTACCGTCTTAGACTTCATACCGAGGCCAAGTTCTGTCTTGCTCTTGAGCGGTAGCTTCAAATGCCTGCTGGAAATGAGGCAATCCCCGAGATTCGAGTGCTGGTAGATTTAGCGAAAACGAAGAATTGAGGCGAGTGGCACCACTAAACCGTTAGCCTCCCTCCGAATTCAGCCCTAATGGGAAAGTGATTGGAAAGCGCGTCGCGGTAACGGAATGGGGCCGTGTAGGTCGCTGCTCTGGAATAGGTAGAAATCAAAGGCGTATCAGTCGGGAATAGAATGCTATTTATTTAGCGTCTGTCAATTCATCCAAGTTAGAAAGATGAAAGACACACAGAGAGAGAAAGAGAGAGAAACAGAGAGAGGAGTAGAATGAAAGAGAGGCAAGCAGATGAATTTCCTGTTCGTGATTGCGGACTTACAAGCAAAAACTTACTAGCGACTTGGGGATAGGGACCTAGAACTTACTTCTAAAGAGTGAATTAAAATTGATGACAAAAATAATTTGAAGAAATGCGAAGATATTTTCAAAGAAAAAAAAAGGCTTGCTATGAACCAGGTAGACATGGCAGTCTCAAACCACGAGGCGCGATGGGTGGCGGCACTGCTCAGCCGCGACCTCGCCGATCCACTTTGGGCAGTCCGGCACGCCCAGAAAGCCGCCCGTGTCCAAGGACTTCTTGCAATAATATTTGCGTAAAAATCTTTGCAATAAAATATGCGTCAAATAAATGAAGCAAGTTTCAATTAAACATAAGTTCATATCACTTTGTTTTATGCTCAGCAAACAAGCGTTGCGAATCTCTAGAACGTAATCCATTCAAAGCAGATCCTGAGTCTGTACTTCCCATTATTCCCATGGGAGTAGAACACGCACCGCTGCAGGAGCCCACGTAGACACTAGCGCCAGATTCTCCTCTAGGTATGATTGTATGAAACTCTATTATTGGGCTCTATAGGCGTGCGCAGTGATGAATCTCCCCTCCCCCCACTTCATTGGGGAGGGGAGATTCATCACAGCGGACCCTACCTAATATGTCAATGTATGCGGCGCATTTCCTGCCAACCCCGAGTTGCAAGCCTACTCCTATTATGTGTCATTGTGTGGGGCTGACTCTTAAGGAGGGAGGCACAGCCATCCACCTACACTTTCTCCCCCCGTGCGCACAGCTATGTCGGGCTCAGAACAGAAACCACTCCATAAGTGTTCGATGGCGTTTGAAATCCTTGAGGCGCCTTACGCAGCCTCCGCGATAACAGTTTCCTCGAAGGCGACAAGAGTTCAAGACAATGGGGAGAGAGAAAGAGAGATGAAAAGGATGACAGATGACAGAAAGGGAGACACTATCACTTTCCTTCGGGTGTAAACTGATGTTTACGGTTGGCGTTGCGAAACAGCTTGGGCGATATAACTACTGTCCCCTGAACGTGTACGCTTTCTGGCGTTGCACGGCCTTTCTAGAAAGAGTGATGCTTTCTCAAAAGTCTCACGAAATTACCCCACAAGTTATTGACGAAATAGAACAATAGGATGAAAAAACCGTGGTGGTTAGCGGAATCCTGATTTATTGGACATAAATTATAAAACAAAACTTATGATAAATATAATTTGTTCTTTTACAGCACGTGAAGGGAAACATGTTGAAAGTGCCGACGGTGTCATTGGAGGCTATAAATAACAATCAAAGGAGAGATGTGGCACAAACAGCAAGCAAACCAAGATATCAGTAAAGATATCTTAACAATATCTGTTTTATAGACGTGAGCCCTACTCACGAAATCTCACCAACGTAACAAAAAGCATGCACAAAGAGAAAATACAACTTACCTCTTGTACCAATACTGCGCACGTCAAAAGTTCCATGATTAGCACCAAGCACCACCTGTTGGTAAGAATCAATACTTGTTACCTCGAACAACTATATATTGCGACGTGTTGTTGCCAAATTCTTGAGATACGTGGGTGCTTCAGCGTTTACGACAACATCCAACTCTGATATGTGGGGTTTAACGTCCCAAAACCACCATATGATTATGAGAGACGCCGTAGTGGAGGGCTCCGGAAATTTCGACCACCTGGGGTTCTTTAACGTGCACCCGAATCGGAGCACACGGGCCTACAACATTTCCGCCTCCATCGGAAATGCAGCCGCCGCAGCCGGGATTTGAACCCGCGACCTGCGGGTCAGCAGCCGAGTACCTTAGCCACTAGACCACCGCGGCGGGGCGACAACATCCAACTCTAAGCACAATAAAAGTTACATTGGCTTGAATATGTCTACCTAAATAATACTAAATGGCAAGTTTGGCAATTAATAAACAACGTCTACAGTTAGCGTTTTCATGCGTGATTCTATGAAAAGTGGCCCAATCATGTCAAAATGACAGCTTCTATGCTGTGAGCAGATATGCAAGGCCTAAATGTTTTGTGTCCACTATCGTGATAAAACGCAACACACTGGTTATCGCTTTCGTAAAACGTTTACATTTTAGTCAACATTGAGTACATAATAGGGTGAATGGTGGCGCTAGATGATTAAACCTACAAGATAATTTGAATGGATCATAATTATCTTGGCAGCTGCGTTTGAATAATCCTACTTTCTCCTATTTGCTGCGCTGAGTTCGAAGCAATCATTATTTAAAGCGTTACCATTTGCTTCTCTCTCTCTCTCTCTCTCACACACACACACACACACACACACGCGCGCGCGCACAAACACACACGCATGTACACACGCACACACGCACGGACATTATCAGGGCTCTTGTATATGTAATGGAGAATCTCGTTTCTATATTGTAACTGAACGTTGCTCTTTGAGGAGCCTGTATTTTGTTTCTTACCTTCAGTGCCTGATATTTCTAAAATAGGGTACAAAGGAAGCATACTATATTAATGCCTTTTTATATGAAACACATGCAGCGCGAACTGCGGCTTGATAATCGGGTTATGAAACAGAGCTATATTCTTTTTTTAAGTTTCCCTTAGAGAACACTGTTGCCGATCAGTTTTAATATTCTTTTCAGATAGCCCCTAATGGCTGCTTGTATATAGTCATTTAGAGGCGTGCGGAAAGTGCGGTACTTTAAAATTCAAGGCTCGTTATTACACATTTTAAACTTCGCACTTAAAGACTTCAACACTGACGCGCACATTTGTTTTTTTAGCTTGGAGGCTGCGCCATTGCCTAAACGCCCCAATATCAGCTTCCGTACTAAGATGTTATGTTTGCTCTGGCTTCATCCTGAATGTACTATAAAATGATAAAGCCTACCCCCCCCCCCCACCCCCGACATTTTCTACTTTGGGACCTCTGAATTTGCAGTCATATATTTATCTTACATTTTATTTGGTCAAATTAACTCTATTGGATGCTCTCAAGGCTCAGTAACATCGGCTATTGGCAACGCGTGCCAAAAACGTGGCTGGGTTGAAACTATGATTATTATTATTACAGCGGTAGTGTCCCACATATCACAACTCTTTACTTTTTGGAAAATAATAACTAGTATTCAAAATGAGAGTGAAAAGGGAAGAAGAAAATTGCACCATCTCTCATTAAAGAGAATGAGTAGAATTAGTGATTTACCCTAAAACAACGACTGACCCTTATAAATCGGCTCCATATAAATTGTGTCACGCCTCATATCCAAGCCTGCCGAAGCTGAATCTCTCCATGATGCTATAAAAAGCCGCAGAGCCCTTTTCGCTTCCGGAAACAGAAGAAAGCGGCCGCATCTAAGCTCGAAAACATCGAAAAGCACCAGTTAAATGATACCACACATAACAGTAAGGAAACAATGGAGAAAAAACAGGACATAAACAGCAAAATCGACATTATTTGCACTGGAAGGAAGGCGCTGAGATAAATTATTACCATCGTTAAATGGCCGTCGTATAGGCTGGTTCTTTACATAGTTCAAATTACGCAACTACACGTTCTTAGCACGGTTCTCACCTCCGATATTTCTAATATTTCTAAATATATAGCTTGCTCCTCGTCACAAACATTATGTGATTTTGTTCAAACTCGGTGATATTTTGTGTTGCCGTTTCTCTTTATTGCCTTCAGTAATTCCTAATTTGTGAGAGTATTGCAGTACTGCAAGCTGCATCGTGTCTATGTTCTCTTGTTTGTACGTGTCACTGAAGTAATTTTGTTACACTAGACAGATGTACTCACCTGAAGTGCTGTTAGTAGTATGCAATAAACTTCCCTGGTTTCGTCTATTTCAATACTTGCGCTGTTGTCCGTGACATCAGGGACGGCTGATAACTACTCCGTAGTAGACTACGAAGTATTCTAAATTGTTTACCACTTTTTCTAAACACCTCACCAAAGGCAATGCACTGGCGTATCCAGGGGCAACACATTGGGTCTTGACCTACCCCACCTCCCCCCATTCCAAAATTTTTCAGCCATAACATATAAGTACAAAAAACAAACATTTCAAAAAGGTGCCACCCCCCCCCCCCATTCGAAAAATACTTTTCGCCACGCGCCTGATGCAAGATAACTGCGACCTGCCTCTGGGCTCTACTGTACAACTAGGGCAGACTGAAGTGATATCTTGGAAGCGTTTGCATCGGTGATTCTTAAGACGGTCACGTGAAATATCACCGGTACCAAATGCTCAAATAATTGTTAATCATCTAGATATTCTAGCAAGAATTATGGGTCACCAAACGTGTCAATATATCTAATACCGTTTGCACCTCAATCCATAGAGAAGTATCATTCAACTTTCTTTTTATTTGCACTACAGCTATCCAATGAAATAATTTTACGCTAAAAAAGAAAAAAATAATTTTTTGTTGCTTTTTTTCTTATTTGCCTTGCTTTTTGTTGCCTGATGTGTCACTTAGCCTATAATAATTACTTATCACTCTATATTGTATAATTGATTTCCATTCACTCGTTGCTTGTTAACTTGATCTGATTTATTGATTGTTATAATGCATCGAGGGTCCCGTTACAGTTTTTAACTTTGGGACCCTCGTCTGTATATTAATATTACTGTACTACTTTTTTGAAATGAATAATAAACTGAAACTGAAACTGAAACATACAAAGATTTGTTGTGCGATGGCCCTAGATTATATAAAAGCGCATATTTAAAACATTGAGAAACTTAAAAACAAAAACAATAAAGGCAGTCTTTATAAAATGTCGTTAGTTATAGCTTCAACATCCCTCTAATTTCTTGCACACTGCATTAAAAACATAAATCCTCTACAGTGAATACACAAATTTGAATATGTTGGCTTCGCGTGGTTGCTAGAAATCATGCTTTATATTTTACACTAATCCTTTCTCATGCATCTGAAGCAGTCATAAAGTCACTGTCATTTGAACGAATCCCTATGACATGCGGTAACATTAATAAACGTCAGCAAAACGAACGACAAGAACTACAAACGTAGTATTTTTTAATGACCTTAGAAAAGAAAAATGGATTCGCATTATTCGTATTTAACTGAGAGATGTTAAAGAAGCCGTTCTTGTCATAGACACAAACCAAAACAAAACGTACACCAACATAGTCAAGTAAGACTTAAAGCGAAACTTCTTTCTAACAATCTATGTTGTCCGGAATTTATACAGTGTTTTAGGAAAGTTTATTTACCGGGAGCATGTGACAGAAAGCAAGAACCAACCAGAGCAAAGAAAAAAAAAGTCGCTTTTGGTGAAGCGGTCTAAAAAAGTGACACAAAGGAAACGTCGAGCATTTCCGCCGGCGTTTCCTACTTGCAGTTCAACTTTCGTCTTCTCCCGCACCGTTGTCGCCCCATGAAACTCCATTCTTCATCACAGCTCAGTTTACCATGGCGTTGAGACTATTTGGCTGCACTCGAGAGAGAGAAAGAGTGGGATAGAGAAAGGAAGCGGAAAGGCAGGGAGTTGCTTTGGCTTGGTTGGCTAGCCTACACGTGGTGTGGCGGAAAGGGGAAATAATAATAGATAACAGAACAGGAGAAAAGGGTTGCACTAGAGGCTGGCTAACGCTGTAAGCTGGCTCAGTACAAGCCTTCTTCATAAAGCGGTGCGTTGATTGCGAAGGCGAGTTTTTTTTGTGTGCTTTATTTCCGCGACAATCTATATTCTGTATATTCAGGTTAGAACGCTACTAGTACACTCCACCCAAGTGCGACACTTGCTGCAAGCGCTTTCGTTATGAACCATGACAGTGACAGCGGGAGAGTTGCAAACAAGAAAACTAGACAAGAGATTCGCTCAGTATTGCCCTCCATTCGTTTGCTTTTATGTTAGTGCACAGCGGCCCTGCTCAGACGCCTACGCTGTGCACTATCACACGCAGTCAGTACTAACGCCAAGAAAGCAAATACTAAAGTTTTGAAGAAACTTGTGCATAGTTGTGACGCAGCTTGAAACGGAATGCTATATACACGATAAGTACATGGTACACCTATAGCGTAATTACGTAAAGAGGATGTTCCTTATAGGCCAGCGCACGAGGACGAGAAGCAGGGAAGGTGAGGCCGCCTCCCTCGTATCTTTTGAAGCGAGGGGGGGGGGGAGGAAGTCAAGGTCTGCCCTACATATTCAACATTAGGTAGGGGGCATAGTGGTGATCTTCCCTTCTTCCCCTCCCCCTCCTGAAGCGAAACTCCCGCATGTCCATGATGTTCATAACGTAAAGAACCATGCAGTTTTTACCATGTTTGAATAAACTTATGCATGCTTAATGAAATAATGTACAGTCAGATAAAGTTGGGTACATTTATTTATTTCAATGACACAGCAGAAGTGAGCTTTATGATTTCTGCGTGAGTAGATAAGCCATTTAGAAAACTTGGTCATGCTATCTGATCAAGCTATACACCAGAACACAGAGAGTTCAATGTGCGCCGCCATACTTACGCAGCACGTCACGCCATCTGTCCCAAGCGCGGCGAAGCAACACCCTGAGCTGTCGTGCTAGGAGATGCTCCGCAATTCATACATGAAACTTGCCAACCGCGAGTTCAGCTGTAAGCATGTTTCACGCTTTTACACTCCTCGAAATTCGGGCTGTTTTCTTGTGAAACGTCGAGAAGACCTTCCTTGACAGTCCGGAATGTCTACAGCACGTGCATTGGAGTCTGCGGAAGCAACGTTACCAGGTACGTACTTTCGGGATGAAAAGAAACGTGAACAATGGAAAGCCTGACTTTTTGACTCAGTCGAACTGCCGACATGCCTCGATTTTGCTAGGCAAAACTTGCGCCTTCAGTCGGCGTCACCGTTTAGCTAGAAGCCGGCTCCGGCTTGCACTCACGCACCGCATGTGTTTATAATTTGCCAGTCATGCAAAAGTGCCAGCCAGATCACGATTTTCTTGTTCTATGGTGATGCAACAGAATGGCAACTGACAGGCCAAATTTTCTATGTTGAAGTATCCTCAGAAAGACTATTGTTAAAAACTATCGTTTCTTTAGAACTGCTTGTGTCCGCATAACCATTTCGTACAAACTGACTTTAGCATGCTGCCCGGACAAAAAGAAATAACGACTAAAGAAAGCTACCGTGCGTCCCAGAGGTGATTCTTTAGAAGCTACATTAAATATCGCGCGACATTGAAATGTTTGCGTTACCGTAGTGTATTTTTAGTTTTTTTAACGAAATGGTTATCCGGTGCTCCACATCACCAAGAAGGGAACAATTGACTTGTTTAGAGGAAGTGGTTAACGATTTTGATTACTTGGTACTCTACTATGGGAAAGCATAAAGCCGTCTAGTGGGCGTCACACTTGATAAGTCCCTAACACACGTGTGACTGTGCCACGCACTTGTTTTCAGTACAAAAACAACTCTTTCCACGCTTCTGGCGTAAAGACGGATGTTGAGCGACTTAAAGAAACGAGAACCTTGTTTACATATCAACGCGGAACGTCTACAATCCCTCGTTAGTGAAGTTAGAACATTGTCAACAATCTAATATTTGGCACAAAAACAAGATGCGCTTGCCTCATCATTTCAGGTTATTAGTGGTTGTTGATTAAACTGAGGTCATTAAATTTATTATGACAGCACGGTAGTTTTATGGACGCATTCAAACTTTATCGTTCCGAGGTGCCCCTTAAAAAACTGTGGTAATTCGAGGTGTTTGAAATTTTGGGCACACCGCTTTACATTCCATAGAAATTTATGATGTTGTCAACTGAAAATCATTTGCTAGTTATTTAAAACGTTGAGCTTGCTAATTCGACACAGATAATCGGTGGTACAGCATTTTGATAGCTTGACAAGGGTGCATAATAGCCTATGACAAGTTGGCATAGATTAAAGTGGACACGGTGTGTTGCAAGAGTATCTTTGCATTGTATTCTAATAAAAATGAGAGCGTAGTGGTACAAAAGTTAGCCTATCGCTCAGGCTGACGTTATATACAACTGGTAAAATTGGCACGAACTCCAGGGTTACAAAGTCCTAGCTGTAAAACGAAATGATTGCCTCTAGAAGCGATGGCCCAATACAGCGATAAGGCTTCCACTGTATTGTCAGATATTATGTCGGGCCTTCATGTTGTCAATATGCACTGATTCTGCTCGTTAAAATAGCTGACTGTCAGTTGAATCTGCGAACTACACTTATTTTCCTATAAAAACCTGTGGCGCTATTTTTGTGAGAAATACCACTCATGCTAGATCTGATCCGCGTATAGATAACATATTATTATTTATGCAACAATATTATTTATGCTTGTTGGGCTTCCCAAGTTTCCTGCTCCACTTTGTCGTTTTTAATGTAGTATACTCTTTCCGTAACTAACCGTTTCTTCGTGAATCTCGCGTGAAGGGAGTATAATATTGTTATATAGGTGTATATAGGTGTGCAACACCTATATAGTTTAGTTGTGAGGGCTTTCACTAGACCAGAAATTCTTGCTTTAGAGCAGTGTACCTACGTTCTCGAGATAATTGAGCCTCAATGTATCAATATACAATCGTCACCGATATACCAAAGAGGCACAAAATTCCGACCTTAGGTACTGGCTAACGTGCAAAGATGTTAGGAAAAGAGAAAGTACCGCCTGAAGGCCATTATTTTTAATAAAGCTCCAATGATAATGGCAATACACACTCGGGGAGAAACTATTTGCTAAGATCCTGGGGTCGCACTTTTTACATAATAGATTTCTTTCCATTTTGAACAACACGTGTCTATCCATATAAATATGTTGCATTGCGTTCGGGGCGGATGACGGTGTTGCGTGATGAGCCCCCTCCCGAGCGGAATAGAGCACATCACTGTTACGGCCGACTGCAACTTTATGTCAAAGCTGCGTATACGAAGCACCGAGGCTTCACACACCAGCATGGGCAACTGGGAAATTGAGCAGGACAGGGTGATTGTCGCATGGCGAGCTGGCATTAAAGGTGTTCTCCCCGCCCAATACACCGACATGTTTTAACGTCGTGCACCCCTTGGTCAGTCTTCAGCACATGTTCGTGCCTTGAATAAGCGACCATGTAGTGAGATTAAAAAAACAGCTCAAAAGAGGTTCAATAAAAGGTAAATGAAAATTTCAAAAGGGATTCAATTTTCGGAAGTAGTTTAGAAAGAGAAGGTAAGCGCCATGGCGAAAAGAGGCCTCCTGCCATCAATAACAATATTGTAAGAGACATTACTCTGAAGAAGGCAACAGATTAAGAAAGTAGACCAGACATATATATATATATATATGTTATAAACTTCGAGAATAGTGCAGTATAGGAAACAAAACAATAAAATATTTATTTAATCCTAACAGTTTCGGCTGGTGGACCAGCCTTCTTTGGAGGATGTAAGTGAAATGGTGGTGGTGGTAGTGGTTCATGTGGAAAAGGAAAAAGGCACCTAATTTCTGTCTGCCTACAGGCGACACGGCGCAGTGCCTTTGGGTGGGGTAGAGGGGGATGAAAGAGGATAGGAGAAATAGTGGTGGAGTGTAGAGAGGGATGTCCGGGCCGCTTCAGCGCGAGCAGCAGGCCGTCGGCAAGGGCAAGGGCAGCATGGCTCCTGGGGTCAGTGGTAGGCGGCAATTCCCGACTCCTCCACGAACTCCGCCAGGCTGCGGAGTGCTGCTGGATGTGGACGAGACGGGAACAGCAGGTTTTCCAGGGTGGAGACGGGCAGACCCTGTCTCCTGTAGGCCGCGTAGGCCCTCAAGCGTTCCTGTGCTAAGCCAGGGCAGGCACAGAGGAGGTGTTCGAGGGTCTCTGGGTCGCCGCAGCGGCTGCAGGCCGGGGAGGGACAGAGGCCCTTGGCGTGGCGGCGGGCCGCCGTCCATACGCAGCCAGTCCGCAGTCGTAATAGAGAGGCCCGTTCTCTCCTGGTGAGGCCCCTCTCTGGGAGAGGCTTTGGTCCTCGCCCGCCGGCCACCCTCGGGTCTGGGTGGACTGTGGTGAGGAGCCTCTTGAGACGGGCCTGTGAATAGTCCCGGGCCGCCACGGCACAGGAGTATGGCGTACCAGGCTGGTGGGCAGCCTTGGCGAGGGCGTCCGCCTTCTCGTTTCCAGCGATGCCCACGTGGGAGGGCAGCCAGTGGAAGGAGACGGACACCCCGGCGTCGGTGAGGGCGCGAACCTTGGCTCTCAGGAGGCAGGCCGTCAGTCCGGCAAGGCGGGAGTTGGCCAGGGTCTGCAGGGCCGCCTTGCTGTCGCATAGAACCGCGGCCGGCTGAAGGGGGATGTCCTCAGCCAGCAGGTCCACTGCGAGATGCAGTCCAGCCAGTTCCGCAGCCGTGGAGCTCGCCGAGAAGGGAAGCCTGCACTGCCGGCTGATGGTTCTGGACGGGATTACGCATGCGGCCGCTGCGGTCCCGTCTGGCATCACAGATCCGTCCGTGAACACCTGCAGCCGTCCCTCCAGTTGTTCCTGGAGCTTGCAGAAGGCCGCCTGTTGCAGTGCGGCCGCAGGCGTTCGTCGCTTGGTTGCCCCTTCCAAGCAGAGGTGGACCTCTGGTGGCTGGTGGTGAGGCGGTGGAGAGGCAACCGGAACTGGCGGATCTGGGACCATTTGGTGGTATAGCAGGCAGAGGCCTCCCATCCGTGATCCGGGCTGGCTGCGGAGACGCTCCAGGAGGGCCCTGCCGTCGGTGGCGCGGTGAAGGCGGTCAATGTGGCCCAGCGCTCGTAGCAGCATACGTAACGACAGGGGCCACTCTCCTGCCTCTGCGAGAGTTGCTGCCACCGGCGAGCTTTTGGGAAGCCCCAGGATGGCCCTCAGTGCACCTCGGTGGAGTCCCTCCAGCAGGCGTCTCCTGGCCGGTGTCAGGCTCACCAGCGGGAAGGCGTACAGGAGGACCGAGGACGCCGCAGCCTGGTTGAGCCGGAGGGCCCACTTGGTGGAGCAGCCGCGGCCACGCAGCTGCAGCCTGCTGATGGCGCCCTGGACGCGCCGCACTTTGGTGGCAGCAGCCTTGGCAGCCGGGATCCAGGTGAGTCGGTGGTCGATGGTGAGCCCCAGGTACTTCACCACCAACCTCCAAGTCAGGCTGCGATTGCCAATCCTCAGCCGTCTCACGTGGTTGCGTGCTGCCGCCAGCGGGTGAATCAGCAGGGCCTCGGTCTTTGTGGCAGAGACCTTAAGCCCGATGCCTCCGAGGTAGGTTACCACTGCATCGAGGACCGCCTGCAGTGATCTCCTGATGGCGGGGATGGACCGCCTTGGTCCCCGGACCCAGAGTGCCACGTCGTCTGCGTAGATAGAGCAGCGGGTCGGGAACCTGGTGTCTGTTGGGAGGGACGCCGGAAGTCCTGCCAGTGCGATGTTGAAGAGGAAGGGGCTCAGTACTGAACCCTGTGGGACACCAGCAGTGATGACCCTGGGTTGGCTGGTTGCCCCTCCAACGCGGACGCGGAAGGTCCTCCCAGACAGGAAGGCGGTCACGAAGCCTCGGAGGCTACCGCTGATGCCGAGGCGGTCCAGGGCCGCCTCGACCGCCACGTGTGGGAGTCTGTCGAAGGCGCTCTCCACGTCCAGCAGCAGCAGCATGGCCACGTCCCCGCTGCCCCTGGCGTCCTCGAGGGTAGCGACGACGTCCGAGATGGAATCTGCCGTGCACCGGTGCCGCCTGAAGCCCGTCTGCTGCTCCGGGAAGAAGCCCAGGTGGTCAGCAATCCACTCCAGTCTCTCCAGAGCCACCCTCTCCATCACCTTGCAGGGCGCGGAGGTGAGAGACACTGGCCAATATGAGGAGAGAGCCGTGGCCTTCCTCCGGGGCTTCAGGATTGGCGCCACCACAGCACTTTGCCAGGACTCAGGTAAGGCTCCGGTGCACCAGACGTCATTGTAGTATTCCAGGAGTCGTTGACGGCCACCTCCATCCAGGTTGCGGAGCATTTGGAAGGTGATGCCGTCGGCCCCTGGAGCACTTCGTCGCTTGGTCCTCTCGAGGGCTGCCACCAGCTCATGTATCGCTATGGGCTCTTCGCACAGCTCCCGCACCTGCGCGGACACCCATCTGGGATGGTGACAGGAGGTAGGGCAAGGGAGGGCAGCAGGCGGTGGTGCAGCAGGCAGTGGGGCTCTATCTCTGGCAGCAAACTGGTCAGCCAGCCGTTCTGCCAGGTTCGCAGCCGTGGTTGACAGGTGAACAGCCAGGGACAGTCCCTGGTTCAAGGCCCGGGGCGCCATCAGCAGGCACTTCAGCAGGCGCCAGGCCTTCGTCCCATCCCGCGAGCTGCTGATCGAGGCGCACACGCCCTGCCAGCCCTGGTTCCGGCGCCTGCGTGCGTGACGTCTGCAGACGGCATCGATTCGCCGGAAGACCGTCCAGTGCTCCGGTTGGCGTTTGTTCAGGGCTTGCCGCTCTGCACGTCGCCGTGCCGCCCTCAGAGCCAGGTGCCGGATGTCTGGGGCGGGCTGTCCCTGCTGAACCTTGGCAGTGACCGTTGCTGCCCTCGCACTGTGGGCCACCTGTTGCAGCAGGTCCCCGCTGCTCGTGTCCTGCTGGAGTAGTCGCCGGTAGGCCCGCCAGTCCACCACGCGGTACTCGCGGTCCCGTGGAGCCCTACCTCTGAAGGGGGACAGCAGGATGGGCAGGTGGTCCGAGCCCCAGGTGTCCGGGAATGGCGACCAGGCATACCGGCAACCCTCCGTGGCAACGCTGAGGTCTATGGCAGTGCTGGTGACCTGCTGCCCACGACGGAGGAAGGTGTTGGCACCCGAGTTGAGGATCGCCAGCCCCAGCTGCTGGAGGACATCACGCAGCTCTCTGCCACGAGCGTCAGTCCTACGGCCGCCCCATGCTGGGTGTTTCGCATTGACGTCCCCGCAGAGCAGGAACTCCCTGCCCAGGCGATGCGCCAGCTGACGGAGGCATCTGGGGTCCCAGGGCTGGCCCGGCCGAATGTAGATGCTGGCCACAGTGGTGTCCTGCCCCCCGATGCGGATGCGGACGGCGCAGCATTCGAAGGGGCCCCCAGCCAGGTCAGCCACCTTCACCTCTGCCTGCGGGAGCTCACGCCTGGGGTAGATAGCACACCGGGAACGTCCTTGCTGGTGGCTGTCGTTCAGGCAGGGGGCATCAGGGCAGGTCGCCAGAGTGCAGCCAGTCCTGCTGCTGTATCCGACGTACCCTGGCAGGCGAAGGTCCTCCGCCTGGGCATACACCTCCTGTAGTGCAAGCACGTCGTAGTCGCTCCGCAGGAGGTGCTCTGCCAGGTCGTCTCTCCGCCGCCCCAACCAGTTTACGTTCCACTGCAGAACGCTAGGGCGTCGGTCTCGGCTCGTTCCCGGTGGGGAGCTAGCCATGATTGGTTGTGGGGAGTGGAGAGCCGCCCATCTGTAAGCAGATGGCTCGAAGAGGGTGGTCCAGGGGAAGAGACTCTCCCACAGACCGCAGGGTGTTCAGCAGGGTGGCGACAATTCGGTAGGCCGGGTCAGCTGGAGGCAACTCTACTGTCGCAGCAGGCGGGGCCGCAGGAGCCATGGGCACAGCAGGCCGGCCTCCGGGGGCAATAGCTGCAGGCTGGGCCGCGGGAGTGGCAGCTGCAGCAGGAGGGGCCTCAGGAAGAGCAGTGGCCGCTGGCAGGGCCACAGGGGCAGCAGCGCTGGTGGACTGCAGTCCCTGGGGTGGCTGGCGGCGAGATTTTCGAGGCGCCGGGATGGGTCTGGCCGGAGGGGGTGGCGGCGCGGGGTGGCCCTTCACCACGCTTGCAAACGTCCGCGCCTCCTGGATCTCCTCTCGCACCGCTGCTGCCACAGCGCGCCTCGAGAGGATGGCTGGGGAGGATGCCATGATTGTGGCAATCTTCCGCTGCTCCTGCCACCGGGGGCACTCTGGGGTGTCTGCAGAGTGAGGGCCCCCGCAGTTGACACACCGGGTCTGTTTGCAGCCCTCCCCAAGGTGGGTCCGGCCACATCTGATGCAGCTGCCTGGCCAGCTGCAGCTCTCCTTCACATGGCCGAACCGACCGCATTGCCGGCACTGCAGAGGGCGGGGTCTGGCTGGCCGCACTGGGAAACGGACCAAGAAAAGTGAGACGTGCTCCGGCGGCACAGGGCCGGCGAAGCGGAGCGTCACAGTTCGCCCCTCCCTAGCAGCAGAGAGCACCGGAACGGCCGACTTTATCCCAGGCAGCAGGCTGTCCACCGCAGGCTCCCCGTCGACACCATGTAGGAACCCCGTGCTGGTCTTGTGGTCAGCGGGTTCCTTGGCAGTGACGGGGATCCCCTTTAGCTCCTTGATGGTCAGGAGCTGCTCCAGGCACTCTCGCGTGGTAGCGTCGGCAGCCACAATGTTGCGTTTGTGGTTTACGCGAATTGCGGCCACGCCGGGCCTTGTAGAGAGCGCCTGTGCGAGGATGAGGCGTGGGGATCCACTGAAAGTACCTCCGGGGGCTGACGGCCGGAACAGAACTGTGCCCACAATGGCCGGGTCGACCGGGAGAGCCGCAGCAGCAGCCAGGTCCCTGGCACGGCGTCGGGCACTTTTGGTAGTTACCACCTGGAAGCCCTCTGTGTCTGGGGGACTCCCCGCTGCACTGCTGTCCTTCCTTGTGGTGTCCACTGCAGTGGGGGCCTTGCTGAAGGGTTGGGGAAGGTTGGCAGCTGTGCCCTCCGAAGCAGTAACCGGGGGCTTCTTCTTGGTTGGCTTCTTCTTCCCCTCCTTACTGCGGTTGGTATGTGTGGCCCCCGCTGAGGATGTGTGCAGAAAGTCTTTTGCCGTATAAGGGGCTCCCTTTCGGGTGGTGCCCCCTGTAGCGGTACGACTAATAACCTCTTCGACCACCTCCATGGCAGCTGAAGCGTCAGAGGGTGGGTGGTTGGGAGGTTCGGTGGTCCCTTCTGTTGCAGGGGCGGGTGGAGTGCTCTCCACTTCTTGGGGAGAGGCGTGTGGTTCCTCGTCGGGGGAGGTAGTGGCCGTTTGCTTTCGAGGAGCGTGGTCATCCTCGTCCCCGCTCTCTTCCCGCAGCCTCTTCCGTGAGTTGAAGAAGTCCATGGACTCGTCCTCATCGGAGCTCAAAGGTAGTGGAACGCCAGCAGGCCCCTGTGTCTGCCCAGGAGCTTCGCTCTGCGTGGGGTTTTGTGGTGGCTGCTCCTCTGCAGTTCTGGTGGCTATGATGGCAGGTGCGACCCCGCTGGCGCACTGAGAGGCCGGCAAGGGGGCCTGTGTGGGGGCGACAGGGTTGGCCAGCAGCCACTTCTCCACTATAGCTTGGATATTCTCCGTCGCTATCTTTTCGAAGAAGAGGTGGTGGTGTGCCTGTACCCTGTTGGATGGGAGGCTCTCCGATCTTCGGTGAGAAAAGCGACGCCGTGTGGGCTCTTCAGGAGTTGGGGCAGCAACTAAGGCGCTGTCTGCCGATGGGGGGGATGCCACGATGGGCGAGCGGGCGTCGGGGGCGGTGTTGCGCCTAGGGGAATGCATCATCACACTCGCGCACGAGTTCCCAGGGATGCGCGACACCGCTCAGGAAAACAACACTTCACAATTAGTGCGAGAGAAAAAGAAGAAAAACGAACGCACTAAAAAGGATCGCGAAGCGTCACTGTCAATGTTCGCTTAAAAAAAAAACGCACACTGCACAGGAGTGGTTGCCTAAAAGCGATGTCACACGTAACAAGCACTAGCTGTTCGTGATAGCTGAAGCGGCTGTGCACCGCACACACAGGCGCGGCGAAAGCGCGTCTAAGCTACACGCAATGAGCCGTGGCCCTACACCACGACACACGCCGGTCGGCCGCGTACAACACGCGAAGTGAAAAAGGAATTAATTCACTAACCGGCAGTGTGAAGTGTGGGGGGTTCCGGGCAGTCCATGGCAGGCTATTCCACAGCAGTTCCGACCGCAGATCAGAGTAGATGTCCGTCACTGTCGCAGGAGCGCGAACGAATTGCTGCGGAGGAGCCGTACTCCTGAAGAGCGCGGCCTGCGAGCGACCGCACTCAGCGGGAGTTGGGGAGCGACTGACGTCAAGGAGAGGCAGCGAAAAAGCGCGGAGCGCACAGACACAACCGTCTCCTCTGGCTGTCCAAACTGGTCTCCAGTGAAATGATACAAGTTCCCGTAGCAGAGGGTCACCCTCACAGTTTAAAGACCCTCCAAAAAAGAAGAGAGAGAGAGACAAGCGGGCGAACGAGGTAGCAACAGACAACAAGAAGCAGAAGAAGGAGAGGAACTAGAAAGGAGCGACGGAGAGCCGCCGGAAACGAGCGGTTAATTCTGGCATTGTTACTGGGTATAGGTAAGACGCGCCGCCAGCGGAGGCGACCAAGAAAAACGGAAAAATGTGGAACATGTTTTGCTTACTCGCATCCCACACATGGATCGAGTTTAAGTTCACGTGGTTCGGCGGCTGGCCCGCGGCATCGGGCCACACACACACACACACACACACACACACACACACACACACACACACACACACAAGAAGCATACGACCCGCTCCAGCTTTCGGAAAATCATGGCCACGTTGGAAAGCTAATGTGCCCTCTCCCCCTCCCTCCACCTGCCCTCTCTTGCAGTATGACTGGTTGTACATTTTTCTGCAAGAGAGGGCAGGTGGAGGGAGGGGGAGAGGGCACATTAGCTTTCCAACGTGGCCATGATTTTCCGAAAGCTGGAGCGGGTCGTATGCTTCTTGTGTGTGTGTGTGTGTGTGTGTGTGTGTGTGTGTGTGTGTGTGTGTGTGTGTGTGTGTGTGTGTGTGTGTGTGTGTGTGTGTGTGTGTGTGTGTGTGTGTGTGTGTGGCCCGATGCCGCGGGCCAGCCGCCGAACCACGTGAACTTAAACTCGATCCATGTGTGGGATGCGAGTAAGCAAAACATGTTCCACATTTTTCCGTTTTTCTTGGTCGCCTCCGCTGGCGGCGCGTCTTACCTATACCCAGTAACAATGCCAGAATTACCCGCTCGTTTCCGGCGGCTCTCCGTCGCTCCTTTCTAGTTCCTCTCCTTCTTCTGCTTCTTGTTGTCTGTTGCTACCTCGTTCGCCCGCTTGTCTCTCTCTCTTTTCTTTTTTTGGAGGGTCTTTAAACTGTGAGGGTGACCCTCTGCTACGGGAACTTGTATCATTTCACTTACATCCTCCGAAGAAGGCTGGTCCACCAGCCGAAACTGTTAGGATTAAATAAATATTTTATTGTTTTGTTTCCTATACTGCACTATTCTCGAAGTTTATAACTTTTATTACGGTAGCCGGAAGAAACTCTGATCGTCTATTTTATCTATATATATATATATATATATATATATATATATATATATATTGTCACGTGATTACAGAACGACCACGACGTCTGTTCACAGGAGCAGCACTGGACGTCGAGCCGAACCGAACGTTAGAGCTTGAGCACACCAACCGTCCTGTTCTTCTTTCACACCGTGGCACATACTCGCATTGGCATGGCTAAACCTCGTTCCATGCCTGTGGCATTACCCCTCCCCCCTTCGAAAAAAAAGTACCACCCCGATGACCAATGCCGATTAAAAGTTAAAGTAATCGCGTACACGCACAAAGACGCATGATGAAGCAGTGTCAGGTGGCTCGGGGGTAGTGTGGCTTCATCCGTGACACACGAACAATGTCGGCCTGTTGGGAACGTCGAGATCGCTGAGCTGTGTCTTCAAGCAGAATTTCGTAGTTGACATCTGTGAGGCGCCGTAGTACTCTATAGGGACCGAAGTAGCGGGGAAGTAACTTTTCCGAGCGGCCCCTTTGGCGAACGGGGATCCACAGCCAGACCAGATCACCGGGTTGGTAAATAACATGACGATGACGGGAGTTGTACCTCTGCGAGTCGATTCGTTGTTGTTTTCGGATCCGCTCGAGTGCAAGCTGGCGGGCCGCGTCGGCGAGCCAGATAAAGTCGTTCGCATCAGTAGTAATATCGGTCGTGTCAGGCAACAGCATGGCATCAAGCATCGTAATTGCTTCTCGGCCGTGAAGCAACCGGAAGGAAGTGAAACCCGTAGTCTCTTGAACCGCAGTGTTGTAAGCGAACGTTACGTATGGCAAAATTGCATCCCAGTTTTTGGGATCACGGTCGACGTACATAGATAGCATGTCAGCGAGCGTCTTGTTTAATCTCTCCGTCAGACCGTTGGTTTGCGGATGGTATGCGGTTGTTTTGCGATGAGCTGTTCCACTAAGTCTCGTGACGTCTTGAATCAATTGGGCTGTAAAGGCTGTTCCACGGTCAGTGATAAGAACTGTTGGCGCTCCATGGCGGAGGACGATGTTGTTGATGAAAAAATACGCAACCTCATTGGCGGTGCCTCGTTGTAGGGCTTTCGTTTCGCAATACCTCGTTAAATAGTCAGTAGCGACTATGATCCAGCGGTTGCCATCATGTGACTTTGGAAAGGGCCCAAGCAAGTCTATGCCGATTCGTTCAAACGGTTGTGACGGGGGTGCAACAGGCTGCAATAAACCAGCAGGACGCACAGGTGGGGCTTTATGGCGCTGGCAATGATTACACGTTTTGACGTAATGCTTGACATCCTGGGTGAGCTTTGGCCAGTAGTAGCGAGTTCGAATCCGGGAAAGGGTACGTGCGAAACCTAGGTGGCCGGAGGAAGGCTCGCCGTGGCAGGCAGATAAAATGTCAGCACGTAGCCCTGGCGGAACGACGAGGAGGTACTCAGTCGCATAAGGTTCGAAGTTCTTTTTTGTAGACGATGTCGTTGCGGGGACAAAATGACCCTGAACGTGCGAATGCCGATGGTGGACTCGAGCTGCGACCTTGAAGGTATTTGATAAGTTGTTGGATCTCTGAATCATTCCACTGTTGCTGGGCCAAGTTAAGATTCACTGACTGCACAAAGAAAATGGCCATCGGTATCATCCTCCCTCGATATCGTCGCGAGGGGTGCGCGCGAAAGGCTGTCGGCATCAGTGTGCCTGCGGCTCGACTTGTAAACGACTGTAACATCAAATTCCTGAAGGCGTAAGCTCCACCTCGCGAGGCGCATGAAGGGTCCTTGAGATTGACCAGCCAACAGAGGGCATGATGGTCCGTAATTACTCTGAATGGACGGCCATACAGATACGGTCGGAACTTTGTTATCGCCCAAATAACAGCAAGACATTCCTTCTCCGTGGCCGAGTAGTTAGTTTCCGCAGATGACAAAATGCGGCTAGCATAAGCGATGGGGCGTTCAGCGCCGTCTTGCCACTGGACGAGGACTGCACCAAGACCGATGTTGCTTGCGTCAGTGTGAAGTTCGGTGGCGGCATCTTCATCAAAGTGCCCTAGTAAGGGTTCACTCTGAAGGCACTGCTGAAGCTGGGAAAAAGCGGCTCTCTGCTCTGGACCCCACACAAAAGGAGTATCCTCCTTCGTTAAATGGGTAAGGGGTTCAGCGATGTTGGCAAAGCTCTGGACAAAGCGCCTGTAGTAGGCGCAGAGACCCAAAAACCGGCGCAAATCCCGTTTGTTCGAAGGTGGAGGAAATGCAGCAACAGCCATGGTCTTTTCTGGGTCTGGTCTAATGCCATCTTGACTGATAAGGTGGCCGAGGAACTTTAGTTCTTCATATCCGAAATGACACTTCTCCGGTTTTAGCGATAGGCCTGCGGATCGAATAGCGACGAAGACGGACTGAAGTCGTTGTAAATGTTGTTCAAATGTTTTGGAAAAAACAACGACGTCGTCTAAATACACGAGGCAGGATTCCCACTTAAGACCGGACAGGACAGTGTCCATCATCTTTTGGAACGTTGCCGGTGCAGAGCACAATCCAAATGGTAACACTTTGAATTCGTAAAGGCCATCGGGAGTTATGAATGCTGTTTTTTCCCTGTCACGTTCATCGACCTCGATCTGCCAGTAGCCGCTGCGTAAATCCATTGAGGAAAAATATCTGGCATGTCGAAGTCGATCCAGCGAATCATCTATGCGTGGGAGAGGGTAGACGTCTCTCTTCGTCACTTTGTTGAGCTTCCGGTAATCGACGCAAAATCGAAGAGTGCCGTCTTTCTTTTTAATAAGTACGACGGGTGACGCCCATGGACTGTTCGAGGGTTGGATGACGTCGTCGTCGAGCATCTGTTTCACTTGAAAACGTATTGCCTCTTGTTCTTTTTGCGACACGCGGTAGGCGTGCTGTCGTAAAGGCCGTTCGGTAGGGTTCGTTATATTGCGGTGCTTCACGGTTGGGGTCTGCTTGATTTTGGAGGTGGACGCAAAGCAATCACTATACGTACGTAAAATCATGCGTATCTGCTGTTGCTGCGCACACGATAGCTGGCAATTGACGTCAACTGTACTGGCTAATGCAGTGTTACCTTCGGCAGCAGTGGCAATCGGAGCGATAGTGGAACATTCTTCGTCATCAATGGCTTCAAAGGTCGCGATCGCTGTTCGCTTTGCCAAGTGTTGGTACTGGCCGCTGAAATTCGTGATCAGAAGCTGAGCCCTCCGATGTTTCAGTTTGACGATAGCACGCGCGACACAAATCTGCCGAGCCAAGAGCACCGAGAGGTTAGTTTCCGCGATGCCACTACTGTTGTCACAGTCGCTCTCCACAGTTACCAACATACTGGCTCGCGGCGGCAGTGCGATGGTGTCGTCAGCAATTCGAAGTGTTGTGGTCGGTGCAACTGCATCCTTTCGTAGGGCTGTATGGTCGTTAGATAACGTTATGAGCAGGTCGCGAAGGTTAATAATGGCTCCATGCTCGCGGAGAAAATCCATTCCGAGAATCAGGTTTTGGGAGCATTCGCGCAATACAACAAAGGAAACAATGTACGTCGACTCACGAATTCGGAGACGGGCAGTGCACATTCCTAGCGGTGTCAATAGGTGACCTCCCGCAGTCCGGAGGTTGGTTCCATGTCCCCAAGGTGTCGTTACCTTTCTTAGCTGTGCAGCGAAGTCAGCGCTTATAACAGAATAATCGGCACCCGTATCTACCAGAGCGGTCAGCGGGTGGTTGTCGACAAGGATAGAGATACGAGCAGAGACCCGTTTGTCGTCGATGGCACACGTCGGTGAAAGAATGTCGTCGGATGTCGGCAGGCAAATCGGGGGAGGGTCTTGTAACGGTCGATCAACAGCGGCCTCACCCACAGAGGTCGCTGTTCTTAGTTTCCCGGGCACGGGCTTGTGGATCTAGGCAATCTTCCTGCAAGGACGTCCGCAAAGGTCGATTGTTGGCCAGGTGACGCAGAACGCCGTGGAGATGGTGAGCGGGATTGGCGACGCGGAAGGGTTGAGGATCGTTGGCTTGCCAAATATTCGGCGATAGCACGGGGCCGCTCACCATCTCTGGGTCGACGAGCATCTGGACGAAAGCCAGGAAGACCGATGTGCCTGTAGGCGCACTCACGGTAGATGTGACCTGGTTCACCACAGTGATAACATAGAGGCCGATTGTCGGGAGCACGGCATACACTGGATTTCCCTGTAAGGGGTGGGTTGCCGTACTGCGGTGGTCCCGAGTAGAACGACGGTACCGTCTGCAGGGTGGACGGAAGGGGCGGATAGCCAACAGCCGGTGCAGGAGTACGCAGTGCTTTCGCGTACGTTAATAGCGGAGCTTCGGCTGGACGCGGGGCCATCATGGGTTGGACTTCGGCTGCACGCAGAGTCGTCATGGGGTGCACCAGCTGCCGGACCTCTTCGCGAACGACATCCGTTAGAGCAGCAACATGGGGTGGAGAAGACACCACGTGCAGCTTTTGCAGCTCCTCGCGCACAATACTGCGCACGAGCTTCGTCAGGTCTTTTACAGTCGTGACACCAGGTGTTGGCAGGGCCGACGACCCTGACGAAAGACTGCCAGGACGCTCATACTGGTACGAACGCTGCCTTAGCATTCTCTCCATTGTCGTGGCTTCGCGGAGGAAATCCTCTACAGTGCTGGGAGGGTTCCGCACTAGTCCCGCGAACAGCTGCTCTTTCACTCCCCGCATTAGGAGGCGCACCTTCTTCTCTTCCGTCATTGAGGAGTCGGCTCGCCTGAACAGCCGCGACATGTCCTCAACGAACGTGGCAACACTCTCGTTCGGACGCTGGTTTCAGGAATTGAGGAGCCGTTCCGCTTGCTCCTTTCGGTCAGAGCTTCGGAAGGTATTTCGCAACTGCTTGCAAAACTCTGGCCAGGTTGTCATAGTGCCTTCATGGTTTTCGAACCACGTGCGCGCAGAGTCCTCGAGATAAAAGTAGGCCTACCGAAGCTTTCGCTGCTCGTTCCACTCGTTGACGCTGCCGCAGTGGTTGTAGTCGTCAAGCCAGTCGTCGACGTGCTCGTAAGGCTCACCGTGGAACGGCTTCTGAGATCGCGGGACGTTGAAGAACCATGGAGGAGGCCGCGTTGATGTTTTTTGGGTTTGCGTTCCCGCACTAGCCATAGTACTGCCGAGTTGTGGAAATGGTCCGAATTCAGGAGGTAGGCCTAGTTGTCGCCTGCTACGCCGTAGGTCAGCTGGTTCTTCCAAGTCACGACTAGTGTCGGGACCTTGCTGCATATTGCAGTGCATACAACACTACCCAGCACCTCCACCAGAAAATGTCACGTGATTACAGAACGACCACGACGTCTGTTCACAGGAGCAGCACTGGACATCGAGCCGAACCGAACGTTAGAGCACGAGCACATCAACCGTCCTCTTCTTCTTTCACACCATGGCACATACTCGCATTGGCATGGCTAAACCTCGTTCCATGCCTGTGGCGATATATATATATATATGGCGGAACAGATCATAACGAATACATTTTGAACTCAAACTTGCCTACGTTTTGGATGTTTTGAATCTAGTTCTTTTTTGACAGATCAAGGTGAATAACTTCAACAACTGTCGAAATGCACTTCTCAAAAGAGCTTTTCCCGAACATGAGCAAACAACAAGAGATGGACTACGATAGAGTACGTCATAACTGGTCTTCTGCGTTTTTTGAAAACGCCACGCACATACTCCGGTGAGGATTAAAGCACCGCACTGCGACAACTTCCCAATGTCGACGAGCTCCAAAACAAGCAAGCGCGTTATTCTCTACAACATTATTTGTGATTTTCTCACACACGGTGTTTAATTTGACGTAGTTTGCAGAGTTGTTACACAATACGGGGCCAGAACAAAGGTAGAGTCTATAGAAATAGAGTCGGCGCTTTTAAAATGCTGACCGCATAATTAGGTCCCGTTGGAACGCCATGCTTCGCTTGAATAGAACAATTTTGCAGGCTTTGAACATGGAGAGATTCAGCCCGTGTCTCGAATACCAGTCCTGTGAAATTCCGTGCATTAATACTGGAAAGTGAGTACCCTTCATTTCATGGAAAACCACCCGAAAGAACTGCGGCCATTTTCTCAAGTGCTTTGCCATTTCGCACGGCAATTTTTCATTGTATACAATATTCCACAAGAGTTTATTTATCCGAGTGAAGCCTATACAAGCCAGTCTATGTTAAGCGGGTAAAGAGTGACGTGAAATTGCATTTGTGTCATTCTAAGTCTTCCCAGTGCTGCACATAAGTAGGCAAATGGGCACTGCTTTTAAACAAACAGGGCTGTCTTCTAATCGAGCTTCCATTTGCAGGAGAGATTCTCCTCGGTGTTCATTTTGTGGTACATGCGTGTTACTCCTCACAGTACAGCTTACACTTAGTCGGCTGCCACAGCAAACGAGAATGGCAGCTGAAGCCAGCCTTTAAGTTTTAATTAGGTGTCAGCTGCTGTTCATGGAGCCTCCTACTGACTGTTGCAGCAAATATATAACATCGAAGTTCTGGCTGTAAACTACTACTGTGATAAGGTAAAGGAAAACGCTGGAGTGAATTCCATAGGCCCCGCCTGTTTAGGTACGAAACGAGAGGCTGATAATCAAACATGGAAGAAAGAGGAACGAACTCGTTTCTGAAGCTCACAGACGAAAATTATATGGAGAAATTGATGTGAATAGCGACACTCATGCGGAGAGCGTGTTAATATTGTTTGCTATGGTTCATATCTTTTATTCTCCTTTCTTTTCCGAAACCCACGTTCTTTACAAGAATACTTTATTTCGAGGTAAATAATTTTGGCTTCCATATTAGGTGAGAAATATGTTCTTAAGGTGAAAACTTTAGATACCTCGACAAACGCGCCAAATTGACCGTCGGCGACGTGGGCGTCTGCACGAGTGAGGCCAAAATAGTCATACAATATTATCACCACAAGACGTCACTGGTCACTGAAATTGGTCACATCATCATGATGGTGCCGTAGCGTCACTCTACTTGATGTCACCTAATGACAGGAAAATGAGATATCATCGTTTGGTCAGGGGTGGTTTGATCACGGAGGCACAGCCAAACTGCGTAAAGCGTAGAGAGCTTGCAATGCCTGTAATTTTGCAGGCATTGAAAAAATATGTATGTTGCAGGAAGCTTTTTGGTTATAAAGGAAATGAGTTTAATCTGCTAAAAAAAGAAAAAATGACTGCCACCTTCGAGTCATATTAGATGAATGCCTAAGTGACCATATGAGTTTGTCTTGGAATGAATATTTGCTGACTGTAGCTGCAGAGTACAGCTTTTTAAGGCATCCTCCACCTTTACTTTGGTAAGTAAAGTGATGTCTGTTACGAGCTGCTGAATGATAAAACGTTTAGTTTGAGATATGAACCATGTAATTTTCATCGCAAGCGGTGTTGTCTTTCCTATTTTGGGCAAGTATGCGTGTTTCGTAAGTAATAATGAGAATAAATAAGGGAGCACTAAAATATAACTTGGCTGAATATAGAGTGACTTGCGCATTTGCGCTTTCGCTCATGGGAATAGAAGTGCTGGAACGTGAATAACGGTTAACGGTAGCCTCCTGGCTATGGCCAGCACCGAATACACTTGTGTTTCAAGAACTAAGCGAAATCCACAGTTTTTCGTGCTACCCGAGATGCCACCAACATTGTTACTCGGTGAGGTTGTAAGCAGTTACTCCTGCTTTTGAAAGATATTTAGTGTTACTGTATTGCTTCATAAATGTGGTTTACGTATATAATAATAATATATATGTTATTACCATGACTATGTTTCTTTCTGTGTTAGAGTAGTATAGCGACCTTAACCAGCTTTTCTCTTCAGAGAAGTATATTACATAGAAATTGAAACAAGGAATAAGTTATAGTGCATAATGTAATAGGGTCTCATCCTGTACAATGGTCACAGTTGCTCGCTTTGACGAGACGCTACTTACCAGTCACTGGCAAACGCATTTAAGAAAAAAAAGTATATATGCGTGCATGCGTCACCGAGAGGCTCTGTGCACTTGAGAATGTTCTGTATCTCATTAACTACTGCAAGCTTGGCGGCCTGGAAAAATTTGCAAAAACCTTTCTGACGTAGTTACTTCTGTATACGCATAAGTTTTTTTCAACAATATTGCTACAATAAATAGTTCCTTTTGCCCTATTCTGAACCTAAATAGAAGACTACGATAAACGTAACTCAATATATTTTCTTTTTTCTGTGCGGCTGTGATACCACACAATTTGTTGTACCAAGAATCCTTGATCTTCAAAGGAAATAAATTATTCCAGTGCTACTGCAAAGCTGATTTTGAAACCTGCTGAATATTGTTTCCAACAAAATTGCTCGCGAAAAAGTAGCATAATGGAAATTCTACGGTATTGTATATAAGGTGTACGCTGTTTGGTTAGTATAGAAACCAAATGAATGCAACTATTCTCGCACTTATTGTTACTGTAACATTCACTTTTGACCCATCATGCGTAAGCAAATAAGGTGAGTGCTTATACGAGATAGCAAGAATAGCTCCGGATTGGCTGGAATATTAGGATTGCGTGCTCTGTGTGAGTGATGAGCTAGTGTGAACTCAAATTTAATTAACAGAAAAAACACAGACTATCGAAGAAACCAGCTTGTCATACCGAGCTGAGCTCTAAAGTTCTGGTGGCTTGCAGCCATTCGCCGCAACAGCTTATTTGAAGTGCGAGTTATGATGAATGTGGAAATTTATTAGCAGCAAAGCGCAATACAGCCACTGCTTTTCTTTTTACCTACTAGATTTAAGCTTATGAATTCAATGATGAGTTGTCTATTTGCATTTTTACTTCGCGCGAATTATATGCCCGTGCTTGACGAAAACAGGGACAACATAAAGTTAAAGAATAAAGCATGTAAGGGAAAAAAATGCATAAAAAGGAAGCAAGTTGCTTTTTTCTATACTGTCTATCTCTAGTGGTGTTTCGAAATTTTCGGTCCTGACAGACGTGGAGGCTGCAGTGAAGATTGTGCCTTAGAAAAGCCGGCACGTTGCAGAAGCGACAGTATATGCCTGATTTTTAGTTGCGCGCTTTTAAAGGCACACTAAAGAGAAAAACAATTTTTCGCGCGTTAGTAGAGTACAATTTCACAGTCTTGAAAAGACCTTTCTTACCGGGAGATGAACAGTAGGGAAGCGAAAAAACTTGCGAAAAAGAAATTCCGCATGAAGATGCCACTTTGAGGTTCGCGCGCCAAACACCGCGACGTAGAAGATTTCAACGGCGTCTACTGGGTCCTACGCAGTGTATAGTCGGTGAAATTGAAGTACATATTCATATGTGGTTGGCATAGAGCTAACACACAAGGTTTCAGAAAACTTCATTCAACCAATGTCACAAAAATACGCAAAACACATTTTGAAATGAACGACATCACGTGCGGAGGCTTCAGCTCGAACTTAAAAAAGGAAGCTTCGACCCTGATTTCTTCTCTAATGGTGAAATTATGTGTAGTGAAACTTGTGACATAAAAGTTGTCAGAGCACAATTGATCAATCTAATCAAGCCATTGTCTCTCTTCAGTGTCTCTTTAAGGCGATAGTCGTAAAAGCCTCATCAAACACGAAATTTGACCATTGGTGTCTTTCGGCGTCCGGTACGTGTTTCGTTCATAACATCATCACGTGACAACGTCACCATGTGACAAGATGACGTTACTGTGAGGACATCATGACAACACTGTGACATCACGGCATGTCATGTCACATGATGATGCCATCCCGCGACATCGTAGCATTACGAAAGGTGCTGCAATCATGGAGGCAGTGCGATAACAGGGGTGTGCTTCCGATCTTGGAGGTGGGAAATCATTGTCAATATATTGTCCAATAACAAAAAGATGGCTCTCGCCTGCAAGCCATCTTACGCGAATGCGCGAGAACCCAGTAAGTTTTTCTTTTTATCTAGTGATTTCTGCGGCATTAAATTAATAAATGCGTAAACAATTAAAGATATAGCAGAAATGGGTAGAAATAAAAACATACAAAACAAATAAATCTATACGAGGGAAACGGCAATGTGTTTACCTCAGAGAAGCGAAGTTGGTCAGACTTTCAAAAATCAAATCGATACTGATTTCCAAAGTGACTCAAATCAGAACGAAAATTCTTAAATATAGCGTTTTAGTTCTATGGTGTTGTGTTAAATTAGTCACGGCATGGTGTGCCTCAAGAAAAAAAAAACAGGAGGGGGGGGGGGCTTGACTTTAGTCACGCGTTTCTTATCCAGATGAAATGCTTTTCCTGCAACAGACTGAAGAATAATGCGATTACAATTTAGCAATGTCCCAAAACTTTATTCCGCGTGAAGGCACGGGCAGTTATAGCAAAAGGTCTACGGCCTGCATGTTTCAGACCCATGTCTTAAGGTAATTTTATCTACCGAGTTGTTTTTGCAGAGAAACGCACTGCTAACGTAGTCGTTGCTGCTTCGTGCAAGCACCCCTATTTGAGATACGAGAAACAAGAACGCACACATTTAGCGAGTGTTTGCAGTAAGTACGCAACTTACTGCTGAAATAGCTTGCGTTAGGAAGGATGATTACATTGATTAGGAAAAATTGTTTACTTTCTATGCATGCGACCGTTGATCGTCCATCTTGACGATGATGATACCGCGATGTGGCTGCCTTGCCCTGCTCGAGCTCTACGGCGATGCTACCACGGGCGAGTAGGTAGCCGTTTGCTGACAGTAACCTGTAACGCGTGAGTTGGACAAACTTATGCGTTACATGGAGTGCGGATTTGCATCAGAAATGGCAGAGTACATTAGCACTCTTAGATGGAAGAGGCATCAGTTAAATACCACTTATTTATGGAGGGAATAAAGCTCCGACGAGAAGGACATAAGAACTGACACAGAGAAGCACGTTTGGTTAGTGCTTTAGCACACCAATGCACCACCAAGCCCGGTAGGAGAGTTCCTATTGACTTATTTGTGTTAATTCGTAAACTTTCAATGTTACTGACTTAATCATGTTCAGCAGAGCATCCCAGGCATGAGCAGAGAAACTCACTATGAACTTCACACTCCGACTTTTGCGAAACCTAACGAGTTCATTCAGTCCAGTCCATCGAAATGGAAGGAACACACACCAAAACGTAATACTCCGAGTCTTGGCATATCCGAACGACTCCTTTAAAGATTAAATGCTCAACTTGTACCCTGCCAAGAGTGAATGTACGCGATCTCCGGAACCAATGGAGAAAACAACGCAGTAACAAGAACAATGTTGTAGAGAGGGAGAAAAAGAACAAAGGGAGAAGAGGACCAACCACCCAGAAAAGCCGTTAGCTTCAGAGCCGGCCGGACAGCCACCCCCTGAAGAAGATACCAAATGGGTCTCGAAACGTAGAGCGTTTTCAATTTTAATATCAAATACTATAGACTAACGTTATTGGTGGGTGGTTATTCATAAAGAACAATACTTCATGTAATCGCAATAGTTATGCGTATTCAGTTTAGCTGTCTCCATCTAGACGAAACCATGAAAAGAAGATGAAAAAAAGAAACGACTGAGTTGCATATAGCTTGCTATAGGGCGTATATTTGCAATGGAAATTGTCCTGGTTGGCAACTTCATGATGAGGGTGATACACTGCTGAGCCCGAGCACGCTGGTTACGTTAACGGCCGAGCTGGCGGTACTTAAGATGGTTGCTAAAACTAGAAGTGCCAGTGCACTTACATTTAGGCGTGCGTTAAATAACTCCAAGCAGCTAAAAATAATATGGAATCTCCCACGAGGGCCTTTCTATATGGTGCTCAATACCTGTTAAGCACCAGTATTTGCTTTGCAGCTGATCTTCGAAGGCTTTTGCGAATATAAGCGGTATCGTAGTTATATGGGACTCAGATAGTAAAGTTAGAGGCGGTTATACAACTGACATATATGCGCGACTGTTTGTTTTATGATGAGTTCCCGGGACGATGTTTCACAAAGACCTCCTAGGAAGTAAAGCGTGAGTAGAAAAAAACGCAAAAAGCATCGACTGGAAGTTGGTGGATCGGTTACGCTTTCAGGAGAAATGGTCTCCCTTTTGACAAGAAGGTCTCAGTAGAAACAAAGGAAGGGGGAAACGGAAACACCTCCCATAAGGGCGCCCTCCCTAAACGATTAATAATAATTCTTTCCCATCAATCCCAAATGACCTTAGGTAGAAAGCTACTAGTATTTTTCGTGTAAACCTTTGAAAAGTCACGTAGCTACACCATTGGAAAGATTTCAACCGCAAATATTGCGATTGTCTGTTCATTGCTTCCAATCTAGATTCATTGCTTATTTGGGCTCTCTTTGCTTCCGCACATACAGGAAGGCCTTGCGTGAAGTCCTTTCGGGCGCGGTGAAATATTTGCTGGTGGCCGCGAATGACAATCTTTAGTAAAATGGCAAATTTCACGGTTCCTTCTAAGTTTATGGAGCATGCACAACTAGCACACGATAAGTGCAAATAAGAATTTCACGGGAATACTATGAAAGAAACATTTTCCCGAGGAAGCAGTGTATTAACCACGATGTTAACGCACATTTGAAAACATCGTAATTATAAAGGGTAAATGTTGTTTTGGAAAGCAGAAGCACACTGTTCTCAAGCATGAGAGGTGGTTTCATAGCGATAAATGCGACGTATATGCAGCTTGTTTTAACGGGACTCGCTTGGTAGATTCCGTGCTGAACTGTTGTGTCGTCCACTATCTACGACACCAGCGTAGCTCTCGCCGATTGGTGCTCCGTCCTTAGACTCCTTCGACCATGCCCTTCATCACTTCTCTCTTCTTTCTGTCACTCCTGTGCGGCGAGTACTCTCTCTTCTTTATCTTTCTGCAATTGTTTTTATCTCCTCCTCCCATCTCCTACAAGGCACTTAGTCATGTAGCCATGCTAGGCAGACAAAAATTATCTCCTTTTAGGCGCGAAGCTCATTAGATCGTGGGTAGTTCCCTTCTCCGCATGTAGTATGTAGGCACCTCTAGTTTATGACTTGCTGAATAGATGGAGTTGTGTGTATAAGTATTTGCGAATAATAATGTAACTAGATGGCGTTAGTGGTTTTTACAGGATATCTACGGAGTGAATGATGATGAGTGAGCGAAGCGTCTGTCCATCCATCTATGTGTCCAACCATCCGTGAGTTCATCCGTACTTCCGTCCGTGCGTCCGTGCTTTTGTTCGTGAGTCCATGTGTCCATTCGTCTGTCTGTCCGTCCGTGCTTCCATTTGTCCACGTGTCCGTCAGTCCGTCCACGATTCCGTCCGTCCGCGCGTTCGTGCCTCTGTCTGGCCGTCCATCCACTCACAAGGACCAACGGCCACACCGACAAAAGCACAAATGCACGGACGGACGGGCTGATGGACGCACAGATGGATAGACAGACGCTTCGACTCCCTCATACTCATTCACTCCGTGGATATGCTGTTATTTCTGCCCCTTTCCTTGAAGAATTACGCAATCATTAACAAATCATTGTCATTCTATCGAAAGAATTCTGCTGATATTAAAAAAAAAGCTGTTTATAACATTATAGCAGACAGTGACACAATTAACACTAGACTATTTATAAACAGCTCTGTGATTACCATGCCTTACGTCATCCACGTACTGATGTTTAGCATTGCAAACGCGTGGTAACAGTATTAATTATAATGACAAGACTGTACAACTGGCACTACAGCGGTGACAAATAAAAGCCATTCATAGTCGTAGCACGTTTATACAAGCAGTGCTCTGCTGAACATGATTGTTGATAAGGCTACCTGTTCGCATTTTTCTTGGTAATGATGGAAAGGCCATGGAGCCGTGTTATTTACGTGAAGTATAAATAGTCTTCATTGTCCTCATGTGACTCATTGTGGCAGGACGTAGAAGAGGCCGGTGGGTTATTTGCTATCTCTTAACTTGGCGTTTTCGCACGATTCAGACCGTCACACTTTTACTGTTACCTAAAATGTTGCGTAACACTGTGTCATAGGTCGGCGAAGACATTGGAGATAATTCAGACAGTGCTTTGACTCACTCAAGAAATAGATTTTGCTCAAAGTACTCACCAGACTCAGACTCACCAACACATTGCTCAACTGCACTCACTGAGACTCACGGCTTTTCCTGATTTAACGTGAGCCTGAGTTAGTAGACTAATAAATTCGCTGGTGTGAAATTAGCTTTTTTGACTTTGGTGGCAATGCTCTTTAACGCTGATACCTGACGCAATAAATATTCTACGATACGCTCCTATACCTTTTTATCTTCAAATACGAGTTGCCAGTGGTTTCAGTACAATAAGGATGTTCTTAGTAAATACGTCACTCGCTTTATCAAGAACTTCCCCCAAACGAGTTTGCGTAAAACAAAGATCGTGCCCCAATCGTAACTCACGCCTCAGATCAACAAATATCAGATAGCGCATTCTGGAGATATCTGTGAGAAGACTTGACTACAAACTAGGGCAGATATAACGAGAGCTGATAGTAACGCTTAAGATGACCAGATAAGAGAAGCTGTGCGCTGCCACCCTTTCCACTGCAATATGAAGCATGCCAAATCGGACTGCTCGCCTAGGTGTTCATGTGCGGAAAGCTTTGCCCGGAAGCTTTTCCTGGATTGCCAAGAAAAGTGGTAGACGAATATTGACTGCTATTCATTCTTTATTTTGACATTTCGGGACAAACTATGTTCTGCGATAGTACATTGTCTCATTCACAGTGACAAAAAAAGTACACGTTGCTTTATCTTTTTTTCGCGTTCATACGACAATTCGCAAAGTTCACTCGTGAAATTTTATGGTAACAAAATACGATCCTGCGACACAGACTACCGCTACGAAATGGGGGTATGGACTAGAGGTACAGAGGACACGTGCTCCCTTCGAAACTTGATTGGTCTTCAGAGAAAACAGCCTATCTATGTGAAAAGAAGCACACCTACCATTCAGGAGAAAAAGACCATAAACTCTGCACAAGTGTTAAACAGAAATCAGAAAAGAAAAATGGCAGCATATCCACGGAGTGAATGATGGAGAGTGGGGCGAAGCATTCGTCCGTCCATGCGTCCGTCTCTGTGACCGTCCATGCGTCTGTTTGTGCGCCCGTCCCTGCGTTCTTTCATGCATCCGCCCCTGCGTACGTTCATGCGTCCATCCATGCATCTGTTTGTGTGTCCGTTCGTTCATCTATTCAACACTCCAAGTCCCACCATTTCGCATCATTTTATCATATATTCCCCATATAGAAGCACCGCCATCCAGCGGACATTCCAAGGACTAAACGAGAGGTGGCACACGCACACTTTTTACGGCCTGCGCTTTGGGTCCACTTTCCACCTTTAACCACCTCGAGTTCATGGTATATTCTAGTTCACTGTATTCATGGCACTGCGACCAAACGCTCGCTAAACCTTTCGAAAACCAAGGAGGTTACGCCCAGCGAGTATAACGTAGCAACCTTTTCCTGTCAGATAGGGCTCAATTTACATGCCAATGGCTGCTAATGAGAAATGAGAGACAGGAGAATTCGGCTTTTACTATCTTACGGCTTGCGCTTCGTATCTACTTCTCATTTTTAACCACCTTGAGTTCATTCATGGTATATACACGTTCATTGTATTCATGGCACTGCGGCTCAACGCTCGCTAAATCTTTCTAAAGCTAAGGAGGTTACACCCAGCGAGTATTATGTAGCATCCCTTTCTTGTCCGATAGTGCTCAATGTACATGCCAATGGCTGCTAATGGGGATCGCAGCGTGCGCGTTGACTAAAAGCCGAATGCTCATGTCTCTCATTCCCCATTAGCAGCCATTGGCATGTACATTGAGCACTATTTTTTATTGTTAAACAACGCACTGAAGAAATCTCTCACTGGCACCACCTTGGAGGTCAATTGTTATACCTATTTCGGGTATGTGCCACTGGTGGTTACATACGAGGGACGCCCAAGCCACGCCATAAGGAGCTTCGCCCCTAAAATAAGTTAACATAAGAACCACCTAAGTGAAATAAACAGTTTTGACAACAGTTAACAAAGTTAAAATAAAACTTGATCAGCGAAGCGCTGCATCAAAAACCATAATAAAACCAACAGCCGTCATTTAACAATGCCTAGAAAAACAGTCAAAATGAGGAATGAAAAACTTGATCTTCGATACAAACAAAATATTAGCACAAAACTACATGTCGAAGATTGTAAGCCTACAAATAACCTTTTAACAAGCCGACTTTTTCATCCCAAAATGTGATAGAAGATATACTGACACACGTATTACCAGATTTCTCGGTATGGTATGTTTTTACGCTTTTTCTTTCTGTTCTGTCATGTGAACGTTTGCAGAAAGTGGAGCGTGCGAACTCTGGAAATGCTTACCTTTTACAGTGCTCCACAAGGTAGCCACCAGTGTTAAGCTGTGTTGGGCACTTCTTGCATTCGCGACGCGAAGCAAACGCTTGATTCATACCTTGAAGCATGAAATGCGCCTTGAACGAGAAGCTCTAACTACGGCATGTACGGTTTTGAATAATAATAATAATAATAATAATAATAATAATAATAATAATAATAATAATAATAATAATAATAATAATAATAATAATAATAATAATAATAATAACGTAATATTATTACATGAGATTTAACGTCCCAAAACCATAATATAATTATGAGAGACGCCTTAGTGGATGCCCTTGGAAATTTCGATCACCTGGCATTTTTTAACGCGCATCTAAATTTCAGCACACGGGCCTCAATCATCTCCGCCTCCATTGAAAACGCAGCTGAATATGGCTGCCAGAAGACGTCCAAAGTTCTCCCATTTTATGGTCTTTGCGATGTCTACTTGCTTGGTTTAACATAAAACAGCTTCGAAGAAAAAGAACACCTTCAACGAAGCTCCTTGTCTTTTGAACATTCTCGTGGAAGGTTTTTGTCACTGGGCAGAACAAAATGTTTTCTTAGGTATCTTATTAGCGCTTGATTTTTCACGTACCTTTGAAGCCATAACGTACAATGTACCTCCTTCAGATTAAAACTGTTCCTTCCGATAGTTAGTTAAGTTCTTTATTAATTGTTTCAATAAAAATGTGCTTGCTTGTGCCTTGCACTCTTTATTACTTAGAAATGTTTCTTTCTCAGTTTTTACCCAGAATAGAAAGTGAAAGTACATGTAGATTGCATAATGAAAACCTGTGCGCAGCAAGAACAATAGAAATATCTGAAACTATCCGTGAGAAACCAGACTCAGCATTGAAACGAATGGCGCACTGCCAGAAACATAAGCAATGCATGAACTGGCCATAATAATTTCTGTATTTGTAATAATGATGTTATTACTTTCAGATTGCGAGGCATGCTGCAGCGTCTCTAAGAAATTGTCGATCGCATTAAAGATGACGGAAAGGAACGGGCACTTACCCGAGAGTGCTGGAGAAAAAATAGGATGTGTCATTGCGCTTGCGAATGAATCACATGCGTATAAAAACTAATGTACACAAAATACATCGATCAGGTCATTAAGCATCCATAAGCCTAGCCGTAGTGGGCACTGACACGAGATAAATATTTGTACGCCGTCATAGGCAACATAAGAGGTGGCATGGTAAGAAACATGTGGCCCCTGGTGATTCTCATACGGCGTCTGCGCATCCAACCCGATAGCCGTTCGGGTTACGACACGTAACATTAGCCGTCTCGGCTGATGGGATGATAAAAAATCGAACTATTTTTTCTAGTTTTTTCTCGGAAGTTTGTCGATCAGCGTTTGGTGCAATTCTTTCCACAAGCAAAATGTTGTGTGCTCTTCGATTCCTTTCCGAGACGACTGACAGCGGTGACTGATGCGTTCTTGTTATCAGTCCACAGCAGCCGTATCCAGTGACGTGATTAATAAAGACGGATAAAGAGCCGTATTGCCACGCGTTTGATGAACACTACGTAACAAACAAACAAACAAACAAACAAAGAAACAAACAAAGAAATTAAATATTCAGTTTTTATAAATGATGCGAATTAAAACTACTTTTAGGAAAGAAAATTAATGTAATGTAAGAAATATTGCTTTTCATCATTCAGCCGCACTTCAGAATTAGGTACATAGTTAGCACTTAACTGGAATGGTAAGTTAAAAAACAGCCTTTTGGGAAAGGCGCATATTAAGAGGCACTGTTATGGTTTTAGAAATACACATTACCATGCTTGAATCAGTACAGAATCGTGCCATACGTTTCATTTTTTCGGACTATTTCTACAACTCTAGCTAATCGAAACTCAAATCCCAAGCCAACCTTCCCAGCCTTGTATCACGCCGTTGAGTCACCCGCCTTTCTCTCATTCATAAGTTCTTTCACAAGTCACCCCAAGCCGATCTCATTGCTCCCGCACACCACCACTCAAGCCGGACCAACCACGAAAAGACCGTATACCCCCCTCAAGCCCACACTGTCTCCAATGCCTCCTCATTCTTCAACCAGACATCAAGGGACAGGAATGACCTTCCCACCAAGGCAGTGCTTCATTCCGACCAAGCCATCTTCAAACGCTCGCCAAGAACACCCTGTGTTTCTGAGTGTTAGTTTCTTTTTTATGTAAGAGTAAGCCTGCATCACTGTAAACAGTTTCTTTTTGGACTCGGGACTAGCCATTGGCTACGGGTCCAAGCAGTCTGATGATCTTTTGTATTGTACGATTCAACAAATAAAAAATATATAAAATAAAAAAAACGCATCATAGAAGAGCTGTTTTCCTAGATATGCCCACCCCTCATGTAAAACCTTTTTCTTTAGGGGTCTTTGAGGTATCATAAAGAAATAAAATAAAAATAAATAAATAAATAAATAAAAATAATACAACCTCCGCACCAATACCCCATCACTTACTTGTCATGACAGTAGATTTAAAAATGTTTATATAAGCTTAGCAACAGGATATTGTTGCAGAATACGACGGCTACAATAACAATAGCAAAGGGAGAAGCAATAGCTTCAGCACACCGGATCGAAAAACCAGTCGAATATCCCCTTTTAGGGACGAAACACCTTAAGGCGTGGGTATGTCCACTCCTTGTATGTATGTAGTAGTAGGTAGCTGCCGGTAGCACCTACTCGCTCTATAGAGGGTATGTGCCACCAGGGATGTGAGATGGGAGATGGCGGTACTTGGAGTGTTCACTAGATGGACGCTCGGGCGGACGGGCAAACAGACTAGCAGACGGACGGATGGATGGATAGACGTGCGAACGTACGGAAAGATGAACGCACGATCAGACAGACAAACAGATGGACGGACTGATGGACGAACGCACGGACAGACGAATGGACGCATGGATGGACGCACGAATGGTCACGCGGACGGATGGAAGCATGGACGGGCTGATGGACGCTTCGTCCCACTCATCAGCATTCACTCCGTGGATACGATGCGATTTTTTTTCCTCATGCCGCGGCACCCTAATATGGAGATACCAAGTAATTCTTTTTATTACAAACACTTTAGAATGAGTAGCATTGAAAGTGAAGATATATTTAACGAAGGCATAACAATAAAGCATTAAGAGATCTTATTTACTTCAATCATACCGGAAGAAAAGACGACATGTTATTTTTCGAAATCCGGAGAACAAAAAAAATAAAGACTGCACATAGAAGAAACACTGTAGCTTGCTTTTCTCTCACTCACTCTCCTACATGTAGTTTTTTTTTTTCAGCGAGCTAAATTGAAGAACTTGGCATAAGCAAAACGAGAGTATAGGCTGGGAAATGTCTTGCACGTAGGGCGAATACCCAAAGTGGCGTTTTAATTATGAGGCCTGCCACTGCCAAGGCATCTCTGCTACTAACAAAATTCCACTATTTACTGATTTCAACAGTAAAAAAGATGACCAAGTATGACGTGAAAAGTTATCGTCGAGTTACTTCAGATGGTTACATCACGCACAGTATACGTTCCTATTTGATGAACACATATCCTCGAAAGCTTGCAAGGAGTACGAATTTAATCTCTCTCGTCACAAATATGATGTAGATTTATGAACTGGACGTCAGAACAGGGAACAGGCAGTCTAGAGTGGTGGTTACAACAGGCAATCAACATCACACAGGACTTCCATAATTACAGTGCTGTCTTGTTGGTTTACGAAAAACAAATCATTTTCACTACGCTAGTAGGTTTCGCAAAACCGTTGATGGCTAGTTTACTTAGGTTTTGGAGCCTGCACTGGAATTATGCAAGTTTGAGTCACCAAGCCGGACTTTTCTTATGGTGTTCTTCATTAATTTTGGCTTGTGTTGTTGTTGTGCTGCAAATAGGTTTTGAAGTACTGTACACACGAAAGTAATTTCGGTAGACAAGGATGCTGTAAAGCTTTGCTTATGTTCTGGTAATGACGCTGCAGCTACCCACACAAAACAGCCCTTATAGTACCAGTGCTATGCTGTATTCTGCAATTTTATACCGTTTTTTACAAAGAGAGAACACCAATCTCGCCAGTACTTGCCCCAGTGCGGTTAAGCATAAATACGCATCAACCAGCTCATGCCTCTGTTGTTCTAACCAGCGCCAGTTTTCCTTGACAGCAAAGTCAGCAGCTCGATACTAAGAGATGTAGCAGCAAGATATTTACCAGAGTGCGCAATTGAGACTTGCAAAGAATAGAACTTCTGCCAACAGAAAAATAGTTGCCTTCGACAGCAGCTGGATCCGCTAAGAAAGCTGTAGTAGCATTATTTTGGGCTGTTTTATTTCGTACAGCCAACGTCGTCTTAATTTATTTGGAGATAATATGAACGGCGATTGCTTTAATCCTTAGTCACTACAGTAGCAGTATTCTCCTAGGTATTGATAGAAAGAAAAGCAAACTCATTCTTGTTCTTCGTTTAGGATTCACCTCGAAGGTTGCACAGCTATCCGGTAACTGTTATTTGTCCCTGAAAACAGGATTATTTTTCCAAAGTACGGAACTATGCCGCCAAACTGCACGGCATTCAAATGCCGGTCCATTGAACGTTAGGCTGCTCGAAATTTGTGATCGTCTGAAATATGATGAGCGTATTCTTATTTATTTTTATTTTTATTTACAGATTACTTACATCGCCATACAGGCGTAATATGCTTTCACCTGGTGCTGCAGGCTTGCATCCCCTTTTTGGTTTTGTTCAGGTAGGATGAACAAACAAAAGATATACCGAAATTAAGGTATCAGAGCCAAAGCTGTGCTGTTATACGAGAAAAAAAAGCATATAAGGAATGAAAAAAAAAGTTTTTGTTGGGAACAACAAGACGTATACTAGTATAGTGCTATTTACAGCTCGCCGCACAAGTGTTTTTTTTTTTACGGAGTAATACATAAGCACATCAGCTACTCTATGCGGAAATATCAAAGAACTGCGAGGATAAAGAAAATATTTTGCTGATCAAGATAGTGAAGAAAAAAAAGAGGAGGGTAAACATATTTTGATTTTAACAAAAAAAAAGAAAAAAAGTTGACAATAAAGCTGTTGCGTTTGAATCGCCTCTTCATGGCAGATTTAGAAAACCTCGAAAAAAATAGTTTGTGCTACTCCGGCGTCTTAAAAGACTCCCTAGAAAAGTGTCACTTTTTCTTTTTTTTCTTAGAAAAGCCAGAGTTAATATCAAGCTCTTGCTGTCACGGTTTTGAAAAAGAAACTCCGGTGCTGGTGACACTCTGTTAAAAGGCGCTGAGTGCTGCGGTTCACGCACCTCATGGAATTGAAAAAGCTTTCCGAGGCACGTATTCAAAGCCTTACGCAAAGTCACGTTTACTTTTGAGGGAGCAGGACAAAAAAAATTCGTCCCAGTTTACCAACTTTTCAAGCTTTATGCGCCGCTCCAGCGACCGCGTTCCTTTCCTCTAGCTCTCCGTGCGACTTTGCGGCGGAGACATCGCCGAGAAGAGCTTTACCTTTAACGATACGCACCTCACTCCACTGAGGCACGCTGCTACTATATTACGGCGGCAAGCGCAAGCATGCCCTCCCAGTAGCCAGGTTCACGTTTTCAAACGTGCTACATCTTTCTTTTCATTACTTTCTATTATCTGTCGAATCGAAACTATGGTAGTGATGGGTACTCTGAACGTTTATTTTATTTAGAAGTGTGGCAGCTTGGGCTAGTTGGTATGGCATGACGATAGTTATAGCGCGAGAACAAAACGAACGACGCAGAGACGTACCAACAGGGAACCTTTCTGGACTGGTTGGTACTCTGTTCTTAAAGAAACGTCCTTTGGGGTGCGCTAATTGATTCAGGAAACAATTTTCTCCCCATCTAATTTTTTCCCGGAAACGTATCGCGCACAAAAAAAAGTGGGGGGGGGGGTCTTGAAAAATCCAAACACCCGTACTAAAAAGAAGTAACTACGTAAAACACCCGGCTGTATGAAGTAATGTATAGAAACATTACCAGGCACACCGACAGTGAGCTGCTTTATGGTTTCCGACCAGCTACGTGGGGAGTTATTTTTTCCTAGTTGACATTTATCGACTCGTTCAAGCAGGTCTCGTGATGGATCGTTCTCTTGTGCGTGGCGGCCTGTATCCCGATCAATCTTGCGACAAAAATTGATTAGTCAGAAATGAATGGCTCGGCCATTTTTTTGTGCCACAGTTCACAAACTAGCTCCCAGTTTTATTTCGCAACCATATTGAGTGCTGTGACCTTTAGTGCTTTATTAAGCGATAAATGTTGCGTAAAATCTTAGACAGAGGAACAAACGAACAACACAAGCGCGTGATGAAACTGAAATTTTAATAAATAAAAAGAAAATGTAGGAGGCAATAATACCACGTGTGCAACATTAAAAAGCAAAATGTAACTACATATGACCACCACTATACCTGTTCTCTGCTTTGTGTGTTGCCCTATGATACATAGGGCAACACACAAAGACAGACAGACACACTTGTGTCTGTCTATGATAGACAGACACAAGCACTTGTGTCCATCTAGGCATTCAATGTAAGTGTTTGTATATTAAGCAGTGCGCAACAACGCAACAGTGGTTAGCTATCAACTCGCCAAAGCAAGTATTCTTATAAGTTCCTGTCACACTCCGCGTGTGATGAACACCCTTCGTGATAAAAGCAGCAATATGAATAGCCTTAATGACATTCCGGCAGCTTTATTGCGATGGTAATGTCAAAATGAAGAAAATACGTAAAAAGAACAAAGAAAAATTAAAGGCAAACAATTTCATGGTTGAAGCTATTGATCGTGTCTGTTCTTAGTGCATGCTATATCGTAACGGAAGAACATTAAATCGGCAAGAACAAGCTTTGCAAGACCGGGTGCTTTATTTTTCATCTTAGTTGAAAATAAATGGGCTCGACTATGTTCTTTGAAAGTATTTGCGCAACTTACGGTGACCTAGACAAAATGACGCGTCCCATACATGTCAAAGAAGTTCTCTTTGAAAATTATTATTATATGTGCGTAGCTTTTTTGGAAACTTAATAAATTAGAATGCTTCCTTTATCACAACATAGTAGCTGAGCGGGCAGATTGTGAGAAAAGTATATAATCGTGGTGCAGAGCATAGTTGAAAATATCGTTCAGGTGGCTAGAGCAGTCAGCGAAACAGTACAGTAGAATTTTTGTTTTACGTATATGACGAGAGATACGTATACGAAAATATGTATAGACATTAGGCTCATACTGAAACTTTGTGTGGTTTTTGCAGTTTTTACGACAGTTGCACACATTTTGCTTGGTATTTATGTCTTGGCTATTGTACGCTGTGCAAGGCAACGTGTGGAGATTGATACAAGAAAAAGACCACTGGCTGCGTCAGGAACTCGTCAAAAAGGACGCAGTAGCGAACCAGATATGTTTGCGTCACGCTTCTGGCACAGTAAAGTGAAATCCCTAGTGAGGCAGTGTTGTCGAAATGATGCGTCCAGCTGGTGATTTTACAGCGACATGAAACCATGGTTCAGTTTCGCGCCAAGCTTCTGCTCGTTCTGCCTCAGATGTTTGGCATGAATATTTGATTCTTAATTTTGAGGGTGATGACATTGCGATCACTTCTATAGTTTCTTTATGAAAACGTCTTTTCAGTGACGCCCTGAGTAATTTACTTTTTTTTGGCTGCTGCACCCCGCTCAGCCCATGAAAAAACCCGACTGGTCCCGATTCCTCTATCAAGGAATGATACAGCAAGACAACTTTACCTGCTGGCTCGAGATCTTACACGCACGTTCTGGTCATCTACCAGCTTCCAAAGATATCAATTTTATGAACTGGATCCTTCGCTCAAGATAAAGCTACCATCACAACTTTCCCGCTCCGATGCGACACTGTTATGCCGCCTTTGGTTGGGTGTTCCATTCGCAAAGGTGTACTCCTTTCGCATTGGTATGGCAGACACTTCTACATGCGACTACTGCGGAGCTGAAGGGACCATTGAACACGTCCTGTGCAGCTGCACTTGCTACGACACACAGCGATGCCAGCTCCGGATGGTTTTGAATCAACTTGACTGCAGACCGTTTTGTGTGCCGAAGATTCTAGGACCTTGGGCATCTGCCTCAGTTGCGGAGAAAGCGACTAAAGCACTCCTACTTTACTTAAAGTCAACAAACCTGAGCGACCGCCTGTAGACTGCGTGTGCTCCCCCGAGTGTGCTCATGATTGTGTGTACCTTCTTATCTTTCTGCAACCTCGTTTCTCTCCTTCATCCCTTCCCCAGTGCAGGGTAGCAAACCGGATGTGCGCCTGGTTAACCTCCCTGCCTTTCCTTGCATCTTTATCTCTCTCTCTCTCTCTCTCTCTCTCTCTCTCTATTGGCTGCTACACAAAGTTTGGCGATCATATACTGCGACAATGCCGAAGCGGCCGACGTGTGTGCGTCAAGAACTTCTTCATACCGAAGATGCTGTTTCATTTTAGGTGTTTGATGGTAAGCGGTGTTGACGCGTGTACACACTGCTTCCGCTTTGTGGGCTGATGCTATGCTGTGCGGTAAAAATATCAATCAGGAAACCCCAATATGAATGTTTATTTGGGAATGGTATGTTTTCAGCTGCGGGAGTATTGTTCTTTCAGTTTGTTTTAATAGAAAACATAACGATTTCACGTGACTTGAAAAGTGTGTCGTCCCTCAGGAATGTCACCGCGTGGTCAAAGTACTCCCAAACTATACTTGGGACCTCTTGGATAAAAAGCCATCGAAGTAAGGGTTTCTCAAACATTGACCTGTTTTGACAATTTCTACAGTCTAGTGGCTGTTACAGATCCAAAAATTTTTTATTTGTTTTTTCTTTCCGTTGGCTATTTCAGCGATACAAACTATTTTATTCCCACGAGCCATTTTGTTTAGCTCAAAAGAAAATTAAGAATGTTTTTTTTCATAGCTACGAAAAAATGGGCGCAAACACAGTGCATTTTAAAACCAGCATTCTTGCCTTTTTTAAATAATTTCCCGCTATGTTGTGTCAATTTTTGTGTTGAGCAGCATCCAGCTTCGACGATTACTTTCGACGTTGGCGAATAGCGAAAATTGTGAACTCATAAAATGAAAATACATATGTAAAGAGTTGTTGGCATTAATAAACAAACAAGCAAACAAACAAACAAACAAACGAACGAACAAACAATCAGAGCAGGCAAAGCGAAAGTAGAAGAAAGTTTGGTGATGGGCAAGCTTTCCCATTTACATTGACACTAGAAATTCAGCCGCCAAAAATATTATGAAGGCGCCAGCCGCTTGTCACGACTAAATATGATGTCACAGGGGGAAAGGGAGATACAAGAGAAAGGAAAGCCAGGAAGGTCAACTAGACGCACGTTCAGTTTGCTGCTTACCACGGAGGACACGAAAGCTTTGACGTAACCTAATAGAGGACACAAAAGCCTTTAAGTAATGCTCACCGACTCAAAATTTCGAACAGAAAACTAAGTCGAAGAGAAAAGCCACGCGAGAAACCTACCGTCGTGTTCCCCGTATAAACATCTGCACCACTTTAATATTTGGGTGCAAAGCTTAAGGTTCTCATCTTTTTGTCTTACTGCGCTTTCGCCCAGAAATGGGCTTTCGCTGACACAGAAGTATCCATCATCGTCGTTGCAATAAACGAAGACAGAAACGCAGAATTGCAAGTGCGCTTTTTAATACAACTTTTTCAATATAGCAGATATAGCGATAGGAGCCTTGTGACATGAGTCCAGGACTGAGGTTTCATAGATTCAAATTTGAGGTTTACTTTTTCATGTGCAGAAAGCACCATCATTATATCTTATAGACGCGATTATCTTATACCGGTTGAGACAGAACATGCTCGACTATGATATATGAGGCCAGAGAATCTCTCCCAAAATATTGTAACTTCGTTGAAATGGTGTGGTGTTCCTGGAACACGCACGTGCGCGAGCAAGGCGACAAACTTCATTCATGAGCTAAGGGCATGTCTTTTCCAACGCAATGCCAACAGGATACAATGTAAACATGGCTGACAAATGAAGTGGTGTCACCAAGCTGGCAGTTAATAAATATAGAGGTCAGTCCTTGAAGGAGCTGAGCGTATTTCATAAGCTTAAGTTACGCTTTTCGCACCGTGAATCGAGAAGCACAGCTTAATGTGTTTACACAAAGAAGCCAATGTACTTTGCTAGGTAGATAATAGCCAGGGTTGGAGGAAAGAAGAAATGCTGACGAGTGGTGAACAAAACAGGCAAGTTGCTGAAATGATTACTAGGACGCGTAGGGATGCAGTGAAACTAACTGAGAGTGACATCGGAAACCTCGCTGGTTCTGAGCAGATTTATAGTCGTTGCCGCCACCTCGCTCACAAAGACATCTTTACATTGTCAGCTGCTCCCGCTGCAGCCATTTCACTTTGCAGTGCATGCTTCAAAACCCAGGACTCTTGTTTTGTCGTGAAGTGTCATCGTTTTCTGTATTCTGCACAGCTTCTTGTAGTCTCCAGTGAGCACACGTGTGACGCTTTCCGTTCGTACACTACCTTAGTTTTGTGCAGCAATTTTTTGGTTGCAATGTGAGATTTTGGTGGAGAACACATGGTGATCTTGCTCCCGAGTTGAAGACGATGCAACTGTTATCAGCCCAGCCCCACCATACGCACAGACCATACGTAAAAGTTTGTTCTTCGTATAGTTCTTTAAACCATCTTCTAATGTTTTCTGGCATTACAAATTTTAAAATGATGTATGTTGATCAATTAATTTGTCGTCCTACCTTTGGCAATAAGAAAACTTAGCTCACTTAGCTGCATACAAGTGTGACGTCAAACCTGGCTTGTTAACTTGAATGGAAATTGTCCGTGGTGCAGCGACATGTAATGCTCAAGACAAGAAGGGGCTATAGGGCAGTATCAAGCTCATTGATGTAAGTAACCATGAACAAGAATGCAAAGCTATCACGTTGATTTGAAGATAACCGAAATAGGTCATCAGATCTCCCGTATGTCTCCAACATAGAAATCGACTTGAAGAAAAAAGAGCTTTTCTTGCCCAAAAATATGAAAAAAAAACATTTACATTCTTATAATATCAGTTCCTGTTAAGAGCAGTTTTTATAGAGACCGCAGAAGCTATATTGCATTGAGTACGGTTTATCGCCATAAGTCATGAAAGTTAGTGACCTAACCCCCTAACTCGACCTTCTCAGTAAACACTGGCGTCTAGTTTAGTGCACGATTGGTTCTTGTTTAGGCGATAAAAGCATGGTAGAGAACTTATGATCGGGTGCCAAGGGTCGTAAAATTATGGAAAAGAGCAAAGGCGCTGCCATTTTCAAACGAATCATATAAAGGCCATCTGTTTGTCTAGCTGAGTGCAAAGATCTTAAAAAAAAGGTGTGATTGTGCGATAGTTTTGAAAAAAATTGGCTTTGCATTCATTCTTTATTTTGACCCAGTCCATCAGGTCAGTTATGACGGCTTTCATTTGCAGTTATCGTGGCTTTCAAGCGTGATTGAATGGCGTCTTGCCTCTTTTTTGTTCTCTGCAATATACATTTGAGTCCTTCAGTCCTTGATCACTTCTCCTAATGTTTTTACTATAGCAATGCCTGCAGATATCTCAATGAACCAAATTGTTTACGTTGTTGTGTATAGCACCATGGTTTATAGGGCTCGAACAACGCATTTTTAGAGCGCTCTACTTCACCCCATCCGGTGCCCTTCTCGTACGCCGATGCAGGAAATGACCAAGTAGTAATTAGTTGGTTTTCGTTCAACCAATTTCATAACGTAGTAATTTCATTATCTAACTAACGAAGGACACGTGGCTTTTCGGACAAAAAAGTGAGTGCCGTTTCTGGGTTGTTGAAGAGCAAATAACGACGACATACTAACACTTTGTCTAAAGTTGTCACCTATATGAAAGAGTCCACTTTTTAAATGACGTCGAACATAAATGGCCTTGTCATATCCTTCTCAATACACCAAACTTCTTTCATATGCCTTGTTATGAACCTAACAATAAACCAAAGGCACCCGAAGGGAATTGGCGTTTGCAAAAGTGAGCTTAAATTGAGAGCGTGAAGAACATTTTTCGTCTTTCGATGGAGGCGGAAATGTTGTAGGCCCATGTGCTCAGATTTTGGTACACGTTAAAGAACCCCAGGTGGTCGAAATTTCCGGAGCCCTCCACTACGGCGTCTCTCATAATCACAGGGCGGTTTTGAGACGTTAAACTCCACATTTCAATCAATCAATCAATCAATCAATCAATCAATCAATTCATCAATCAATCAAATCATTTTCCGTCTTTTGTGTTTTTTGGCATATGTCTTGCTCTTGTGCTTCTGATACTGATATTCCATATAGTTATTGAAAACACAATGGGTCTTTCTACCATCGCTTAGTTGACACAACCTGTAGCAGCAACTGCGCCATCCCAAGTAGAGGGTAGCCAAACGGAAATTTCACCTGATGGACGCCATGTCTTTCTTTCACGTTTGATTTCTTTCTCTCTATCTCTCTCTCTTCGTTTAGTTCCAGTGCAAATCTGATTTGTATATATTGTTTGGCTGCAATCACTACACTTGTATCTTCAATAGTATCGCACAAATACGTATGCTTACTGTTTCTCCTGTGGAGCGTGCACCACCACATACATACGCTTAAAGTAGAGAAAGCAACTTTTCAATCGTCAAAGTGGAGACGTTTCGTTTGACCCGCCTAGGAATGTTTTTGCCGATGTTAAATAATGAATGTGAACTACAATAACCATAATATGGCGATTTACATTCAGCACCACTTTTCTGCAGTTCAACCAGGTTTGAAATGCTCTTTTGAGATATTTCTGATTCGTCTTCGGTATCGAGCTGCTTGCTTCTGGCCTGATAAAATAAATATGCCTTTCACACTGGATGCATTAAACACGGTTGGTTATTCAACGTAAAAGCTTCATGGCTCAATTCAGGTCAGTCAGCTGCATGACAATGTGCCACGACAATAATAAGGGGTTTTTTTCTTCCTAATAAACACTGTCACTCAATCTAAAATCTGCTCTCATAGTATTGCAGGTGTTTATTCCACCAGAGCCATTCAATCATCTTTACTTTCAGCTATTGGTAACCGTAGAAACGTTCCTTTTGTTCTGTTCTTTTGTTGTGTTATCTGGCGCACATACTTGCCTGCGTACCCCAGCAAATTATGATCTTATTGATTTTGCAATTACGTATTCTCTCGATATCGTCACGCGGATAATGTAAAATATCTCTCCCAGGAGTGTGAGCAGGCATTATAAATTCGAAAAAGATCGCCGCTTGTGCTTTTCTTCAGGTATTTGTTTTTTTTATTTTGACTTAATTGAATACCCAACTTTTCATCAGCGCATGGACAAGTTTCTCTATAACGTTATAAAAAAACAGCTCCGTTGTCGTAACGACATTAAATTTCCTAGGAAGTTTTTTTATCTTTACCTAACTTATTTTTATATAGGACACATTTTTTGTTACTTCATTACGTTCAGTCACACTAGTGCTCAAGCATATTAAATGAGAACTTCTTTGGCGAGCTTTTCAGAGACCTATGATTGGGAATATTTGGTGCTATGATTACTACTTCACGTGCGGGTATATACCAAAAAATGAGCGCCACATTTCCGGCTGCAGAATGAGGCAATAGCAAGAACACTGCCCAGCAGCCATTACTGAGCACGTTTGATTCATGCGCTACTTCTATTCCTATGAATATAAAGCAAGACTTCGACACGTTTTTCTTTAGACATATATAAAATCTACAAGATGAATATAAGCGCTTTTTACACACAACTGAGGGACAGATGTATACACTATAGTTGGAATAACTGCTATCACTGCACTCGCATTTCGATATGGGGCCCACATTTGATCTCACAGAATAATTCTTCTATACCGCGTGCATGTCCACATATTGACTGTTGTGCTTGAAAGCACTAACATGCCGGTATCTATATTTTACTTTTTTATGGAAAACACTGTTGGTGTAGTAGCCGTACATATTTATTAATGATAGCTAGAATGTCTATAAAGACGAATTGTAATATTCTATTACTTTGAGATCCCATAGAAGAGACTGGTGACTAACCGCATACCGACAGGCGGAACGTGTGAGTGGAGGATCTGCGTAGAACGTACAGAGGTCACCTTTCATGACTGGAACAACAAAGTGTCATGTTCAGAACTGCTCAAGCGCCATTTTAAGTGGTGAACACGGCACATCTGATCATGTGTGGTGCCAACGATGCTCCTCCCTGGCATTTTATTGCGATAGCAATTATATAGACACTCTCGGCATCATGCACCGCATATTTATACGTATATATATGTATAAAATGCAACAAAGAAACAATCTGAAAAAAAGAAGGCTCCGGCGCACGGAATGTAACGTTGGACCTTTGCATCGTGAATGCGAGGAGTTAACCCTTGAGGCGCCGAGAGATACCTCTTTCAACGTTCAAACGGCAAGCTATTTATATTGTTATGGGACAATGTCCCACAAAAGTGGTTAGATACGCGCGGAGAAAGACGACATGATTTTGGTGTAGGGCCCCTTTGTGGGTATGCGCCAGGGTAAGAAGAATCATCATCTTCAGCTCTTGTTCTCCATCTTGGCTTGCACGTTGGCGTGGTGTAAATATATCTTGAAACGCCTAGTATCGCGTGTATCTTCACGTAACATTTTAGTGGAAGGTGCTGGGTTACAACGCATGACGGAGTTTCGCAGCGGACGCCTAGTCGCTGCTTCGACATGTCCACCGGCAGCAACGCTTCGTGAACTGCCGCGCCCAATGCATCAACGGCGCCAACCTCCCCTCTTTTTCTCGTCGCCGCTCCACCCCGCGATCCCGGCAACTTTTCGGGAACGGAAGGCGAGGACGTGGATGAGTGGCTTAAACTCTACGAGCTCGTTAGCGAAAATCACAGGTGGGACCCAACCTTGATGCTGGCAAACGTCATCTTTTGTTTGCAAGGAACGGCCAAGGCATGGTTTAATAACAACGTGGATGCGATCACGAGCTGGGACGTATGCAAGACCAAGTTGCGTGAGTTGTTTGGTCAATCTGCCGGCTGCAGGCAGGCCGCTAGGAAAGAACTTGGCACACGTGTTCAGACATCCACGGAATCTTACCTGGCATATATACAAGATGTGCTGACCCCTTGCCGTAAAATTGACCGAACCATGGCTGAAGCAGACAAGGTAGCGCACGTGCTCAAGGGCATCGCAGACGATGCATTTAACCTCCTTGTTTGCAAAGGCTGTTCCACCGTGCAAGATGTTATCTTGGAGTGCCAACGCTTTCAAGAGGCTAAAAGTTGGCGCATAGCCCCCCACTATACGCGCCTCCCCAACACTGCTGCAACGTCAACGTGCAAGGATCTTCATATATCGACCCAGCCCAATTCACACTCTGGTGACATCACGAGAATCATACGCCGCGAAGTCGAGGCCATATCAACCACACCCTTGAGAGCACTAGCACCGAGTGATCCTCAGCCGACCATATCGCAAGTAGAGACCGTTGTTCGCCAAGAACTAGCCAACGCGGGTATTCACACGGTCTTTTGTGTGCACCGTCCCGACGCTGTCAGTTCATCTACCTCCAGCCACTCACAGCATTATCGCCGCCCTGCTCCGCGTAACCGTGACCCAAATGCGTGGAGGACGCCTGACGACAGGCCGATTTGCTTTCGGTGTGAACGAGTGGGACACATTTCCCGCCATTTTCGTAGCACGTGGACCTCACCGTATCGGGCAAACTCAAGATTCTCCAACCTCCACTCACCAGCCCATCTCTATGGCCAGGAACTAGCACGGCGTGATGGCTCAGCTAATTACGACCCGACCACTATGACCACTGCCCAGTACAGTCGCTCACCTTTACCTCGACGTAGATTTTCCCGGTCTCCACAACCACCCCATTCCCCGTCTTCATCCTCTGCCCGGCGGTTTTCCTCGGAAAACTAATGGCTGCAGCTCCTGGAGGTGACACTGCTGATGCGACTTGCGCTCCGATTTCTCTGTTGACGCTGCCGACCAATCAGAACCTGATCGACGTTGAAGTGGACGGTTTATCTGTTAAAGCCTTGGTGGACACTGGCGCCCATATTTCTGTGATGAGCTTGCACATTCGTAACCACTTAAAAAAAGTCCTTACTCCAGCCCCTCCACGCAGTGTTCGTGTTGCTGATGGTGGTACGGCTTCTGTTATTGGCGTCTGTACTGCACGCGTCACTATCGCCGGCCGCCAAACTTCTGTTCTCTTCACTGTTCTCTCTCACTGCACCAATGATGTGATCCTTGGTCTTGACTTTTTGTCCACTCATTCAGCCCTAATCGACTGTTAAGCTGGTACTGTGCAACTTGAACTACCGTGTCCGATTGATCCGACCAGTCCACCCAATCTCGTATGTGCTCTGCTGAGCATGCCCGTTTGTCACCGCAAACTGTGTCCTGCATCACCGTAATGCCCTCACCACCTGTATTCGATGGCGACTATGTGCTCACGCCCTTTACATCCATTCTTATAACTCACAGTTTTACTTTACCACACACTGTTATTCAGCTACGTACAAACCGCGCCTTCGTTCTGGTGCTCAACTTTCCTCTGTGTCCACAAGTGCTCCCGCGTGGAATTGCCCTCGCCATGCTGACTCCCTCTGACGAATGCGTCATCTCAGCTCTATCTTCGAACAATGCTGGACACTGTAGCTACACGCATGCTCGATCTTCGCAAGCAAGCCCGTCTGCTGACGTTAAAAAAATGATCGCGCCAGACCTTTCGCCGCATCAAGCTGACTCACTTCTTCACGTCCTTGAGTCCTACTGGGACGTATTTGACTTTTGTGATCGTCCGCTAGGTCCAACCACTGCTGTAAAGCACCGCATTGACACCAGCGATGCCTCCCCTGTCAATCGGCGGCCATACCGCGTATCTCCAAACGAGCGTCACATAATTCAAGCAGAAGTCGACAAAATGCTCGCCAGAGACATAATTGAGGCATTATGTAGTCCATGGGCTTCCCCTGTAGTTCTTGTCAAAAAGAAGGACAATACTTGGCGATTCTGTGTTGACTACCGACATCTGAACAAGATTACTAAAAAAGACGTCTACCCAATACCGCGCATAGACGACGCCCTGGATTGTCTTCACGGTGGTAAGTATTTTTCGTCCATTGATCTAAGATCAGGGTACTGGCAAATTTCTGTCTACGACATGGACCACGAAAAGACAGCTTTTGTCACGCCCGATAGTCTTTACCAGTTTAAAGTGATGCCTTTCGGGTTATGCAACACTCCGGCCACCTTCGAGCAAATGATAGGCTCTCTTTTGCGTCGGCTCAAATGGTCAATTTGTCTATGTTACCTTGACGACGTTATTGTCTATTCTCCGACCTTTGAGACCCACCTCGACCGCCGATCCTCAATACTGGCTGTTTTTCGCGATGCCGGTCTCCAACTAAACTTGTCAAAGTGCCACTTCGGACGCCAGCAACTAACCATGTTGGGCCACCTTGTCGACTCCTGTGGTGTACGCCCTGATCTCGATAAAGTGCGAGCCGTGCGGAAATTCCCCATTCCGACCTGCACCAAGGAAGTCCGCAGCTTTCTCGGTCTGTGCTCGTACTTTCGACGTTTTGTGAACAACTATGCGGAAGTAGCCTGTTCTCTCACAAACTTACTGAGAAAAGATGTCTCATTCACATGGGGTGCTGCACAGGCTACGGCGTTCTCTACACTTATTGCATTGCTAACAGAACCACCTGTTCTGGCCCATTTTGACAACGCCGCCCCTACAGAAGTCCACACCAATGCCAGTAGCCACGGAATTGGTGCTGTTTTGTTCCAGCATCAAAGCGGCTGCGCCCGCGTTATCACCTATGCCAGCCGTCTCCTCTCACAGGCGGAAAGGAACTACTCAATCACCGAAAGGGAATGCCTTGCTCTCGTTTGGGCAGTACCGAAATTTTGGCCCATTTACACGGTCGACATTTCACCAGCACAACCGATCCCCACGCACTTTGCTGGCTCGCATCCTTGAAGGACCCGACTGGGCGCCTTGGTCGATGGGCATTACGACTCCAAGAGTATAACTACTCGGCGTCCTACAAATCTGGCCGCTTACACCATGACGCTGGCTGCTTATCTCGGAATCCAGTGGACCCACCTGAGGCGTTCGATAAAGCGCCATGTGTCCTGTCCCTCTCCGCTTTAAGCAACATCCGGGAAGAACAGTGCCGAGATCTTGTCTTACGTAACATTATCGAGAAGCTTCATTCTGCAGCACCCGATCCGTCTTCTCAATTGTTCGTGCTCAAGAATGGCACATTGTACCGTTACAATGTCTGCCCTGATGGACACGAACTGCTCCTTGGGGTACCTTCCAACTTAGGTGCGAGCGTGATCAGCCAGCTTCACGACGCTCCCACGGCCGGTCACCTCGGACTGTCTCGGACGTATTACCGTGTACAGCGTCGATTTTACTGGCCCAGTCTTTATCGCTCGGTCCGCAGCTACATCGCCTCATGCGACCAGTGTCAACACCGAAAAACACCTTCGGTGAGCCCTGCTGGGTTCCTCCAACCACTTGACTTTCCCTTTGATCCGCTCTTTCGACTTGGTCTTGACCTCCTAGGTCCTTTCCCTGCGTCCACTTCTGGGAATAAGTGGATAGCTGTTGCGACGGATCACACAACGCGGTACGCCATTGCACGGGCTCTACCAACCAGCTGTGCCTTAGACGTTGCCGATTTCCTTCTGCACAACGTCATACTTCATCATGGCGCACCGCACCAACTCCTCACAGATCGTGGGCGCTATTTCCTTCCCTGAGTAATCAACGACCTGCTTCGCTCCTGCGAGACAAAACAAATTTACGACAGCCTACCACCCGCAAACTAACGGACTGACTGAGCGATTCAACCGGACTTTGACCGATATGCTCGCCATGTACGTATCGTCCGACCACCAGGACTGGGACATTGCATTGCCCTTTGTTACGTTCGCCTATAATTCCTCATGCCACGATGCAACTGGTTTTTCATCTTTCTATCTTGTGTTTGGCCGTGATCCAACTTTAACATTTCACCCCATCTTTCCGACAGTCGTCGACTCGACGACCGAATACGCAGTGGATGTTATCACCAGAGCTCGAAAAGCACGAGAAGTTGCCCGTCAGCGCCTCTTAGCATCGCAAGATCAGCAGCGGCACCGTTACAACTCCCATCATCGCCAAGTTTCCTTTACTCCGGGTTCTCTTGTGCTATTGTGGACTCCGACCAGACGCGTTGGACTTCCTTAAAAACTGCTTTCCCGCTACTCGGGACCCTACCGCGTATTGCGCCAGGTGACAGATGTGACCTACGAGATAGCCCCGCTCGAGTCTTCCTCCTCCCCTTCACTAGCTACAGACATTGTTTATGTATCTCGCCTTAAGCTCTACCACTCGGCAACATCATAAAAAGCACCGAGACGGTGCTTCAGCACCCGGGGGTTATGTTATGAGACAATGTCCCACAAAAGCGGTTAGATACGCGCGGAGAAAGACGACATGATTTTGGTGTAGGGCCCCTTTGTGGGTATGCGCCAGGGTAAGAAGAATCATCATCTTCAGCTCTTGTTCTCCATCTTGGCTTGCGCGTTGGCGTGGTGTAAATATATCTTGAAACGCCTAGTATCGCGTGTACCTTCACGTAACAATATCTACCACTTACCGCTGTTGGCGGGCATCTTGGGAGGGGGAGACTATTGTGTTTTCAGCATTATCAGCAAGATGACGGAATGATCATCTCTCACGCGTAATTTGACCCGCGGGGAGGAGGAGAGTGGACGATCTCTCGCGCGTCCTTATCTCGCGGTGGGGAATATCATACATCTTGGCTGGCGTTGGGCTTGCACTGGAACGATCATGTTGTACTTACGGGGGCGCACAAAGGTCAATGCAATTGTTGTACAGCCTCCGTTTGCGAAAAGGGCGTGCTCTTCAGACACAGTGAAGTAGCAACGGAGACGCTTGTTTGCGTTCATCTGTACATTTGTGCGTGAGAAATGCGTCATTTGTGCGTGAGAAATGTGGGGCACATTTTGATGTGCTTGCCATTCTGCGCGTGACCTTCCAATTTGTTGCTATTGCGTTCATTGCTTCGCCTTTGCGGAAAGCTGTTACATTTTAATCCTTGTTTATCAGCGCGGATGAAAAAAAAAACAATTTGCCTGTTGTAAGTGGTCTGAAGCGATAAAAAATGAGGCAATAGTTCTTGATATCATGCGATACCACGAACAAAGAATAAATTCATGGTATAAAAGGCTTCCATCTGCGCGATTGGAATTTTTATCAGCCCTATACAGTCTATAGCGTTTCTCACAAAGCAGTTACCATGGCCACAGCGATAAACATGGGTATAAGGTGTGAGACATGCACATCAGTAGTGGCACGCATGGCCAGATTAGGCCCGTTTTGAACTGAATATGTGGCTCGTAATCTTGTGAGGGCAAAGATCTATAATTATAGAAATCTATGTTTACCACTCTACGTACGCCCAAAGATCAGAATAACACCACGCCAAGGGCTTCGCCATTTCCTTGAGAATTCACGTGCTTAGCAGAGCTTGCGGTGATTCCATCGTGAAACTCTGCCGTTCTCAGTTGAATGAGAAGGTATAAACATCAGCGCAACCAGGCATCGCGTTTCACATTGCGACCAACGGACCACAAACCATCGTTGCCGAGACCTTGTGACACTGGCCGATGGCGGTGTCAAACGCCCCCGGCACGCGCTTTTTGCGTAGGCTGGGGCGATTACCGCTCCGACACAACATATCAAAAGTTTGTTGCCAAGTCACTGGGAGAGTCGCGCTCGCACCAGTAGGCGTCCCACACTCACACAGCCCATGTGAGCCACATAGGTGGTGGTTTGGCAGTCACCCCCGTTTCGCGGTCTAAATATCTGAGGCCAGGGTGACGCCTGAATATTGCGTTAGAAAGAATACACGCAAACACGGTTGGCCTTCGTTAGGCTTTGTTGCATCGCCCCACTTTTATGCGGAAATGCGAAGAGTAACTTGACTATTGAATGCGAAGAGCAAAATGAAAGCGAGAAACTGCACTGATCAACGTGGACGCGTCATGCAATTGACTTAAGGCAATCGAAGCGTCCATGTGCGTGCTTGACATCCAGACATTAGCTACTTCAAAAAATGGCGTAAATCAGATGCCCGGACATCCTTGCTACTTTTATGCCCTCCCTTCATGACGTTCACGGGTCGTGAAATGAAAATGGTTTGGATAATGCCTTGAAGCGTCATGCATAGTTCTTTGCAACATAGAGCCACGTGGCGTATACTAACTTTTCGTCTCCTGCAATGTCACTTGAATACATAGTTACAATCGAATAAAACGTTTGCTTATGGAGCCACACGTCAGGTGAGCGAAAAGGGGAGGTATTGAATGACATATCTAGTGAACAAGTCCTAGAGAAGTAAACTCAGGTTTATCATCTAGAGGTTTCTAGAGGTTTTTAAAAGTTTATGAAGGTTTTATGAACGTTTTCCGATTCCTTACTATGATAGTGCTTTGGACAGGCATTCTTCTTGCCATACCAGCACTTTCGTACAATCATCGTGATCTTAATATTTTAAGCAACAATGGTCTTTACTGTTGTTGCGTAATAGGCGGAATTTGACACAAGCTCTACTGACAAGTCGTTTGTGTCTGTCTTCACCAACGGCTCACACAGAAAATGGGTATCGAGGCGAGCTGGCGTTTGCACTAAGTGTTTTGTAACAAACAAGAAGAGAGATTAGGTGACCTAAGAACTGTGAACTGCAGATTCCCTGGAAAACAAATAACGAAAACGAGCAAAAGATGGAAGGGTTTCGGGTTAGTTGAGCGTATGGGCCTGCAATGAAGATTTGCCGTTAACAAGCTGCCGCAAAATTTTCAGAAGATACAAAGAATATTTCATTTTTAATGGCTGATCGATTGTACGTTTTTTTTCGTATATGCGCCTATTTAATTCTGCAGAATTTCCTTTAGTTTGGTTTTACTTGAAAAGCCAACGTTTATTCCGAACTTAGATGCAGCTTTCTTTAGTGTCTGAAAAAAATGTACTTATAAAATGCAAAATCATTCTTTTTTTTCATTCGTGTACGATGCCCCTTAATTTTGCGCAGCAGCTTGCCGCAGGCCGTCTTAATGAGAAAACAAAAACACCCTGCGTCGCGAGGTCTCGCCGCCTAACTTTTCACGCTGTCACTCGAAATTACTCACACTCAGATGGAGCCGTAAATTAAATGTCCGAGCAAATCTGGGTGAGTCGACACGTGCACTTTCGTTGAACGGGTCTTAAATGCTCTTTCATGTGAGTAATTTTTACACATAAAAAAACACAGTACGCGTTTAGTATTGGATGCGCCTGGACGTAAAGGGCTATTTTAGGCCATTTATACGATATGTTTCTGTACCTTGTTGTACCCATTTTGTTCTCTCTGAGTGAGTAATTCGCTCTTTTCGCTATAACTGTATATCTTCGCACACTCCAACCACTTCATTTTTTGCTTTGAATTGCCCTGTTTAATCTTTTCCGAGGTATGTACTGAGGAGGAAATATTTAAACAAGAGCGGGAAAATGAGTAACATGATCCGACACGTGGGAGACACAACTGAGATTGCGTTGGCTTCGTGCGGGTTGGTGTAAATGATGAAAGCGGTGAACGCGCGCCACACTGGCACGAGAATGCGTGAACAAAGGATTGGTGGTAGGACAATTACTACCGCCAACTCGCCGGCAACTTTAGAACAAAGAGTCTGGCAGTAAATCAACGTTGTGAAACGTGAATGAAATCTAGCGGTAGGATGAGCGGGGGTAGTGCAAGTAACGCGGACATCTTGTTAGAGTGTTTTCTAACGAACGGGTATGTTGCACCCTCAACCATGAATTATGTTCATTTGTGGCTGGCTGAATGAGAGTTCGTTAGCTGGGCGTGTAACAGGACCGCTAACGAGGTGGGTTTGCTCGGCTAGACGTGTAAGCGAAAGCGGATTTGTAAGCTACATTGTTCTTGTCCTGTAGCTCTAATAAGTTACGTTGCTCCGTAACCAAACGAACACTGTTACAGTGCCATCATTACTGAATGACCGTAGCGCAGTGTTCGTGAGAGATGTGTTAGCGCTGCCCAAGACATGCATTGTTGAAAGAAAGAAACGCGCCAAGGCTTTCCCACCATTCCAAAATGTGTCATGCGTCACACTATCGATCCTTGTCGGTTTGTTGTGGGGCTAGAGCTGTTTCTTCATTATTCGGTGAGATCCAAAGTAAAGATATTGTAAAATAAACGCTGGAAGAGCCATGATCATTTGGAGTTTTCATTAGCATAAAGGAGAGAAATTGTGTTGTTTCACAGCTGAAGCAGTGATGACGAAGCGTGAGCATGCGGCTAATCGAAGAGAAAATCAGAGCACTAATCAAAACATGCTACGAAGGCCAGTCGGTTTTACGTAGTGTCGTGTAGTAACATAAACTTTTGAAAAAAATTCCAATTATTTGTGAAATAATGTGACCATTATGTAATATGAGAAGATTGCAGCACTGTTATAACAAAATTAGACATATTAGAAAAGGCGAGGAAAGAAGCGCCTTCTACATTTTTCATTTCTTGTTCTTAGTACCTCTACTTATTTTTTAACTTTACTGCGTCACTTTTGGAATTTTTTCAGCAAAGCGCATTCATTGGAGTACCTCTGGCACTTTTCAAAGCTACAAGTGATTGCCAATGTTCGAAACGCACAGATTGTTTTGTTCCCTTGCTTTTGGCACTGAGTACGTCTCAGTTACAAATGAAAAGGTTGGTACCATTACCCACGAAAAGCACGAAGAGAATAATTTGTCTCCCCGCCATGGTTTAGTCATTGTCACCTTAAATATCAAGAAACCAGTGCCTGGTGTCCCCGTTGCTATGCGGTGTTTTTACACTGACTACAAACAAACAAACAAACAAACAAATAAAAAGAAAGTTATACTCTTGAAAAGGCCACAGCTGCTATATTGGCCAAATGTACGCAAGATTATATTGCAGCGCTAGTCTTCATGGCAATTCTCTTATTATTTTACGCAGTTTGATTGGCGATTGTGCTTATGAAATGGCCGATATTGCGCGAAAATTAATGCACTCCCTGACCTATACAATGCGAACAATATTTTTTCTTTCTTTTTTTTCTTTTCTTGTGGCCGTGTGACTTTTTTTACCACCAGCCAATAGGAGCGCTAATGATTTACTCTACGAACCGGCTTGTCGCGCAATCTATGCCGTCATTCTTCCGTTTCTGCTTTTGGAACCAGTAGTGCGCACATGAGGGGGTATCAATGGATCGTTCGTTCCACCATATGGTTGCTTTGAAGCGTTCGTTAAGAAATATCGCAATGATTTTTTTTCAATATTTCTTTATTCTCAAGCATTAACTTGGTATATCCAATTAATAATTCCTTCATGCGGCACTGTTCTGCCATCGAATGGTTAAAGCGTTTACCCATTCTAGTGGTCTAGTGGTTAAGTCGCTTGATGGCTGACGCGAAGGCACCGGTAGTGAATCCCGGCCATGGCGGGCACCTTTAGTTGGAGGCGAAATGCTGAAGGTAGCGTGCGTACACTTAAAAAAAAAAACACGTTAAGGAGCCTCAGGTGGTCGAAATTTCTGGAGCCCTTCTGTGTGGCATCGCTCATTATCATATGAAGGTGTCTGCACGTAAAGCGCCCAAAGTGATTATCGTTATTTCCAACTCACTCAACATGGCACTTTTTCAGTACTCACCCGCAGCAATGATCGGCACTAGATCAGTGCGAGGTGGCCTAATCTTCAGCGAAGGTGACTCTGAAACCAATGTTAGGGGTGAGAAAGAATTTTCGGTCACGGAAACGTAAAGTCTCGGTGTTTTCAAAGTATTTTGAGATTACAGTGCAAGGGAAGGTACGAGACAAGCGAAGACGAGCGCTTTTTGTTCGCATCATTTTCTCGTGTCTACTGCACTAGCACTGTGATCCCTTGACAAAATTATATACAAACTAGCCCGTGCTGACACTTTGCTTCCCAAAGGAGAAAAGTAGAATTTAGTTATGGTGTCTATTGTAGTCCCAGCTGTGGTATGAGCGAGTCTTTATAAATATTTTATCATCTATTAGAGGACGTTTACACGCTTGGCCGGTTTTATGAACAGGAAGTGAGCCACCACTATACGACATTGTGAATACTCACAACAGGTGTTGGCTCATTTCAAGTTTTTGCAGCTAACTAGTAACAAGGCAGCTTACAGGATTCCTTAGTGGAATGCCCTTTTGACAACAGTGGTGCCTGAATCACGCACAGTGTTAGATACAGAACTAACAAGTGCGCAAAGAACCGAGACAAAGGAAAAAAAAAAAGCTCGTGACGTGTGTCGCTAAAATGTGGGGCTAAAAAAAAAGGTGACGAAATGAAAGCTGCTGATTAATTCCAACTAGAGCTTGGCTAAGTAAAGTAAGAAATGCCAATTTCAAAAAAAAATTACCTAGGATAAACCTAATAAAGAAGGCAGAAACATGCATGATACAAAAGCGCTGATGCTTCAAACTCACGCAAGCGAGCGAGGCAATTCACACGACAGAGCGCCAAGGAATTCCATGCACCTGAGTCAGCACTATTTGATGAATGCCATGCTCTCTTCTCTGTTCATAATGTTGCTCTGTTCTAAAATGGTGCCCGATCCGCTTGGCATGAGACAGAGTACGGCTTCAGCGAAATTCAAAGTAGAGCTGTGAAAATCTAACAGACGAGTCCTTTGAGTTAGTAGAGGTAAGAGCTTGATGTTACTTCTCACGCTGTTACATCCCATGCGTCGACTGCTGCCCGGGTTCTTACTTCGAGAAGCAGGCGTTAATTGAAGCCTGGGAAATTGTGAACGCCGTAGTTGCCGAGGTAATGAGACGCTAAGTCGGCTTTCAATTTTCTCAGCAACAATTGGAGTTCTCTGCTTTCCTCCAGACTGTTTTCTCGTTTTTTTTTTGCTTTTACTGTGCCCCTTGTTTTCGCCACAATTTTATCTGCAGGCGACTCGCTTAGTGCCAGAGCACAGAAATTCGCTGGAGATTTTCTTCTTTACAGTTCAGACCGTGAGCGCCGGGATCCGCCTTGCTACGCTGAGTCAAGTACCGTGTCCTTGATATTTCGGCGCTTTAAGCAAAATGCTGCCTTACACGAAAACGATCTGGGACGGTTAGCGAATTTTAGTTTCTTCTGCATAACGTTTGTTCGCCTGTATACTTGTGCAAATGGGAAATGAAAATGGAAAAGTCGTATAGAAACACTTTTTGTAAAGAAAAAGTGAAGTAGGAGTGAATTTGAAGTTTTTATGGTTATTACCTTTGTGTCGTGAGTTATGGTTACTTCCGTCCGAATTACTCACAAGGAATAGGCCTGATATTCTTTTTTAATTTGAAGAAAGAAAGTCAGTGAAAAATGAAAGTTGTTTAATTTAAGCACACGAATCAGCATTGCTCTTTTTATTTCCTTTGTGATTTAGAAAGACAGATATAGCGAATTTTACCGGTGTCACACTGGCACTTTTATTCGCGATCAGTGTCGATGCGGATTAAGCATGAACCGGATTAGGTGCTGCTACACGGCCACTTTTAATCACAATCAGGCGTGATCGGAATCAAGACTATCGTGATGCGCGCATCCCGATATGCCAGAAAGATCGTGATTTCACTGTCGTCCACACCCCCTGGCCGAGCTTGTTGAAAGCTCGGCCAGGGGGCCAGCACAATAAACAAGAAAATTGAGGTTAGTTCAATAAAAAACACTTGAAAAACAGCTATTTGTTTATAAAAAAACAAGTTCCGAACTTTTGCAATTGGAACAATATCTGAAATATTACATAATTTAGGATTCATGCTGACCGCATGTAGTTATGGAAGAAGCAGACGACTAGCAGTCGACCACTACCTTCAAGGCTTAGTTCGAGTCTAGCATCGTTGGAGCTATAAGAGCACCTCGAAGCAAACTGATTATAAGTGTCGCAAGCCTTTTGACTACCTCGCGACGTACGCGCACTTCGAGGTCGAATGAAGAGACCTTCAAAGTGACTGACCACTGGCTGGAGCGACTGGAAGACTTGAGACGCCAGCACTGAAACTCTGGTGCGTACAACGAGATTTACGTTTCACTGCGACCGTGGAAGTCTACGAGCGGGGGCCATCATAAATAAAAGCGAAGGTTAAAAATCTCATGCAGCAATACAGGTAACAGCAAGAAAAAGTCATCGAATGATGGATTTATGAAATTACTCTTGTAGTGGCACGCAAAGTTTTTGACGTTCGAGCGGTTATTGGACGAATAGCATTGCTGATAAAGGGGTCCACAGAAATATCGTACGCTGTGTTTTGTCAGTGACATGTTTTACGGCACGCAAGTGTCATCTGCTGCATTCCATCTGACACAAGCTCGAACCGTATTAGCTTGGGCCGTGTAGCAGAGGTCATAAAGCTGATCGCAATCAAGAAAATTGACCCGGATCACCCAGATCGCAAATAAAAACACTCTGTGATGGCGGTATTACCTAACTAAGAGTTTAAAAACAAGCATTTTGCTGATTACAGGGCTTTGAACCCGGTATAGAAAAGCTAATAGTTATCATTTTACGGAAGTTAATTGCTCTGCTCCAGAACACTACATTCAGAAACGTCTAACGAGAAAGAGAGATAAATGATGAGGAGTGGGAGAGGTGGGAAGCTAACCCGCAATTAAATTTTGTTTGCTACCTAAATTAAAGACTGAGGGAAGGAGAAAAAATAAAAGAAGAGAAGATGTAGAACACCCTTGTTTACTAGCCCAAGTTTTGCTGAGGTGGAACAGAGCACTCGGAAAAGTGGAAAGAAAAAATAAAATCCGTTTTTCCAGAGTTTAGGTAAGGCATTTGACAAAGCTATGAATCATGAACAAACTACGAAATCCAGGAGCATCGATCTCCCCATATATTCATTATCTGGATTGAAGACAATTTAACAAGACATTCACGGCTTGTTCATATCTGAACGCAGCGTGCACACACGAGGCTTCATTCAAAGATAATGCAGTAGAGCGTGTTGGTGGAGTTTTAGTAGCACCTTAACGTAAGGAATTCGGGAATATTCCCCAAGGCTGCCTGTCATGATTAAACAGTTTCTTTGGTAAAAATAACAGTGAATATAAAAAATTAAAAAACAAACAAACGCGATGCATTTTGTCTGTACACGAGTCACAAGATTGTTTTTCCAAAGGCATCACCTGCCAGAACAAAACGCGGGCTCATCGTTCGGGTCAACAAGATCAGTTGGCGATGAAGATGCGAGAGCCATCCACCGATGGGGGGAGTCATGCTCAGAAAATGCGTTGACAAAGAATTTGCTAAGCACAAGCACTTGCTTGGAAAGCAGCGCTCATGACTGTGAATATCCCCGTGGAAATCGGGGACATACAGAGCATGATAACGGTGGCATGGCATGGTAGCACATCCTGAAATAAGCTCTGTTTCAGCTCGAAAACTTGAAAATCACACTTGAAGTTATGAACGAGGGTGAGTGGGAAAAACAGGAGGCGAATGAATGTAAATATAGCCTTTTGTATAAAGTAGATTCTCGAAAAGGAATTGTGGGTAATATGAAAGCCGTGGTAAGAGTGCATTAGAGAGTGCATTTTTACCGATTGCATTTCTCAGCTGCCTGCACAGAATATTCAAATTGGTGGCATAATATGTTTGAACCATTAAGCTAGCATGTTTGAAAAACATGTGTAGTTCACGTTATCTATAATAATTGAACCGAAACAGAGCGGGTTTTTTTTGTGCAAATGAAAAACTAATGCTGGAAGTCGCATACCGATGATGACATTTCGCTGTTTTGTTTTGGTGTGAGCACTCTGCTTTTTCGTTAAATGCCGTTTATCCTACATTTCTACAGGAAAAGCATTTGAAGCATACACCATTGCCCAGTGCAACTCATTTGCATGTGCAAGCTCAACGAATTTTTTATAACTCAACCAAGCTCATTTATATTTCATCGTAACTCTGTTCTTTAGATTTTTGTTTCTTCGTAATGTTGCCCTGCTTCCTTCGTAATACATAGCTATCATGAGCCTCAGAATATGTCGTGCACCTGTACAGTTTTATCAGTTGCAAAAAGCATTTAGATTACGTTACTGCATAAATATATGACACTACAGCGGCATCCCATTCCGCTTTAGCACGTGTAATAAGCTACGTAGATAGCAGAATAATAAAATATTCGCCCGTACGAAAATCCTAGTGAAAATTGAGGATCTTTATAGGCAAAATTATATATTTTCGCAGATCATGTTTATTTTCCGAAATGTGCTAGCAGCTTGAAAAATAAGGAGAATGTGGGCGCCAGAAATGCTACAATATATGTCACCTTTTTTTGTTTTCTGCCAAGGAAGCGGACGCTCAGCTCAGCAACGAATCTTGCTTGACATAACACTATTACTACACATTAGAAAAAACTAATAGCCGTCGTAAAATTAAGAATATTATGTCTAATTAAAAGTGTGCTATTATTTCGCTATGTAACGCGTTTGTACTGCCTATCATTCACGTATAGGGGAAGTGTTTCGCAAGTAACGCTGCTATGAAGCTCCATGATACGTATCTGTCATGGCATAGAATTGCTTTTTCGGCGTTCAACTTCATGACTCTTCATCTCAGATATTACGCTCTGTTTTATAACACACTTGTGTAAGGGCTGCTTTATGGGAATTTATTTAGACGCATTCACTAGATTTATATGAGCCAAAAAGTACAGTATGCATTATCTTCATTGCCTGAAATGTCATAAATCATAGCGCCACTGCAGAACAAATGGTTGGCATTTTAAAGGGGTGGTTACCGTGGCAATGAAAGGAGCTTGGGAAACTCACAGTGCTGGCTCTTATTTATAGGAGCAAATATTTTGGATGCGAAGTATCTTATGGTGGTGCTTTGTCCATCCTCCCTTACCGCAGCGTCCACACCTACACTGCGCATACCTATCCCACCCTCTCTCTCCTCTCCTGAGTTCCTCCCTTCCTCTCACAAGTCAGCAGTGAAGGCAAGGAAATGCTTCCTCAGAACACACGATCACTCCGAAACCGTTGACAGCTGATCTTGCGATGTTCCACGTTTACGTGAAACAGATCACGTCTGCTTTGGTTAACACAGAATCACATTAAATATCTCTGGCGTCTGCGTTCAGGGACTGGCTGTTTAGCAGTGCTATAGTCATGGTCGCCGGCAGCGTTCACGGCAGCCGTAACCAGCATTAAGCGATGGTGATCGGCAGCGCTAGTGTGGTAAAGGTTCTGAATGGCGGTGCACCTGCTTAAGGCGACGTAGACGAGCTTCTGCGGGTTCCGTTTAGCATCTCTCCACGGCTTCTGAAGAGGCTATAAAGGACGATCACTGACGCAACAAGCCCGGAAAATTGCCATTTTTTCCCCTTTAAGGCGTTGTAAATTTCACCTCTACGAAATTGAACATTGGCAGAGTTAAGATACAAAAAGCTGAAACATAGAGCAAGCCATCAACTGAAGCTCATGCCACAGTGTTGTGCTAAGCATATTTCAAGCAAACATATAGGCCTTTTTTTTATCTATTATGCCACGCAGCCGCAGTTTAGCACTAGCATAGTACCGTCAGTGGTGCAAGAAAAGTAAGCGAGCAGCCACAATTTATGCGGGAAGCTGCAGATGAACCATTGTTTGTGCGAGATTCTGCACTTTGTGGGTTACTGATGAAAGTATTGCTTTTTATAATATTTCGACGTATTCTTGTCTTCGCCGGTTTTGTATCTGCATATTCATTTTTTGTAACCTCAGACGCTAAGGATCGTCTTACCAGTGCGAAAACTCGCGCAGGAAAAGAAAAAAAAAACGAATCGCAGAAACGTCAAAAAACTTATTTGCCATTCTGACCAAAATGAAAAATGAAAATGAATTTTGAAGACAATCGGTAGCTCTAGATAGCCATTCGCACTGAATCATCTCACAGTTTCGACAAGTATCAAGTTCTTTAGATACCTATCGGCAACACACAATGCAGGCAGAACGAGAAGTTTTTCACAAATGTCAGCACACATTAAAAAGCGTCGTGTGCCCCAAGCGACGCTCGTTCAGTGTGCGTGTCGCGTACGGGATAGCAATAATAAAAAAAAGAAGATACGAGGCACGACACGTGCCGAGTCCTTACACACTACCAGAGAATTCATCTGCGTGATCTCACCGACTCCATAATGCAATTGCAGAAGGCGTTAGGTTCCTGGGGTGTTGGAGGAGCTGGCGCGCTCTTCCTGAGGGCATGCTATGCATCACGGAGACGAAATTAACGCCAGCGAAAGCGGGAAGTAGACGAAGAAGAGGTGCAGGAAGAAAAGAGAGAGAGAGAGAGATGGAGTTCCGGAAGTGCCCATTTGGGGCGTATGATCCTGAAACAAGGCCTCGAGTGAATGAAACGCGTGGTTGGATCGGCTACGCAAGCGCTGAGGATTCATTTTCAGCCAGCTGATTTGCATACTTAAGATTAGGTCTCCTCCTAGCGAAACTTCCTGTGTACCCTTGCCGGCACGCTTGGCAAACTCCGGAGACTGTATGTGCCCCTGCGGAATGAGATGGGCGGAATGAGAATAGAGAGATGAGTATAATGATAGGGTTGAAGCAGGAGGACGCAATGAGGGCGAAGGGGGTGCCCAGCAACGGTAGAGAAATAATTAACGAAAAGAAGGAGCGAGGTAGTAGAAGCGAACATAGAAGGGACGGGCGTCGGCCTGAATACGAGCACCTCAGTGCTGCCTATGTACCACGGCCTTCAGGCGAGGGTTAAACTTCTTAATACCGTGATTATTATCTGGCTACGTCATAGCCCACCACTCTCTCTGCAAAGCAGCGCTAATCTTGCCAGCCTTTGACGACACCGAGCGCGCAAATGTAGTGGATGTATAACTCTTCATGTAATATTGGGCTCATATCCTCCATTTCCGTGAAGCCGGTCATGCGTTATCAGAAGAACCTGCGGACGGTTACAGTTCCTTCCATTTGAAGAAAAAAAGTTATAACTTGAAAGATTCACTTGAAAAAAATTTTTCGAAAAATTCTTATGGAACAAAAAAGCGAATAAAATAAAGTTTACTCTACTATAGTTAAGAAAGACATAAGTGCTTTTTCGTCGTCGTCCCCCTCCTTCGCTTAGTTTTTGTAGTGATGTATAAGTATTGCAGTAACTATAATATAGGGAGGGTAGCGTTATCTAGAAAATATCAGATAACAGATATTAAGAGGCAACAAAATCTCGAACTCTACAAGAGGCTGAACCCCATTGCTTTCTTCTTTCCTTCTTTTCCCGCTCTTCTTTGTTTTGTCTGATTTTGCTTGACTAATGTTTGGTATCACTATGAACGTGGCTTTAACTAGGGCATTAAATTGTAACTAAACGGAATTGTAAAATTCTGACCTTTTATGTTTTCTCAACTGTTTTACTTAGCTGCAATAGTTGCGTGCACTTGAAAAACATGCAGGCGTGCTGGTTAAGTCCATCATGTACCAGCCATGCAGAATGTCAAAGAAGCCCATTTGCTATGCCCATTTTCTATCACGAAAGCACATACACTACCTGCGTACAAATAGGAGTTTCAAAAAGGGATGAAAATATTAACGCGATAGCGCTAAGAAACTTGTTTCGCAGAAATTTCAGCATCGGCGTCATTGTCAGCGTCGTTGGTTGTGAGCAAAACATTATTAACTTGTCCTTGGCCGAAAAATGAAGAAATATGTTAATAAAATGGATAATCAATATTTCTGGGTATGAGTGAGAATCGAACCCGGGCGGCTTGCATGGCAACTAGACGTTCCATCAAACAACCACGCGTCTGTTTAGAAATACAGTGAGAATAACTTCATATAACTCAAGATGCATACGTACATTGTCATTGGGTGTCAGAGCATGTGATTATCATAACTAGTCCGTGGTGAAAAGGTGGCCACCCGTTACAAAAGGCAAACACATTACTCCGCGTATTTCCTTAAGTCCACGTAGATGGTTCATAACAGGTTCAAGAACTATTCATGGGTATAATCGCTACTTCATCATCATCATCATAATCATCATTATAATCATTTATTTTTCCTTAAGGGATCCTGTAGGGTATTACATAAGGGGGGGGGTAACATAGAAAGTTAGACATGAGACTTGTCAGGTCACAAATTTGAAACACACGTCTCAGTGAAATGGATGACATGTTTAAATGCAAAATGAAAACATTACAGTTTAACGAGACATGGAGTTTAAGGTCGTAATGAATATTACAGCGTGAGGTGATAAGTAAGCAACTGCTTAAGCACAATGGACTTACGCTTGGTAGCAACACTATCTGGCAAAATAGTCCACTTTGCAATGGCGGTCGGCAAAAAAGATTGATTGAAAGAAGACGTTGAACCATGCAACCGCTGGATGCTGCAAGAGTTAAAAAGACCCATTACACAGAAATAAGCCTTATGCGAAAGCTTTACAGACACAAGCCACTTTCAGCATTATCGCTTACATTGTAGTAGTCCACAATTTAAAATTCTCGAGTTATGCACCTAGTGGTTGACGTAAGCACTAGAGACAGGATATTGCTCTCAAGTTCAACATTTAAAGGCGAAGCTTAAGCGTCCCCCAATTTTTCTCGAAATTCCCGAAAATTCCAGGCGTTAACAAATTCTCTGACAGAGAAAAGCCACTGGAGCTAATCTTCTATACCTCTGGCTATTAGTGTTCGATATGAAAAATAATTTTTATAAAAGAAATAATGCATGCAGTAGCAGAAAAACAAATAGATCGCTGAAGCGATCGCAAGCACAAAAACAGAAGAGTGAAAGCGGTTTACAAAAGAAAAAGAAGGAGAGTAGAAAAAAGCAAGAAAGAAAGAAAGTAAGAAAAAAGCAAGAAAGAAAAAAATTCCGCCATATCCACGAAGTGAATGATGATGAGTGGGCGAAGCTCCGGAGGTAAACCTGGTAAACCATGAATCCTCTGTACATTTTGCCCACTCGATTTTATTACATCGCTCCCCCTAGCGTACGTCGCCGCACTAAATCGAACGATTGCCTTCAACCAATGACACGCGCCATATGTGACATCATTCCTATTTTATAAGATCTCGCGTCTTTCATCAACTACAAGTACCGCTTTCTAGTTTATAACATCTTGCATCTTTTCATCATCAGCTACAAGTACCACCATCTAGTAAACACTAAAAGAACTAAACGAGAGGTGGCTACATACAGGAGACGGTACCGCCATCTAGTGAACACTGCAACAATTAAACTAGTGGTGGCTAGATACAGGGGACGGTACCGCCATCTAGTGAACACTGCAAGAACTAAACTAGAGGTGGCTACATACAGGCTACAGGGGACGCACAGCCCACGCCCTAAGGAGCTTCGCCTCTAAAAGACAGAATGGTGGCTGCGGCTCAAGCGTTCGAAGAGTGAAAGGGTTGCCACTACTTTTTCGCCCCATCCACCATTGCCCTGCCCCTGCCATATGTTGCAGAAGACCCTCGCTTCTGCGAAAGTTCTTCTTAGAGGCTAACAAGACGTCAAAGTTCACACTAAAGGCAAAACGCAGCTCAATTTTTTGCAAAGAATTCCGAGTGGAAATAATAATAGCCATCCACCACGACAGAGTCTATATCTTCATGCACTGGCGCGGACATTACAGCACTAGTAAATAAAATTTCAGCGTCTACATTGTTGAAAACAACAAGGAAACACGGAAATGAGTGGCAGAATAATATCGAGAAAAAATTGCGAAAGTCTAGGAAAGAAAGAAATCGCAGAGAGAAAAGTTTTTGCTTTTGGCATGGAGGGCGCCGAGTAAGGCACACGGTCTGCAGGGCATATTTGTGCGGGCTTAGTGAGAACACCAAAGAGATGGGGAAAAAAGGAAAGCCTGTTTACAGCTGTCAAGCAATTTTGTCGCTTTTCCGTGGAACTCCCTTTACCGTTTTAGCAACAAGCGGAAGCGCTGCCTGTCCAGAGCTATGGTGTTTTGCGAAGCTATCTTGGCAGGTGCTGTCGAGTCAAGGTGATGGTCGCCTGTCCTCGCACCATTGCCCCTCATACAAGCGTCATTACACGCTCGCTACTTATTTCTTCACGAAACACGGGGACAATGTAAGTAGTAACCTTTGATTGATATCTAGGCTTTAACGTCCCAAACCCACCACAAGATTATGGGAGACGCCGTAGTGGAGGGCTCCGGAAATTTTGACCACCTGGGGTTCTTTAACGTGCCCCCAAATCTGAGCGCACGGGCCTAGAACATTTCCGCCTCCAGTGAAAAGGCAGCCGCCACAGCCGAGATTCGATCCCGCGACCTGCGGGTGAGCAGCCGAGTACCTTAGCCACCAGAACACCACTGCGGGGTAGTAGTAACCTTTAAGCCATAAGTATTTCGCGCTTTTCGGCTGCACCTATTGTCTTCGCTCGAACAGTCGAAGTCGCACAAAATGAAGTGAAATCAGTTGAGTAGTATTGCGAGACGGCGGGAAAGACGTGCGACTCCATGGCAAGGCGGGTTAAGAGACGATTCAATTAATGACCAATATTCCTCTAATCAAGAGCTTATGTCGTCACATGAACAAACGGCTGATGTCACACGTTGCGCTTTAAAGATGGTGAATGCCATGGCAGGATAATGGCTTTTTCTTTTTGTTTTCAGAGATTATTTCGGGGGCCCCTTAAAGTGTTTATGGTTAGGAGGATGCGCGGGAAAGGGGCAATGCCAGCACAAAGTGAAGCAGTCGAGTGAAGGACTGGCGTGTTGCCAGACGTGCGCCAACGGTTTCACTTGCGATATGCAATATCACGGTGGCACGTGGTCGTTACTTTGCTCGGGTGCTGAACTAAAGAGACGGGTGCGACACCGGCTGCAGCGGTCGCATTTCCATGGAAGCAAAACCAAACGTTAAAGGCATGTGTAATACACGGTGTAAGTGCATTCTGAAGAGCTCCTGGGGGTAGAAGTTTTCCGGAGCCCTACATTACTGCGTGTCTCATAATAGCATCATTGTTTTATTACGTTGATATTAAATAAATGTGTATTTGTATTTGCGTGAACCTTACTGTAGGGCACACCATGGCGGTATAACGATCGAACGATGTGCGCTCTCCATTTTATTGCTAATACGCTCTGTTTGAAAGCGTGAAAAGCATGCTGTGCTGTCTTCTCTTTATTTCTAAACTGCGAATGTGCTCGGATGCAAGTTTTTCAATTAAAAAGAGGAAAATTCGGCAAAATTAAAAAAAAAAGAAAATGTGTCTTACGTAACCGAGAACAGTTAGTACTGAACTTTGCTCTTACAAGAGAGAAGTTAAAAAAGAAAACGTGTAAGTGGGCTTTGTTTTTGTGTGCTTGTGGCAATGAGAAAGATTTTTCTCACTATACTAACAGCATAGTTCCTAATATTCACATGAAAGGAAAAAAACTCTTACATATCAAGAGCCCCTGCCAGTGCGTGTAATTTATTTAGTCGTGGGAGAAGCATTAAATTAAGTTTACTCTCATTTCGCAGCCGTGATTATGCACAATGGTCGTTGCTAAAGCGGTTCATTTAACGCGAGATCTACACGTAACAATAAAAACAAAATAGAAGTGAACAAACACTGTCCTATTTAGGTATGCTTGTAAGCCTTCGGTTTCTTTATGCCCATTTCTACGTTAGAGAAAAGTTCACCATGTGAAATAAAACAACGAACCGGGACGCAACAACCTAATAAAGTAAGGATCCTGATACCTCATATTCATTTAAAAGGCACTCATGCTCCTTCTAATATTCTTTATTTCCTTGAATGCTTCAGTTATGATAGCCAGAATATTGAGCTAATTAACGGGCTGATGTCCGCAATCTGATTATAGAACAACTTGTGGAAAGCGTTGCCGCAATAATTTGGCCACTGTCTTTTTTTAGGAGGCGATTATATCCTATCGCCGAAAAAGTTTTTTGTTTTCTCCCAGATCAAGCTACAGAAGTCGTGCCGTGTGTGAAACCAGTGACTTCGAACTATATACGCAGTTCAGATTGCTATGCGCATTATAATAAGCATTTTGCAGTTGTAATTGCAGAAATTGGAGAAAATAGAATGCAAATTTTTGAAAACTTCAGTCCATGCCGAAACAATAAGAACGGGCCTATAGTGTCATTCTCTGGCTTTGCCACTGATTACCGATTATGTCTGAAGAATGAAGGCAAAAGGAGAGATTTGGTGGTTGGGCAAATTCAGTGGGATATCAAGGAAGGTTACCGTCATCATCATGATCTTGACTATGACCCCTGCAAGGAAAAGGTCTCTCCCGTGTTCCGCTAGACCACCGGGTACTGTGCTTGCTGCTGCTGCTGCTTTATACCCGCAAACTTCCTTATCTCATCTGCCCCCGTAACGTTCTGTTTCCCTCTCACCTGCTTGCTTTTCCTGGGAATACTGTCAGTTACCTTTAATGAACACCGGTTATCCTGCCTACGTGTTACGCACCCGGCCCGTATCCATTTTTTTCTTCATTTCAAATATGATATACTTTAGCCTGCTTTGTTCTCTGACCCACTCTGCTGTCTTCTTGTCTCTTCAGGCTACACGTTTCGTTTTCATTTCCATCACTTACTGCGTCGTCCTAAATTTAAGCTGAACGGTCTTTGATTGATTTGTGGGGTTTAACATCCCGAAACCACCATACGATTATGAGAGACGCCGTAGTGGATGGCTCCGGAAATTTAGACCACCTGGTGTTCTTTAACGTGCACCCAAATCTGAGCACACGGGCCTACAACATTTCCGCCTCCATCGAAAATGCAGCCGCCGCAGCCGGGACTCGAACCCGCGACTTGAGGGTCAGCAGCCGAGTACCTTAGCCCCTAGACCACCGCGGCGGGGCAAGCTGAACGGTCTTTGCTCCGTAGGTAAGTACTGACAAGATGAAGCTATACCTTCCTCTTGAGGGTTAATGGTAGATTACCATTCATAATTTCAGAACGCTTGCCGAGTGTGCACCATCCCATTCTTATTCTTCTAGTAATTTCAATCTCGTAGATCGGCTTCATGACGTACTCGTTTGCCATTTCCAGTGCACTTCTACCCATATCGTAGCGCTGTTCTCTTGCGAGGTTGTTGTACACTACTTTCGTTTTCTGCAGAATAATGCTAAGACCTACCTTCCTGCTCTTCTCGTCTAATTCAGTAATCATGAATTGCAATGCACCCCCCGAGTAACTCGGTAATGCTAGGTCATCGGTGGATTGCCGATTATTACGGTACTCTCCATTCACTCTTATTCTTAACTGATCCCATTATAGGGCTCTGTAAACCTCCTTTAAGCACATGGTAATCAGCATTATGGGAGATTGTATCCCCTTGTCTTACACCCTTCTTTATTGGTATTCTGTTGCCTTTTTTATGGAGCTCTATGGCGGCAGTTGATCCTGAGTAGATTTATTCCAGGGTTTTTTTCACAGCGCACTGCCACCAAAAAAATAAGAATCAAACCCTGCAGCGACGCAGTGAACGTGGAAAAAAGAAAGAACCAGAAAGCGAACCCAAGTTTTCCTTGAAGCTCTTCAACTAGGCGCAGCCACATCGACTACCCGTTCTTCATCAATTACGATTGCTCTTTGTTTTCCGTTCGCGGTGAAGCTTGGCACGCTCTGTCGCATTGGATTCTTCTGTCCATCAAGTGCCGCTGGCATGTTCGAGACGTAGAGAAGCTCTCGCGCACATCGCAAATACAGTTCCTTCGATGAATGGAAGTGACAATTCATCGGGAACCGCAGAGCAAAGGTCGTCGTCGTGTCCTCTTAAATCAGAACGGCGCGAACTAACTTTAGCTTAAAAAAGAAGGAGCAGCCTTGCCAAGCATTGGGCGTTGGCTCAGACTCTCGTGGTTTGCGCATGTATGTACATTACCACGCGTGGTTGAAATCTTGATGGTGTGTCTCCATAACGAAGGAGTAAAGAGTAACTAGTGCATAAGGGACAAAAAGAAACTAAACAAGACAAGAAAAAGGCAGAATTCTTCAACTTTTTAGCAATCTGGTAGGCTACTCTGCCATTGGGCAGGGGTTTAGGAGCAATAAATATAAAGAAGAAAAATCGGAATAAAATCGTGCTGGAAATTATAGTTTTTTTCAACCAGTCAGGAATTTTTCGCGTTTATGTGATGTCATGGTAATGCCTGCCGTTTTGCGTGAGGGCTTTTTTTGTGCCCTGGAGCGACTAGAAATGCAACGAATGCTAAAAAAAGTAAGAGTAGATGTGACATTGATAGTAGCGCAAGTTGTCTCGTGTTCTTGCGCCATTCGTGAACATGAGCCAGACCAGCGACCTTCTGGAAAATGAATACTAATTGAAATATAATGGTAGAGTTGAAATGAGGACAAGGCGTACAAGATCAAATTGAAACAAGACTTCAATGTGGTTGTGTCCGTAATTGAGCTCAACAAATACAACACAGTGTAGTAACGCAGTTACGTAGTAACGGGAGGCTCGTTCCGTATTTGTGATAATTCTTTACGTACATTGTTGTTTTTAGATATTGCGAAAGCTTTCTATCATTTTATGAGGCTTTACACGGCGAGCTTTCTTCGAGAGATTTTTGTAAGAACGCGTGTCACTTTTTTTCACGCCATCAAAGAAGAAAAGGCCCTAAAACGGGATTTCATGTTCAAAAGGAACAGGCTACTAAAAAAAAAACATTTCGGTTGCATCGCGTAATTTGAGGGAGCTTTTAAACAAGCATTTTCTCATGAAGCGTCGTTGAATTAACTGGGTGGTCCTGTGTGAATACGTTTCTTTTTTGCTTCTTCTTGCTACGCTTCGTAATCGTTTCTTTGCCATGAGTAGAAAATAAAGGAAGCATTCTCAGAGGCTTTCATTAAAGGGGCGAAATAATACAGTGAGCGGAGAGGGGTGGTTCTCGTCACATGCAGGGGAATGAAGAGAGCCGAGCTATGCGGCAATGAGATAAAAATGGGGCTGGGTAAATATAACTGCCACAAATAAATGTTTCGGCAGCACTACCTTAAGAATGATACGCACAACCCCGGATTTCTCTGCCGGCTGACACCTCGTATATTGCTTTTTGTGCGGTCTGTATTTCCCTCATAAATTTGTATGGCTTCTGAGGCAGCAAGAACTAGGTGCTAAGGGAGAGTAACTATTTTTTGCTCAGCCCTAAGCAATAGTTTTATTGATGTACTGGTGAGTTCCCACTGATTTAATGTTGAATGCGTTGGCAATAAAGAAACAGCAAGCTGGATGAACGAGCGTTACGTCAGCTCTCTAGGAATATAATTGAAGCTTGTTGCTATTACAACCACACATTGCAGTCGTAACGGGTGTTGTGCGCACGCGGGCTGAAGGTTATTTCCGCCTGTGTAGGCGCTTTTCGCCAGCTTCACTCTGCTGTGAGCGCAGTTTGCAATTACTTTTCTCACGCAACTTCATAACTTATGCTATCGAAACAAGGCTTTCGTTGTATTCTTTTACGATTCTGTTATGGCTGCGAAATAATAAAAATACACAAACTGTGCGAAGGCTTAGAAGATCAACGCTGCTCACGATAAAAAGTGGAAGCGATGAAAAACGAAATGATTTCACCGAGACTTGGTCCTGTTAACTGTAAGCTCTCGTTCTGTAGCTTCAGTATTGTACTGCTACTATGTACTGGACAGCCCATGTTATGGGTTAGGTCAGATATTAAGGCCCATTTATTGCGGCTTTGTGCGAGAATATTGGCAAAATGAAAGAGATAGAAAACGAGGAAGAAGGGCGAAGGTAGAAATGGGCATGCTTACGTGCATGCATGTTGAATTCACTGTTGTTGCTGTTGATCAGCTATTTATAAAAAATGACTTATGGCAGCAGTGGTACGAATATCTACTACGCTTCTTTCTTCACTCTTTACAGTAGTGCGCTTCATTATGCTGTAACACTACTCGCTAGAGCCATGATAGAGCAGTTATTTATTTACACAATTATCCCCTTCCCTTTCTGCTCCTATAATGGCTTGCAGAATTCCAGCTGGTATAGGATTCAGCTAGAGCTTGAAAAATGTATTCGAAAAAGCATTTTTCAAGCAACACGCTTACAAACAAAAAGTAAGTAGCTGGGCAGGCATGTAGGCAGGTGGGTAGGTACGTAGGTAAGTAGGTATGCAGGTAGGTAGGTATGTATTTAGGTAGGTAGGAAGGAAGAAAGAAAGGACAAGTTTGGGAATGCCCACGAAACACAACGAAAAGGCACAGAAGTGGTGAAGGAGTTAGCAAATATAGCTTTTATGCTTCTTTATTAAACTTGTTTAAGGCAAAGGAGATTGCAGCTGTCTTACGTATTCCTACAAGTGCCCTTTCATAATATTAACGCGATAGCGTTAGAGAGCTCGTATTGCAGAAATCCCGCTGTCGGCGTCGGCCCCGTTTGTTGTGAGCGAAAATCGTCTGTGGGCCTGTGAGCGAAAAAGCAAGTTAAAAAATTGCCGCAGGAGGCCACTACTTGTCCACACGTGCGCACGTGATCACACTGACAAAGCCACGCATTCGAAAAAAGGTGCTCAAAGTCACGAGGCGTGGTAGTTTTTTTGCCCTGCCACCCCTTCCTGCTTATCTTCCAGCGCTTTCGTTGAGACGAGAGAAGAGATAATGCAATTGTAGCATGCGACAAACCTTTGTAACTCCACTCGCACTGGACGGATTTTTAAAATTTTGCGGCATTGAACTTGTGAGGCAATAAGCTCTTCTAGTGAATTAGTTCTATGGTTACTCGAAAGATTGTTTTAGGGCCCCTTTAACGCATTTTGTTCGACAGGTGTCACGACAAAAACGAGCCCATTCGGTGATTTGTAGGCCCAATTGGTAAGCCTCAAACCATGTCGAAAACGGCCGGAATAGTGCAGCCATCGCCTCTAAAAACCCACACGAACTTTGGAACAGCTCTAAAAATGGACAACTATGTCCATATAGCGGAAAACTTGTCATGCGTTTCCAGAGGGGTTGATCAAGCAAACAGCAAACGCTAGATAATGTGCTGCCATATGTGAGGCATTGTCAAACTCCTTACGGCTCCCGATAAGGCAAGCGCGTGGCGTGTATCTTGGGTCATGCGACTCTTGCTTTAGATTGAAAAGACTGTATCAACGCCTCCTAAAAAAATTATGCATGGAACGTGAGCCGCGAACGCGATGCCCTATTCTCCGATTTTACCCTCCTCCTTCGGTACGAAGGCGAGTGTCTACGACGGCCGCCGCCTGCGATCACAGCAATTTTCTCACTGGGGTTCTTTGATTTTCAGGCCTCTGGCAGCTCTCTGGCAGCCATAGCTAGCCAGAGGTCAGTCAGCAAGTTCCGGTCTGGACAGGAAATAGCGTCGTGGTCACGTGTGTGTGGAACCCGAGACAACCCGAAGCTGCCCGAAGATCGCAAAATCGAACGCGGGGACAGCCAGCGTAAACGTAAACAAACTCTACCGTCAAGGCGGCAAACGAAACAATGCGCCGCGTCTATGTTGATTTTTTTCTGCATTGTCCTTTTGAAAATACCTAGCTAAGCTCGCCAAAAAGCTGAAATAATATCTCCAAGCTTACGCATTCGGGGTACGACTTCGTACGCACACACGATCACTCGCCGCGTCTGCGAACGAAACAGCCAGCTGGCACACGCCTCTTCGAGAACGATGCAATGTGAGCTGCCGCGACGCTGACGGCTTAACAAGTTCACGTCTCTTTAGTACATGTATCAGTCACTGCACAACACGACGCGAAGTCACGCCAAAGTGATCGTGTCCCCAAAAGAGCTCGAGGATACATACCCCTAGAATGCGTCGCATACACGCGTTGACCAACTTAGGTTCTTGTCTAAAGTTTACACATGCGTAGATATCGGTACCACGAATGCGCGTCGTATATAAAATAAACTTATGCATGACACGTTCTCGACTCGTTTTAGAACTTGCCTGGGCATGTTTTCTAGTCCTAAGTGGTGCTTAACAAATTTCATGTATATCAGCTTTGATTTGACCAACTAGGTCATAGTACATACTGCGCGGCATTGTTACGAAGAGGCGAAAAAAGCCAACGATGAAATGGGTAACGAAAGGATGTATACATTTCTGAATCCATTGTCAATTTTTTTCTTTCACGTAGTATCGTATAATATTATATCACATATGTTGGCCCATAGATCGAAGTGGGTTCGCACGCCGCTCACGACCAGCGAGCATCATCACTGTGGCATCACCAACAGTCGCGATCTAGGGACTTCTATGACCATCGAAGATCAATCGAATAGTCAGGACAGATGTTTTAAGAGGTTCACGCACGCAAACATACGACGAAGCGAGCTAGTTTGACCACAATCGTCTTTGCCGAGTGCACATAAAGCAGGCATGGCTCCATAAACGACTACCAAAATCTCGACTACTACGATAAAAAAAAATACATCCAAAGTTGTTTCTATGCGTGTGTACGAACGTGTAGTACATAACTTTTGAGGCATGTGTACGACGAAGTCAGCAGGCCCGTTCGCCGCATTTTTCACAGGAGGAAGCTTGACGCGAAACGTAACAAAAGCGATGAACAGTAGCTTCAAACACTCGCCGCCACTCGTAATTGCCCCATCTCGCAAGGCGGAACAGGCTTTGAAAGATAACGCCATGCGTAATGACAAGCGAAGGCGCAGTCCTCAAGCGCCTACATCGCAATTCGTCGAGTCCACATCAAATTTTTATTTGTATTTCTATCCTTCCTTTTTCAATATCACCAATTTTCTTCTCATCCAGGCACCTTCTGGATTTTATTCCGCGGCTTCTTCTGGCGCATTTTTTTTACATTTGGCGTATTCTTCCTGTTATCTCACGCTTTTTTCTTCCCTTTTCTTTCCTTCTTTTTCTTTCTTCCTTTTTGACTATAATGCAATTAAAACAGAATGCGTTGTTTGTTTCTTTATCTGTCCATGATTTTTTATTCCACCCTTTATTTATTTTTCCTTCAGTTATTGGAAGTGCTGCTCGCAAAAAGTGATCAGCAATTCCATGAACTTGACTACACACACGACTAGTCTGAGCAGCTGTTGGAATGCATTGCATTGCTGGGCTGGAATCTCAAATACATGCTCGAGCTCGGTGCAATCGTTAAACACAAATTTACGCTGTCCTTTCCACACTTCACACTCACTGATAATTAAGCGATGGCACGGGTGAATGAGAAATTATTCTGCTAGATATAGCAGGCCATCATCAACAAGACAAAGGTATTTCTATTTGACTCTGATGCAATGCCGACGAAGAGGATTGAACAAGTTTGTTCTTTTTTTGCTTTTTTTCTGCTGCACTATTATTCCGCCTCCTGTGTCGTATTTCTCTTTTTTTTTTTGGCTTCATCCCTCTATACTCATACAGGATGTATGAGATTGAATCGTTCTCTGAATCTCTTTTTTTCCCACTTATCCGAGCCTAGTAGATGCCGTTGAAGTGAACGATGTCGTAGTGGTTGTTGCAGGAATATAAAGGTGGCATCGTGAAGGGCATTTCTATTTTACAAACTTACTCGATATTCAAGCGTCTTTTTGTGGCAGGCGTTTGAGTTTTTGGTACCGTGGAAGTGTAATTTACTCATACGAGAAAAAACATTTTTTACTTTAGTGCCATAATGATTGAAGCCCTATACACAAGCCTATTACAGTAAGCAATGTCTGAGTGTAGAACTTGAAATACGTTAAGCACGAGAGAGGGGTTAGAAAGAGAGGTGCACTGAATTTATCGGACTGTCGACAGAGTAAGTGCTGGTTGTGCAACTGTCAGCATGCTGCACCAATTATTGATGCGTGGACAAGGCTTGAGCCCTAAGCAAAAACAAGGAGGGGGGAACCGATTTGTCTGGTTATTTCTTACAGCGAAAGCTGTTATGAGATGACAACAAGGGCCACGGGCACTTTAGTTGTCTGTAGCCGGTGTCTGTAACCACTATCGGACGAAATGAGAAAAATAAGTAAATACAAAACATCACGGACACACCGGAAATGAAACCCTGGTCTGCTGGTTCCTAGTATTCTTCTACGAAGCCACGGTGGTGCTTCTTATTTTTCTTTCATGTGATTCATTATATTGCGTATTTTAAAATGTAACAATTACTTTAGCGTATTCATGCATTCATCCAGCGACAATATTCGCATAAGTGTTACACAAACAATGAAAGGGTTACACGCATATATACTAAGTAGGACCAGCAAAGAGAGGTAAAGTTTGTAAAAAGGTTGGTAAAGATGAGCACCTCATCATGATGGGGTGCCAGTATAGTGTGATGTCAAGTTCTTCAGTTTTTCATAAATGCACTTTAAATAAAAAGTCGTATGCATGAAATGCATATTTCAAGCAGTCATTGGTTCTGCATTATCGTCTTGCATGTGCGTTTTTCCACAGACTGAACACTCCCATAAGAAAGAACATACCAGAGGGCACTTCATCAATACATGTTGGGAGAAGGTAACGTGTGGTATGTGATTTAGTGCTGAAGTCTATTTTAACGGTTCGTTGAAGGATGTCCAAAACAGATTGCCATCTTTGCAGCTAATAAATATGCGTTACTGTCTCTGGTACAAACCAGAGGCGACAGTTAACTGAGCTGGTGCTTGTAATTAAGTATGATATCACTGTGGCTACAGTGCATATCTGATTCTTTTGACAGATAAGCCTCAGCAGTTACATTTCACATGACCACCTGCATTACGAAGCAGTACGCCACCGACTCTCGCGTTTCCTTTGACAGGCGGTATCATCCTGCGGTACCACTCCGGGTGAATACTTTAGCACGTTGGTAAGCGTATATATTCATGGCAACACGTATTCCGCCAGCCGTCGCCCCATTGAAATAGCTATGCGCTAGCTCTCTAGTGGCACCCAAGTGGTGAGGCCCGTTGCAGGAGCTACTTTCTAAGAAACCCATAGCACGCATATACACATGAGGCATCTACTATTTAGTCGCTCCTGTAGTCGAGGATAAGCTGCACTGGTACAGGCTCTGTTCCCTGGAATCGGTGTTAAACCAAACTTTAAGAATAACCTCGGCGCTGCTGGGCGAGAAACTGTTTTCACAATCGCTGTTGATCAATCAAACTGGTCTTTATAGGTTCACGAGAGACTCATTTAATGCCGTGTGGGTGTATATCTCAATGCTCAGAGCAGACAGACACCAAAAAAATAAAACCTTGGGACATCTCCAAAGGTTATTATGATTATGCGGGCCATGAAAAAGTGATCGCATAAGTGGAATTCTTTTTATTTATTGTACTATAACCAGATATTAGAAGGAACCAATAAGCGCAGGAAAGGTAAGTGATGTTTAGTCCCACATCTGTTTTTTTTAATCACGCAATTCTTTGTGGTTCGTAAGACCAATTGTTATAGGGTGAATTCTCGCTGCTGTGGGATCCCGCAGGAACTATCTGCGGTATTCTACAGAAGAAAGAAGACGCACAATGAGTAATTCTAATGCAAGGTGCCTTATAACATTTCATTAATTATTATGTGTGTAAAAACAAGCCCATCTATAGCCCCAATCGGACCCCAGTGGTTTATGAGGCTTTCACTTGGAACGACATCAGCAAATAAATAACGCTTGCGTTATCATGCTGGAGCACGTTTTTGTAAAGTTTAGCTGCCCAAAAGTAATCTAGACAAGAGCCTCAAGAATAATCAAGCCATCGTGGATGCGTGTTCACAAAAACAGATAACAGGAATACTGTTCGTAAAATGTATAGTTTTAGACACTCCTGATGCCGAACAATAAATTAAGGTGGCCGAAGATTGTCAAAGGGCAAATCAGAATGAAAAACATTGTATAATCAAAGTCTCGGCTACGCAAGAAAGCTGTTTTATAATACTGAGGTTCAGACAGTATGAATATTGGGACAAAAAAAATAAATACAAATCGCCAGCTGAAAAGAGTTCTCCCTTTCTGTAGCATTATTTTTTGTATGGATTTCACTCGGTCGTTTGCTTTTCATAACGGTATACGACACACAGGAGCGAGGATCGATAACACTGCGAAGGAGGACCTGCATCTCTTCGCAATATCGAACAAATTTCAGGCAATAGGCGCCGCGGATATTACTTCACGCTGCTGAACCGCCTTCACAAAGCTCTCGCGAAAAAAAATGACAAACCGCATTCAGCTGTTCGAACATGTGATGGCAGCACGCTTCTGAAGTATTGATAACCATGACGTAAGATAACAAAAGATTCCAGACGGCTATTCTTATTTTCTTTTTCGTTTCTCTCTTTTCCTATTGGTTTCAGACGCAATGCAGGGATGACAACAGCATGGACAGAGAAAAATTCTATTTACACTTGAATAGCGCAAAGCGACGAGTGGGATGAGCAGGGCTGCTCCCTTCAATGCAGGAGTGTTTTTTTTGTCTTTTAAAGCTGCTTGCTTCATCTACTTTGACATGTGGGGGCGCAGAACGAAATCGTTGGCTCCTCCGGAAGAGACAAGACAGAAGTTCTAAAAAAGTGCCTGAAGGGCACGTAGAAAAGGATAAGGTGAAGAATAGAAAAACAATTATATGACTGGTCATCGATTGGCAGTGTCCCATATTACTTGTGCAATTTGAAAGCGCTTTGTGCAGGCGGAAAGAAGGCATACCGCGCGACAGATTGCTTCAACGCGCCCGCGTAGCAGCTGGGAGAATCATTTTCTAAACACTGCCCGCGGCTTTTCTCCTTTACACGTTGGCGAGGTGATGCACATACATTGCGCCACAGATATGTAATCGATAGGTGAGCAGCCATTGATGTCCTTCTCTCATTGTATTGTTGCCAAAGAAGAGAGCTGGTCTTGAACTCGCAGTGAGAAATTTCAGGAGGCAACCTCCTCACACTCTTTATTGAGAGGTAGGAATAACAAATCCTCAGCCCGCACCATATACATACAGCAGGCAACGTCAATTAAAACAAAATAAATAGGGCAGAGCCAAGTAGAAATTGTAGAGCGAAGGATGCGCAGCAGAAATGGACTCCATCTTCAGTCAAACGGGACAAAAAAGAAAAGCTACTGTTTTGGTTTACAATGATGTTCTCGGTGCTTTGACCTAGTTGATCTTCAGTGACGAATTCTTGCGATCCGCAGGTTAATATGGCTGTCTCGGAGTTTTTGCTTATTTTTTGCTGGTTGTGAGAGTAGTTGTCTGTTACTTTAAATATCTCTGCTGAAATGAGTGCTCTGTTGCAAGCGACGTTGCAAGCGTTCGACATCGCGAGCAAACTCAGTGGCGTGGTTTCAAGAATCCACCCATGCACAGGTGCCTGCATTCTCGTTTGCGATTGAGCGCGGCTTGGAAGGCCGCCCGATCATCGGTACGCAGTTGCTGCCGGCACTCGACCTCCCTGGCTTGTTCTTGTGCCTGGCATGAGCCATCGGCCTGGCGAATGAGAGCTCTTTCACGTTTCTACTTTGTGGAGTTTTCCGTTGCATACCCATGTCGAAGGTTTCAGGAAAAACTGATGCGTGCAGGTTCGGCCAACACCTTAAAAACGTTCTTCAAGCCTCTTCACATCCTCCTCTCCTCGCATGCTATGTCACGCCAAGGGGCCAACCGAAGAAGTGGAAAAATGTCTCGCTACATTGTAGTCTCGCTCCACGTCTGTGCTCCGCGCGCTTGTCCAGGCCGGTCAGCACGTGTGCGCCAAGCTACTGCGCAATTTGTGCTCTTTGTGGCGTGTGCTCACGCTAAATTCGGTGTTCATCGTGTCCGTGTGAGTGGTGCTCATCGTGTTCATGTGAGACATCACATCGGACGCGATAATGTCCGATGTGATGTCTGGCACGAATTGCAGGAATTGCAACGACTGCAGTTTGTGCAACATAGACCTCAGGCTCTGCCCAGGCGGCACTGCGAAAAACACCGCCACCGTCACCCCCATCGATGCGCCGGCCATAAATAGGTAATGTAAAATGAGCCGTCCGCAAGTGAAAATGCATAGGTCCTTCTTTAGCGTTAGTCTTGAGGTGAGGTTTCCTAAAAATCAAAAACCTGGCAAGCTTCTTCCTTAAATCCAACCTCACTTCAGAAAAGTAGCAAGCTCATCAAAACGAATTGCTGGTACAATGCGAAAGATGTTTGAGTTTTGAGTTATTTCGGTGTACTGCAACTGACAATTTAAGTGCAAGCGAGCATCGCATAACATCGAGTTCGAGGCAAGCCCTCCCAAATGCATTTTTAACGCCTATGTGCGTTAAAATTGAGAGGCCAAATCGATGAAGTGCATACATGAGCCATTCATCATATGATTAGCGGTGCAAAGCTTGCTTTGTCGAGCACGAATAGCCTTCGCGATTCTCGACTTTGCAGTTGCATTCTCCATCAATCTCTGGCTTCCCGTGCATTGAACTGTTCTATAAAGCATGCTAGACTATTCCGTTGACGGTTGTCATTCGTTTGTATATACTGAAAAAGGGGATACATGTGTGTCCACTTTCTTGGTGTGTAACGAAAGGCGAAATCGAGGCCTCCGAGATATCTCCGTGAATCGCGGATACTAACGGCAAGAAAGAAGAAAAAAACTTATTGTGGTCACGATCATTTTGCGATTTACCTGTATGGCGTACGTGCACGCAATTTCATTGTTAAAGCTGGAACTTAGAGCCTTTAAAGTCCTACGCTCGTAATGTTGTACAACTTCAGATTATCGGTGGTTTCCATGTGTGCGATGTTTATCGCGCGCGTCCTCTGTCTACTGCTGCAAGGCTTGCACCGCACTCAAAGGCTCTGTTAAGCTTCATAATCAAAGTTACCATGACTTTTCGTCAAAGCTACTCAAAACTTTAACAAGAGACCTACACTATTACGCCTTTTCATGTGAATGGCTGCAGAGAACATGATTATTTCGCTTACCCAACACGGTCGCAACGGCTCGTATTTCATATTTTTCAACGGCTCGTATTTCAATAAGCTAAGGTGATAAAACACGAAACTTGAAAATCACATCGTTTGTGTGATTGATTTTGATTGATCTATGTTTGCTTGTCATATTTCCGTCTGTGTACTACGTTCGCTATATGACATACTAGCTGCGGCAGCGTGACAGGCCCGACAAAAGCCTGCGATCCATTAGCTCTCTTTGAACGCCCTTACCAGCTCACGACCATGAATCTCCTGCGTCAACTGAAATAGTTGGCACTAACTCAACTCGACCCAGATGCTTCTTCGCTGCTTAAATTTTTATAGGGGCCTCTCTCGGGTGCATTGGCGCGTTCAATAGAGCTCATTGAGAGCAAGCCAAATAACTCTAACGGGTGCGACCACATCGGGGGAATCTGTGCACCTGCGTGCGAGAGACGCGCAGCCCAAAGTTAATCCAAATTTTCTTTCGGAGAGTCGACAAGATGAATTAAGGGTGGGGGGGATACAAAATCACTCTAGGTGCAGATAAGACCACCGTGAAATCACGTAGTGAAGCTTTCTGTGAGGAACGACTGGATTGCTTAGAAGCTTATAGGAGGTATAGTGCTACAGGAGCCAATAAAGTGCGTGTTTCGTAACACGTCCTTGATAGTAATATTCCGGGACGTTATAGCAGCAAACTGCAGTAGGCTTTCAGATGCAGCGGTGGCGTAGTGGTTAGAGCAACAGCTTCACGTGCAAGAGGTCCATGGTTTGAATCCCGGTGCCACGCGATTCCCCACCAGATTAAAAAAAAATATCCGCGTCATGATGCAATAGCATTAGGAGGCTTGGGGCTGGCCTCACCGGTGACGCACTCCCTCACCAAAGAAGGACTGGCCACCCTGTTGTAGTGTCTGGCCACTACCTCTCACATATATATGCCAATTAACCTTCAGCCCTCAGTTCCCAGAAGCTGTGAAGCAAGTGACCACGGCTGCGGTCAGATCTGCGATGCAGCATAGGTTGATAAGAATCTGTGGGGTCTAGCTGTGCTATTCGAAAAACAACAGGGTGTTAAATGGCATGTGATACGACTAAGTAAGATTGGGAGGAGTGATGGGGCCTATACAGTGCTACAGAATGGTCATGCTTTTTGCTATCGTGGCTTCACTTACAAAAGAAAACTGGGGATGAGGTTTCTTATCCCCAGAAATATAACGGGTTACATAGAGGAGTGCAATAGCAGTAATGAAAGGTGGTGGGCTTCGTAATTAAATTCGATAGGAGAGCCAAGATGAAGGTGGTACAGGTCTACACGCCTTTATCCAGCCATAATGATGTATTAGTTCAAAGCTTCTATGAAGACGTGGAATTGGCAATGAGTAAGCAAAGGCACAGTACACTATACTGATGGGCGAACTCAATGCTAAAGTAGAGAAGAAGCAGGATGAAGACTAGGCAGCAAGGAACTACGGCATCGGTACTAGAAATGCCAGAGAAGAGTTATAAGTAGAATTCGCGAAATGCAATTATTTCGGATCCTGAATACCTTCAACCAAAAACAAGTGAACCGTAAGTGGACTTGAAGGACCCTAATAACAAAGCAAAAACAAAACACACTTTATACTGAGTGCACATCCAGGCATCGCAAAATGTGGAAGTGCTTGGAAAGGTGCAAACAAGTGATCATAGAATGGTAAGGTGTCGAATTCGCCTGGACTTGAAGAAGGAACGAGAGAAACTGATGCTTCAGAAGTCAATCAGTGAGCTATAGCACTGAGAGGAAAAATACTCGGCTCTTATCGAAGAAAGCGGCCTTAACATTGGCACAACGAATGATAATGTGACGAGTATCATCAAGAAACGTGCAGCGGAAGTTGTAGGTACGGCAGGTAACAGAATACGAGCAAGGTGTCCCAGGAGATGAAGAACCTCACTAAAAAACATCAAACCATGAAAGCCTGAAACACAAAAGACGAAATAGAACTTACAGAGCTTTCGAAGGGGATTAATAAGCGTAAGAAATCCAATGTAAGAAGGTATATCATGAAGATAATCGAACATGCTCTTAAAAATAGAGAAAGCGTCAACGCGTTGAAGAGGAAACTTGGGATAGGCAAAAACCATATGTATGCACTAAGCAACAAGAAAGGCAAAGTAACTACCAATACGGATAAAATAGTTAATGTAGCGAAAGGATTTTACAGAGATCTGTACAGAAGCTGGGACAACTACATCAATAATGTAAGAACTAGGAGTTACCCGGATGACATCCCACCAGTAATGACAGAGGAAGTCAGGAACGCCTTGAAGGAATTGAAAAGATGCAAAGGTGCTGGTGAGGATCAGGCAACATGGGATATGTTGAACGACGGAAAAGAGATTGTGTTAAAAAACTAGGCACCCTGTTTAAGAAGTGTCTTCGGACGGGCAGGGTGTCAGAATTTTGGAAGAATGCTAACATAACCTTAATCTATAAGAAAGGGGACGACCAGGACTTGAAGAATTACAGGCTGATCAGCTTGCTCTTTGTCGTATACAAGCTATTTGTAAAGATAATTGCTAAGAGAATAAAGACATCAGAATCGGATCAACCGAAGGATCAAGCGGAATTTCTAACGCACAATCGACCACATTTATACAATCAATCAGGTGATAGAGAAATGCTCAAAAGACAGCCAACTACTATACATAGAGTTCACAAATGACGAGAAGGCATTTATTTCGGCATAGGCATCAGCAGTAATGCAGACACTGTGGAATCAGCGCGTCAACGAAGCATATATTAACATCCCGGAAGATATCTACAAAGGATCAACAGCCACCGTAGTGTTCCATAAAGAAAGTGACGAATCACCTATAAAAACGGTGTAAGACGAGGGGATAAGATATAGCGTTGCTATCTACCACGTTCTTACAGGAGGTTTTCAGAGGCATAGATGGGAAGAGCTAGGAATAAGAGCTAGGAATAATAATAATAGGAATAAGAGTACGAGAATACCTTAATAAACTGCACTTCACTGATGACTTTGCATTGCTGAGAAGAAGTGCTTCCGGAAGTGCTCTGAATCTGTAAATAGATAACACTAAATGACGCTGAACTGAATATTCCTGACTAAAGAGAATAATCCACGATGAAGGATAGGCTAGAGAACGAATGATTGTACGCGAACATAAGTAGAAGAGCGAATGAAGTTGTTGGAAGATAATGACATGAAACAAGTAAAACAAAGCGATCCTGTTTTTTCAATTTCGAACGTAAGAAAAGAAAGAAAAAGAATTGCAAAAAAGGAAGGGTGGAGTTAGTGTCTTTTAAAGTATACGTAGACCCCCTATGCAAGCATTTTCTCTCGCTGCCGGTTGACCCACCTATACCGCATCCAAACTCAAACTTTGTTTCTCAAAGGCCAAGTTTTAAACCCATTTCAACCTGTACAATTAACATGGCACGTTTCTACCCAAATTCAACGCATACATATGCTGCAGCTTCTCGATGCGACCTCATTTTTCATTCAAAGCTCGTGCCTCTTGTTTTGCGCGTGAGCAACAGAGCCTCCGAAATCAGAGGCAAAAATAGGAGTTGCAAAAAAAGAAGATAATAAATAAAAAAAATAATGGCCCCGAGGTTGCGCGTACCGATGATGAAGTGCATTCCAACCCTCGACAACCCTTTATTCGATGACTGTCCCACAATCCAGCGTTCGGAATGAGTCGGGTGATTGCTGAGCGGCCCTGAAGCCTTCGCTGTTGATTACACAAAGCTTCTCACTTCCTTATCGCAGTACTGTTTCCCTAGTTAAAAAAAAGAATCTTTCATGATTTTGTATTCGCTAGGCAAAGCTGTCAAGAGTGCATTTGTATAGGTGAAAAAAAGGCTAACCGGTGACAATAGTGCGAACAAATTTAAATGTGGTCGGCGAACAAATGGAGGCACACCATCACTCTGAATGCAGCACAGGGTTCAGTGGTTCAGCACTTCGATGGAAACATTTCTTTATATAGAATTCGTGAATCGTTCAGTTCACTCAGATCGAGAAAGACAGAAAGAAGAGCCGCGGTGTTTTGGAGATTGGAGGGAGCAGACGAATCGCTGGGTATATTTTTCTTTCCTCAGAGCGGGCTCTGCAATCAGATTTGTGATTAGTAATGACACTGCTGGCAGTACAGTTTTCGTATACTTGCGCTTCTTTCTATAAAGAGTGGGAAGGCTGGCTATAAAACGTTGATCGTGTTTGGAACAAGCTTTTGAGGCAACAATGTGCAGACCTCCATGTGGACTCTACGTACAGCTACACCTAATGGGACGCGAGCGTGGCAGATTACGAGTTTTATTACGCGGAAGCGTTCACACTACAGAACGTTTAAAGTGCGTGGGCTAATAGGAAAAAAGCAAATTGAATTCGGGATTGAGCCACGATATTTAGTGAAGAAAGGATTTAGAGAACTGTGTGACAGGCTAGGCATACGCAGGAATAACACATGGGATGTTCGCGATTAAAAAAATGAAGAGAAAGTAAGCAAAAACAAATAAAAAAATTTGGTTAGGAAGCACTTGAAACTGTCGTGCCATGCCCCCACCAGTGCACTAAAATGATCTCGATGCGTCCTCAAACATCTTATAAGTATTTTTTGTGTACTTCAGTTACCGTAAACAAACATGAGCCTTTCTTTCAAGGATAAAGTTAAGTTAGGCATATTTAAGTTCCGAGAAGTAAGCCGACGAGTAATCCCTCTGAAAGAGAGACATTTGTTTGCAGAACGCCGCCACTGAAGCTCCAACTTGTCCTTTGAGGAACCAATTTTCGTTATAGTTGGTTATCGCAAACTCTGTTTTAACACTTCGTTTGTACAAATATTTCCCTTTTAAGCCATCGGCTGCTTAAGGATTAAAGACTCCGTTTCGAATTCACGTGTTTTCTTAGGACATCCGGGCATTATAAGCCTCTTTTAACCATGACTAAGTGCAAAACGCCCGAGGCGTCGTCTATAACGCGCATTAGCTATAGACGCACTCATGCCATACCAAGATTTCAAAGCGCAACTGAGTTCTCTCCTAGCCGTGTGGGCTTCAAGCTTGCCTTTGATGCAAATCTAAATACGAAGATATTGCACTTTCATGCGTAGCCAACCCCGTCGTGTTTGTTATGTGGGCAAACGGAACTGCATTGCCTTACTTCAAGCTGTAATGACGCCATGGTGATATGCCTCTGGCATCTATTAACCTAACGAATCCAGCGCTTCCTTACATCGTAACGTACATCTCTACCTTTCGCATGATCCCTTCAATTCAAGTACGCCGCACCAGGGGAATACGATGAGTGAGAATAATTGATAACTTCCTGTTTTACACTTCTCCGTGCGTGATTGAAACTTGAGTTTCACATTGACACGGGTTGAGGGAGTGTCCTCACCGAAGCACGTTTCGCAAATAATTCAGAACTTTTCAATACTCTAAATACATGTTTTATACTAATAGCATATTGATAGACCCAACAAATTCTTAATTTTTTTCTACTGGTAAATCTACCTGCAGGCTAAGTGACTCCATGAACGTTTTAGAAACGATGCGCGGCGCTCTATTAACAAAACACATTTGCATAATAATTTCTGTCTCTCTTATCAACTAGAGTTCATAGAATATTCGCACTATAGCTTGCTTGTGCTTTGAAGATGCCATAATAGAGTTTAAAATGAAAGAGACGCCAAACTATACAATCTGACGTGATTTATACTTCAAGGAACGTCAAGGATAGATGATTGTGAAAAAGCCGAAATCGGGGCCTTTGCCAGATGAGTACCTGTTGTGTACCACCAATATTACGGCTGTGTCGTTAAGACGGATCAGTCGTGGTGGTACAACACTCAAAAGAAAGAGCGAGGATGGTCAGCTGGTCATTCATTGCTCATTCAGCTGAATCCAATACATGGCAGATCAAGCATACTGCCTTACTGAGCGAGCGCTCACAATGCTGTGTGAGAAATCAGAAGCATAATTTTCGTGAGCTGATTGGTTACAGCGCCATTCTGCTTCCGCTACGCTTTGTTGTTTTTGCAGGCAAAAGACATGAGTGAATAAAGAAAGCCTAACCCAACGTGTGCGCTGACAATAGCGGGACAGTAAGTATTCGACTGTGGCACCGATATGAGTCTGTGGCTTGTGTTGAGTTGCTACCTCAACAAATAAAACATAACAAAATGTATTAGCCAAAGTTATCAACCACGAATAGGCAACGTTGAAATGAAGGGTGTGAATGGCAATAGTAAACACCGGGTCAATTAGTCGTGTCAAAGACGGTTTCAAAATAACAACTTCTACTAAAAAAAAAAGACTTCCGGTCACCTGATTTACCAATTCCTAACTTTGAAACTGAAAGCACGTTCTCAAGTTTTTTTCAGGGGTAAGGAAAGTCTCTCTTTAGTTTTTCAGATAAAACTAACGCGCGTAAAGTTCAAAAGAATCTCTTATCACATTATGTAGCTCAAATACCTTTATTGAATATATTTTGCCAACTAAGAGAAGGAAAGTGTAGAAAATGAGCGGGCTCTTTCTTAAAGCTTTTCTTGCTTACCGATGCTATTAAGGCACATCGGAGGGACGAAACCGGATGTCGTCAAGGGTCTGTATTTGTAAACAGTGAAAGGGTCGCGGAGATCGGTAAGACGAATCTGAAGCTTACACATAAGAATATTGAACTTCACGGTTTGAGAGCACGGAGACGAAGTTTTGTGGTTACTTTCAACCTTACTCTTTTGCTCCGCAGTGGTGAAGAAATATGACTACAAGTGTGTGTATGGTAAGTATCTGGCGTTGGTAAGACCAATCATATATATATATATATATATATATATATATATAATATATATATCTATATATATATATATATATATATATAAAGTTTCGCGCTAGAGAGCTGTTGGAAGCTTTTTTTTTTTATCAAAACGAAAGGGCCTAATTGAATCAGTGGAACTTGGATAATATTCTATTCTGCAGGAATGCTTTTTTTAGAGCTTATCGCCTTGACTATGTCACTGTACGTCGTTTTTGATCTGTTCACGCATGCGTGGAATTGTCTTCTTTTTACCTGCCCATTTCCTAGACTGTCACTAAACAGTTAATAGTTGGAGCTGTTCTTTCTTCTCTTCTGGTCTTCTCGTTTCACGAAATGTTTTTGCTCCTCAGCCATCTGCACCAAGAGGCAAAAGAACCTCGAATTGGAGCGGGCGCGGCAAGCAGCTGTCAAGCGCCAAAAGTGGGCGCTACCCGAGGTTGATGGCGCCGACGAGTGCTTCAAGCGTGACTTCCTCGATCACCCGTTGGGCCACAGCTGTGAGGTTTGCCACCACTTGTGGTTTGACTACAACCTAACCATAAACGTCTCCGTCCGCAACAATCATTCCCACGCCAACGTTACCAGCGTGCTACAACGGTAGTTTCCTGTCACTGCCACGTACTCGGCACCGCCAACCGACTACAACGAGCACCGCGTTTGCTCCACGTGTAAGGAATCTTTGATGGCGAGAAAGGTTTCGACCATAAGTGTGACGCACGGGTACCAGTACCCTCTCAGGCCAGACACCTGCACAACGCCATCACAGGGACCTGTATTGACATTGCCTTCCTTAATTTTCAACTACAACCTCTAATCCAGTATCATCTAGCCTCGTTCTTCCCCGACCACGAAATTGTAATCATAAAAGAAAAACGCGTCCCACAACTTTGTAATCACTAATGTAAACCTCGTACATAATTTCGTTCATATGTATATGATTATATGTTGTGCGTATATACGTTTATATATTTGCATCGATATCTAAATAATGAACATTGTGTATGTAAGCGTATAAATAATCAAGCCTATAACAAAGTTCCGTGTCTTCATATGATGTGTGGGCGAACGTTTCGCGGTTCTACCTATAAGCATTTTAGCTTCGCTCAACTCATCATCATTCACTTTGTGGAGATGGCGGAATTTTTTACCCAGCAAACTCTTCGGCAGGAAGTCTAAATTGTGGCCTGTACGCAATAATATAAATTCCGATTTGATACGCACGTATCAAGTATGCAGTTAGGGAGCGGATGTGTTAGTTTTATAACAAACAAGCCGAGTAAACAAACCATTTGCAGCAACAAAAACTAGGTAGCTGCACACGAATGAACAAACAAGAAAAAAAAACACTGCTATTTTTTCAGCCAAAAACAAACAAACAATTAATCAAACACAAACAAACAATCAAACAACGCGACTCATCATTTCGATGGTACGAACTGAGAACACAGAGAAG